>CATQJL010000001.1:38765560-39338844 GCA_958299035.1 Cylicocyclus nassatus | reverse complement strand
AATATTGCTCAACACATGAGAAAGTCCTCTTAGCGCCATCCATAGCTGTTTGTTGAAAGCGGCATGGATGAAAATTCGAAAACGGACTCTGAATTGTGAAGAAAAGAGTGAAGTCGCCATTTGGCGATGAAACTCGCCGCGTGCCCATCTGTTCTGAAACTGGGATACGAGTACATTTCGAACTTTGACGAGAGAAAGTGTTAAGAAGCAACACGACACATTGACTTCAAGCTCAAAAATTAAAGAATCAACAACGATTGCGCGTAATACCAATAAAGCTACTTTTGGTGATCATGAAGTGTACATCAAACTTCAAAAAATTAGAAAATAGGAAAAACTTTGCAAGCAAGGACCATGTTAAAGTCACTCAATTATGCAATTATACGATGATGATGACACTTTTCTATCACATATGCATACACAGTTATGATGCACAAGGATAACAAGATTATTAAATGTGGGTTGCATGCCATACACAAGAAGTACTAGGAGTCGGTAGCTATAGTATTCATTCACAGTTGGAATTTTACTGCCTTTTTTGCTTTTTTGGTCTTTTCTCAGCAAATTATGTCTCTGTGAGAATTGTGCTATATGATTTGAATGGAATAAAATAAAGTGATTTCAACTTCAAAATTCCTTTCGAATTGTTGCAACATAGTGAATAGTGAACGCGGTAGTGAATCAGAGCAACACTAGGGTCATTCGGAACAAATTTTGCATTTACTGACTGCTACTCTGATTTGCGAATATTTTCTCGAAAGTTTTTCGTTCATTATTATATAGGCACCGTCCCTCCTCAGTTAGGGGTCTTGAGCTTTTGGCAGCTTACAATTGTAGGACCCTTATCAAGCCAATACCCGAGTCGCAGCGAAGAATGTCGCTTCGGAAGCAAAGAAGATGAGAACCCCAAATCGGCACCGCCTCCCTCCAGTAGTGCCCGCCCATCCGTACGCGATCATCCAATCACCGTTCCGAAAAATCAGCCTGCGGGTTGGGGATTGTCGCGGTTTTCGCGGATTTTCGACTTCATATTCGAAATCAGGGGCGTGAGAAGGGAACCGGAACGACCAAACACGGACGTCGAATCTGGGTAGACAGTGCCTTTAAAAATGACTGGTTTCAAAACTGAAATAATAAATCCCAAATGTAATGTAGATACAGTGAACTGTACACTGCCTCTCTTCTTCTACGACTTTCTTATGATTGATAACCCCGTCATGGGTAAAGGAACCAATCAAAGACCAAATCAAAAACACCTGCAATTTAATTTGGTGGAATTATATGGCCTGAAACAACATTGTGTGTACAAACGTAGGCCCTAAAAACCGCAAAAATAGATACGAAAATGATGAAACATTCCCACCCAACCGACAGTTTGTGCATTGATTGGAGTACACAGTTGTACACTGAGTGAGAAATCGACTGTAGGGCAAACAAGGAGATGTAGCGGTCAACAGATAGGGCAAAAGCACTACATCAATAATGGCAAAATTTCCAGTAATAACTGTCGAACCTCAATTCATAAGAGGAAGAGAAAAGCAGCGCATGTCCCCGCAACTGAGAATGACTGCACTGAGATAAATGGCACCTCCCACAAAAACATTTTCGAAAATACTCCATCCAGTCAAGACTTCAAGATACGATTAACCTCCCTCCGCAGAGCACTGATGCGCAAAAAGCTATGACCAGTGTGCTAGACCTATTCATACTGCTTGCTCTCCAATCTTTCAGCATACTCTCGAGTAATTGCATTTGTGTGCTTCATGGTCATCACCCCATGCTGCGGCAGAACGAAAGTCAATCCAGAATAGTTTTTCCTACTAGATGGAAGAAAAACCAAAAAAGCTCTCATCAACCAAAATAGGACATTCAAAGGTCTGTATGACAATGCAGTACTCCAAACGTATGCAACCGACAAAGCAAGAAGATAATCTTAGACCAGAAGTATTCATTTAGGCTCCCATACGCATACCACAATACAAAAAAAGAAACGGAATCTTTTCAATCACTAATTCACTAAGATCAGTACAAATTAATACATCATTAGTGATATATAGGCAACCAAATAAATTCTACACAGAACCACACGCCAGGATAGGGATGAAAACGAGACAAGTAGAGCGGAATGGACATACAATCAAACGGCGAAGCTACTTAATTCTAAAATTAAGACGAAAGCAGAATAACTGTGTCACATTATTGGGGGTAAAGATCAAAATCAGTTTGTCCATTTCATCAAACTTGACTTAAATGTCATCAATGTCGATCTCAACGCCGTCATCAGTCTTCACTTTGATGTCTGCTGCTTTAGCTTCGACCTTCGCCTTCTCTGCATATACGCTAGTCTTGGCTTTACGATCATCGAACTAAAAACGACTAGTTTAGCTTAAATCAACCTTGTGACTATAGTCAAACTCACGTCAATCTCATCGTCACTTTCCTCTTCATCATCATCTTCTTCCTCAGCTTCCCTCAACCAAGTCAACACCGGTTCACATTTCTGGACTATTTTCTTCGATTGTGTTTTAGACACATACTTAGAGGACGGCTGGAATTGCAGTAATGCATTTAAGAAAACAAAAAGCTTGGACGATTCCCTCTTAGCGCTATGATTGATTAAAACCGTACCTTGTCACCCCACGCCAAAATTGCCTCTTCCTCACATATATCATTATCGTAAAGGGCTTTGATGATGTGGGCGGCCCTCGGTAGCAGTATAGTCTCATGTTTAGTTATGAGCTGTTCTATGCCACCCAACATGTAGCGCTGCGCCTGAAACAACTCTATGGTTCATAAGCTTGAAAATTAAAATGCTGAGCGCACCTTCTTATCATTAAGGGTAAATCTCAATAGAACTCTTCTGTAGTGTTTGATCTGCGCTACACCATCCTTTGCGATATCTTCGTCAAAAAGAACATCAGCAAGAAGTAGTGGAGCTTTTTGTTTCAACTCCAAACGTTCTGCTTCGTCGGCAAGTGCCTTAAAAAACAAAAGAATGAGTCACATCTTTAACCAGACGTAGGAAGCTAGCATACCTTTCCATCACCTATGGTGCCTTTTTCTTTTGCTTCGACAAAGAAACGATGAAGCATGTCCAAACGCTCTTCGATACTCTTGTCAAGGTCTTTATCGATGACCAGTTTTCCGATCCCAGCGGCTAATTTCATGTTTGGTGCTTCGTCTTCTTCTGGTGCCCAGTCGTCGTCTTCATCATCATTTGAGCTGTTCTGGAAACATACCTTATCGAAAAAATTTAGGTGCTTTTGAGACTCAGGAAGATAGCAACTCACTCGATCTCCATTAGTTTCCACACCCAAATCCTCTTCCTTGACATGTCCGTTGCCATTCTGCTTGTTATCCTTAGCTGTAAAACAGAAGTGAATGTTTTGTTACAATCAGTCAGTGTACGATCCACTTACAGAAGTCGACCTCGATCTTGGGTGGGTTCTTCAAAATGTAAGTGGATAGTCTGTGGCGATTATCGATGATGAATGCGTGACCACACGCCTTACATTTACTGTGAATTTGATTCTTTCGCACTGACTAAAAAAATTTGTGTCCATAAAAATTCATCTAACCCATAAGAAAAGAAACTCACTAATGCAGTTTCCGGATTTTCGCACGCTGGGCATAGAACAAATTTTTTGATGAAGCCATCAAGGATGTCCTGCAGCTTCGCGGCGTCATGCTCTCCATTCATGTCGCTCACAGACTATCTTGACACTAACAAATAAATCACTTTTTAGTCGAAGTGGCCTTAGCTCTATTTCTGACAAACAGCTGTGACAAATATGGCGCTCATACTTATCGTTACCTTAAAGGCAAATTTATTTGAGAGTTTCCAACAATGCAAAGTGGTCAGCAACTTCAAGACGTGCCATATGCGCAATTGCGCGTTTTGGAGTATGAATCAACTACATTACATAGTCATCCTTTACTGAATAGTTCATAGAACTCACTTCAAGTATGGCATTGACAACACAGACTTTCTTTCATGCTTCTAGCATTCCTTGTTTTTTACCGTCGTCTATGTTGCAGTTCGTTTCAACAACGAAACTCTTTTCATGCGAAAGAACACTTATCGAACAAGAGCAAAGCTGAGAGGGTGCAAAAACAACAAACTTTGTTTCCCGAAGGACACGTGGCAATGCGGAGGGCATTCAGCTGCGAAAGCTTTTTTCATTTGGAGTTATTGATTCTACCACAGTAAATGCACTCACAACAAGTGCACTTTAGAAGAGAAAAAGCTGGCGATGATCAATAAATTGTTAATGTTAAGGCAATGTAAATGTAATAGTGAATTTTCGAGTAAGAGATCCATGATTTTTCAATCTATTCATCTACTTATTTATTTATTCAAGGATTTCATGTTATTTGCGTACAGTGCTAGCTTAGAGACATACGAAGTGGAAAAAAATTTTTTTCATTAAATTAGCACTAAGTAGATCCGAGCCTGTGGGTTCGGTCTTGATCATTTCAACATTTCCGTTTTTCTAGCTCCATTTTTCTCTATTTTCCCCTTTAATTATTTGATAGGATCGATACTTTGCTGAAAATTTGCTTTGATTTATTTTGAACATATAGAGCTTTTAAGCAATTCTTATTAGAGATTTTGAAAAAAATCTTTGGGCCAATTGTTTCAGAACACCGAAGGTGAATAGTCAGAAATTAGACATTTCCAAATTTTTTTTCCTGTGCTTATCTCAATAAATATTTCCAAGCTTTTCTAGTGATTCATTATGTTTCGTGCCACTTATGCGCACCTGTTTACCAAGCATCGACGTAGCAATTATCTGCGTAAACATTGTTCACTTTTTGTTAAATAAAGTGTTATCCTTCGAAATTAACTAATCTGCATTTTTTTTTGAGATTCGATGCGTTTATCCACTTTAATGTATTTCCACCTATGTTAATAATGATCCCCTAACTCTCGGGTGCTTTCCCCGATAACTTTCCACTGCGCCCACACGAATCTGTTGTGAATGGCTAGCCCGCAGTCAGTCATCCATATTTCAATGAATGTATGTAAGTGCAAGACAAAGCATACAGAGCTCTACTAGGAACTGCAAAAACTCGTTTTGTGTACAAAGTACAAGCCATGCAATTCATGTGGCAAGAAAAAAGTCCATGTAAGGATGCCGCAGCTGGTTCTATTCGCCTAGTTGCCAAAAAAAAAGAACTAGCACAGCACTGACATCATATTTGAGACCCAATTACATTCGCTTCGTTTGCATTTGAGAAAGCTCTGCGGTGGGCATGAAATGAGTGAGAATAATTTCGCTATTGGTGAATGGCACATTCTTAATTGTTGCAAATGTTTGATTAACAGTAAAAATCATGAACTAGCACAAATTCAATTGCTTTTCTGCTACGCAAAAAATTTGTGCTTAAAATTTAAAAAAACGGCTTCAGTTGTTCGGCCAGAAACTGCGCAGGACATGGTATCTGCCAGCAAAATTTGATTTGCCAAGAATCGCCTTATTGTGGCAGATGCCGTAGAGCCGATCTTAACGTAACTTTAGCAATAAACAGGTGGCAACGAGGACGAATTTGTTTTGTTTTGGGGGACTTTTGCATAAATTATGCAACTGCATTTCATTATTAACTCTAAAATTGGAAACGTCTGCGGCTTAACATGGATCTAATAAGAACATTCGACGCATTTATGGCATAATACTTCCTCTTCAAAAACATTTGACAATTATTGGAAAACATCAATAATATCATTCAAAAAGTGAAACGAGAAAATCTTACGACTTCTTGTGATCTGACATAAAATAATGAAAAATCCCAACCCTTAGGAAAAATAAGGATTGATTATGTCAGTTAAAATCACAAATTTGACAAAAAAGCGCAATTTGCGTTCCATCATTTAGCTGGATTACTCGGATAATCGGCTTAGAGATAAGTATTTTAATGGCTCTCAGCATTTTTACAACTATTTTCAAGCTCATCATCTCTCAAACAATTCAGCGATTTAACGCAATATTTCCGGTTTTGCTCAATCTACAAAAATTACCAACAATGTTCCTTTGTGATCACTAACGAGTGGGACAAGTATTGAATTGTCCCAAAAGTAAACTCCTTTTTCAAATAATTCAACTGTTTTGGTTTTCCCAACAAACTTAAGGTAACATTCATAGAGCAGGTCAAGCTTTACAGATTATCCACCAAGCATCGCCTAAGTCGCACACCATGGAAAGTTTGAAGCCAAGATCGAAAAATATTTTGTCGCCTGAAAATTGGATTTCTGCGACAAAGCATCCTACAGACCTCCAACTTGGCCATTATACAGTATACACATAGTAATACTCAAATATGCCTTTACCGAAATTTTTCCGTGCACAGAAAGCGAGAAACAAAAATTATTCAAAAATGGCAAAATTCGCCCCCAGCCCTTTCCACATACGTCATTGTATACTAAAGCCTTACTAAGTACAATTTTACATAAAAAACCTGAAAAAATGGTATTTTGGCATTTTCAGACCATCTTATTTTTTCTCAATTTTGAGCCCAGTAAAAAATCCGTCGAATATTTTTGAATGCTACTATGTGTCTACTATTTAAAGACCAAGATGGAAGTCCGTAGGAAATTTCTGGAAGGAGATGCGTTTAGGGTACCTGAATTGATTTTTGGCCCTAAATTTTACCTGAATTACGACTTAGGTGGATCTTTGGTAGTCTTTTTGTACAGCTTGCTCTGCTCTATCGAATATTACCTTAAAGGCAGCGGCTCGGCAGATCGACTTTAAGTTTTTTTTTGCTTACTTGGGGTAACTCGAGGCGCTGATTCCGAAAATCCACCTTAAAGTGCGCGAAAATGGCAAAAACCATCATTTTCCAAGGCCTCCCATTTTGAATTCGGACAAGTGGAGCGCGTGCCGTCATCGTTAGAGAGGCAGAATCGTTGCGGGACCCTCGCATTTATAACATTGTGGCATGCCTTCTCTGACGGGTCGGGGAGAATCGCAAGCTCGTCCGCGCGTACTAGAATGGCTTGCGCGTAACGCAATTCTCTAGGCAAGGGCAGCATGCTGTGCGCTCAGACCTGCGCTGTTCTCATGTTTGGGGTGCGAGCAACCTTCCCCGTCTAAATTTCGGGATGTCCGGTTTTGGCGAGTTGCTGCCTTCAACTTTATTAGGAAAACAAGAACAGTTCGATTTATTTGAAAATGGAGTTTACTTTTGGGGCAACCTAATAATTTGCCACCGAGATGGAGGGTTTGACACAGGTAGCTCGTAAGCAAGCTGTATATCGTTTTTGACACAAAAAACAAGGGGAACATGGTTTTTGGGCAAAAAACCACAACTCAGGTTACGTTTTTGCTCGTCCAGGTTTGTTTTTTGAGAGTTTTTTTTTTTCGTTTATGGCTTAGGGTCAAAGGGGATTTCGTAAAATTTTGGGAATGTCAAGAACTTCTTTTCTTGCGCTTTCGAAAAGCCACCTCATGCCGAGCTGCCAAGATGTAGTTGGCAACGTCCATTCGAATGTTTTTTATCAGGATGAATGCAAAAAACCTTTTGACATGTAAATCTCTAAAAAGATTTAGCTTCTTTATAGTACCATTTTTTGTGAAGAGACTGTTTCTTTATTCTAGTATCACATTCCAACTATTCAAAGTTTTCCACTGGACAAGGAGGGTTTTGTCCAAACATGGCTAGATGGTTTTCTGAATATCTCAGTCTTTTGATTTCGAACTTTCTCTCTCATGTCTCTCTCATTCTGCGGTGGGTGTGAAAAAGAGTAATTTGCCTAATCACGCACAAGTTTCCGTCAATTGCAGTAGTAAAAACAGCAAGCAGCTTGCATTTCCCGATAAAATATAAAAATTTTCTCAAATTTGCCCTCACCGGAAGGAAGTATTTCGCTCCTTTGCTTCTTTTTTTTTCACTATAAACAAATGTCTATCAAAGAGAGTACACCATTCCAAGTGGAGCACTTGTAGATACAGAGACGTTGTACAAAAATTTGTGCCTGCAACATTTTAACAAGCCGCCAAAGCAAACGATTCATTCATTAGCTGACCCAAGGATCTAGAATTGATATTGCTTTGAGAAACTTCAGGAAGCCCATCGTCTTATTTTTATAGAGTCTAATAAAATTGCGCACTTTCTCATTCCCGCTCGCTTTTTCGCTTTGCCTAGCCATGTCATTTGTCAGTTCGAGAGCAGTCCAGCAGTGGTGTTATCATCCAGGTGCTGTCACATTTATCACGCAGTCGACGTAAGCAGCAAATATTGAGCGAACCAAGGGACACCTGGCTTACTTGCTGAGTAATTGCACATAGCTCGCACACTGCTTTTTCTACGTACTTCAAGGGTTATATAGCCACTTAAAGGGAGTGCCCAGATAGATTTGGGTGCTTGAACTCTCCATATCGTGGTGAATGGAATGTTCTGATAATACATGTTTGGCTACGGCAGCTCATATAATTCATTAATGACCAAGAAACCAAGCAAAGTTTTGCCCACTATACCGTAATTGAAGGATGCTCGTGGGAGAAATACGGTATGGGCAAGATTCAAAAGTCAATTTTCAAAAGTTAACATTGAGCAGAATGGGGTACAGGGAAATGGAGTAGCCACGAAAGTAGTCAAATAAGGTTAATCGATTTAGCTTTTATTAAAAGATGCCCCACATTATTGAAAAAAAATTTCTTCATCCCCACAGCTTCATTCTTAGACCTTGGAATTGGACAAAAATTCTTAAACCGGTCTTGCAGGCAGCGACGTGACGGGTACTGTATAGATTGCGACCAAAAGTGTAACATGGTCATCCAGATGGTGACGGTGTGTCTGCTCATTCTGACCACAAATCACCTCGATCACCCTTTCCATCAAATATTGATGTTTCAACTGAAAACGTTGCGTAACCATGGTAAATATTTCCCGGGGATTCGCTCCCGTTACTACAACCGAAGAACTGCTTGGTTTTGAAACCACTTATTTTTTATGGGAACCTACACCTCTTCTTCCCACTTCCCTCCCCCCTTCCCAAATTATGAGATACTAGCTGGATTATCCGGCTCCGCCGTATGTTCCGAATAGAAAATTCCATTTTTCAACCGATCCGGACCAAACTTGGCACACATACACTTCGGGCCCCGGCGGGTGTCACAGTCCACTTTTCGTTATCGATCAATGTCGATTTTGTCGATTTTTTGCAAAATTTGAGCTAGGGGGCTGGAATTTGGCGGAGGGGTGTAATCGAGCATGCTCGATTACCCCCCTGTGCCAACTCCCAGCCCCGTAGCTCAAATTTTGCAAAAAATCGATAAAATCGATATCGATCGATGACGAAAAGTAGCCTATGACACCCGCCGGGGCCCGAAGTGTATGTGTGCTAAGTTTGGTCCCGATCGGTTCAGAAATGGAATTTTCTATTCGGAACATACGTACACACAGACAGACATACAGACAGACAGGCAGACATACAAACAGACATTCAGCTTTATATATAAGAATCCCATAAGGAAAAAGGCGATGTTAACGATCACACATTTTATGAGTGAGCATACCCAACCGTCGATGAAAAAAGCTTCTTCTGAATATCGCATGGGTTTTCGCTGAAATATTAGGTTGATTCATAATTAATGCACGTTTTCTATACTTCAACTTTCAACCGAGATAATTCTTTTTTAAGAAGGCATTTCTGGGTGCAATAAAAACTACTGTAGCCATCGAATCAGTGGCTATAAAACAGATAATTTTGCGTGCTGTATCTATCTCAAGAAAGAATTTCTAGCCTGAAGATTGCCAACAACTTTTTTCAGAAGCCTCTACTTTGAGAAAGCATAACTTATGTTGAAAGAAGTAGGATAAAGCAGACTTCGCTCGTCGTGTAGCCAAAGGTCTCTTGAGCAGTAATGCCAAATTTGGATTTTACGGAAAATTTTCGAAAGAAAATATCGCAAAAAAGTTGAAAGTACTCACTTTTTTCTGGCATCTCGGCGGGTTCAAAAATCGGTCGTTTTTGAAATTATTTCATTTTGCTTCGCTGGAAAATGAGAAAAGCCTAGCGCTTTTCTACCATCAAATGAGCTAGGTCTACCCTTGCTGGATAGTGCAAAAGATCTGCAATCGCCCTTTGCTTCAAGGTTTTATATGGTACGGAAGGGCCGCGGCATTCATTCAAGTTCGCAATTGAATTTCCGGCTCAGAATTCATGGAGAATTTTGTTCAAACAGCATCTTGTAGCACAAAGTTTTCTAACCCCTATGCATATTTTTTGGTATTTATACGGCTTTTCCTCATGGATTTAGGGCAAAAAGAGTGAATAGCAAAAATTTTGGAATTTAGTCTCTTTCATTTGAAGGCTCACAACTTTGGAATGAATGGATTTACAAAAGCGAAGACCGCATAAGAAACTATAAAAAACGCTCTTTTAGATAGTGTAAAAAGTTTTTGAAGAAATTGATTACACATTAAATACCAGCTCTTGAAAGAAGAAGTAGGAAAAACGTGCATTAATTATGAATCAACCTAATAAAAAACCTGCACAGAAAAAAAAAGGCTGCGGCGGTATCGTATTGCTCTTCAGTTTCCACAATATGGTTACGGTTACATTAATTTTGTAGAGTTAACTTTATGCGTCCCCCCATGACATCGAAGAAAGCTTTTCCACGGTTGGCATATTGCAAGCTAATTCTTTGCGGATTTCATCAAACTTAGTTCTTCTTCGAGTTCTTTTTTCGAGTTCAGTCACGCCAATAAATTGCACGTGCTTCTCACACATTGGAGACAACGCTTCAGAGACAAAATAAAAGCTTTGAAGCATAAACCTTGAGTCACTTCGCATAACCTCATCAAACGCAACTGGTTCCAGCGTCGTTGACATTCTAGAAAAGTTTAATGTAGCATTCTGGTGTTTTGCTGTTCAACGACTGACGTGAACTTCGTGCAAAGATCATAGAAGGGCGTGTCTCAGTGACAAAATTTGTTTGAATTATGACTAAGCCATCAATTCTGAAGGCACCATTTCATCAAATATGTGTATGGTGAGATTTTGATGCAGTGCAATAACGAGGCCCCTAACTAAGTAATTGTCCAATTCCCGTAGAAGATATATTGCAAAGCGTGGAAATTGCTCTAGAATGTGGAATAAAGGTAATAGGCCCGAAATTAGATTTAGTACCTATAGATGTCGAAAATCCACCTTTCCTTGTGAAATCCGCCCTTTATTGTGCGTCGTCATTGGCTCGTTATTTTCAGCCAATCCCTATTGATGGGCGTGGCGACCCAAACAGCACCTGCCTTTTGAAGCGATTCACTAGCTTCGGAATATATGTTTTACAGCGGACTAAAGCAATTACCTAGTCAGAGGCCTGCCTTTGTATCTATTGCAATAGAGTTCACCAACTTCAGATTTGCTTTGATGCCTTTGTCCATCGATGTCACCTTGCCAGAGGCTCAAGAAGTTCATTGCGTTACGCGGTATGAGGGATACGAACTAGTACAAAAAGTATTCAATTTGCAACTATAAAACCTAGCGGAGGGCGCAAATTATGTCATAGGGGACCATCGCGAAGCAAAGATCCATTCCTTTGGCATTTGCAGTTTCCGTTGGCAGAACTGAAGCGAAAAGGAAACGAAAACGAAACCAATGCCTACTAGTCGTAGATATGAATAAGGCTGCTCTGTGCTGACGCAATGCCGACACATTTTCCCAGTAAAATGCTGATCACCGCAACCATTCTGCCCCTATTTTCCTAAACATTTTGCACGCTTTTCTCGTGGGATTTGGATTTACCAATATATGCGAACGCGAGTGAGGCACAGAACTAGGAGAAACACAGCCTGCGCCGGCCATTCGTGCCCACGGAAAAAGTGCCTGCTTAGGAACGCTGTTTGTCGGCTCGGAAAATCACCGAGAGCGTGAGTAGAACTGCTTGGATAATGGCTTAGGCCTCCAGTCTCTTTCGACCCGCATACCCAAGTTCTCGGAAACATCTTCAGGAGCGTTTTCGATACATCCTTGCAACAAGGTCGACTTTTGAGTAGAAGGTGTTACATGGGGATATAGAGGGAGATAAAAAAAGCTGTAGAACCTGATTACCATGACTGCGCGCGATATGTGCACTCTAGCATTGGTGGGAAATTGATGCGTAGCGGGGATGGGGGGTGGGCGGGAAGGGGGGGGGGGGAGAAGAACGGCGTACCGAGAGCAGATTTCAGGTTTTATCGAAGCCTTTCTGGCTCCATACTCCAACTGTTTTATGGGTGGGTCTCTATCGCAAGGCTGTAAAATCTAGCACTCTCCCCCCCCCCCCTTTGCGCGACGCTGGATAACTTACCTCGCGCTTGGCTCTTAGCAATAAATCATTCCTATTCCGGGTATATACCTCTCTTATAAGCACAAAACCCTTGTTTATTACTGAAGTCTGCGCATTTGCTGAAAACGGAATAAAATCGACGGCCCCTGTTATCTACCACGTGCAAGCCGTGATGAGCACAAACGCTAGAGAAGGTTAATAACGTTTTTGACGCATATATGATGTGTGGACCGTAATGACACAAAAGAGGAATTATGCGGAGAGTGTCTTTTCTTGGGCAGCAGTCTGATATTTTAATGGATTTGATCTCTGTTAATTCTCGAATACAGATATTAAACCATGGCGCCATGAAGACGCTAATCTCGTTATAGCCATGAAGAAAAGCCCCATGTTGCCTATAAAAGGTATAAGCCGGCCGCCTTAATTAGCTATCTCAGACAAATTCAACAGCAATAATCCAAATCCGATGAACACTCCTCCCTCGCTCGATTCGATAAACAAGCGAAGACTCACAACCAAATAAAAGTGCACACGCCCGGAAATGTAGTTCCGACAAAGAAAACGCCATTTCCAAGACCCATACACTCAGTGGAGACCCTCGACCTTGTGCCTTTGCAATATGAAGCACATCTGAAGCAGTGGAAGCAGAAAATTGATCGCTACTGATCAGCGGAACTTGTCAGCCAATGTTAGAGCGCAGACACGCGCGCACGTCGCGTCAGAGCACGCCATAAAGCGTGTGCAGCGGTGCGAGAGAGTGTGCAGTATGCGGAGACCGAGGCGCAAAAACGTCAGAGACGCAGAGCTTGGGGAGGGCGGGCGTTCGTGCGGCGCTCATATAGCGCCCGGCGCTCGACGACAGTCCGGTTTTCGCTTTTGTCCCTTCCACACACGAAATGCAATGGATTTAGCACGCTCCGTTCATAATCCGCACTACGAAACCCCGTCTCGATCATTTGAGGTGTTTTGGTAGTTTTACAGGTAGCACAGTAACGGTTTTGAGTCCGCTTTGACCAAGTTTCCCAGCGTCTTTGGTGAGTCGGCGCTCTTGCGTTCTAGCTGTTCGCTGTCTTCGACCTAGTTCGGGCGTATAAAATTGGCCTTCTTTTCGCTTTATCGATTGAGCGAGCTGACTGCGGGTGGCTAGCGGCTTTCGTCACTTTGCGAAGCTTATCTTGACGTGTGTCTGTCGAATAGCTAGGTCCCATGACTTCTTTTATCGAGTGCTCGTTATCTTACGTGTACAAATTAGCTGCCAGCAAATGAACATTGTGTTGCACTTTATGTCTGTCATCATCTATTGACTAAGCTCTGTCAACAGTGTATGTTACATCATCAGTCAATTCTTGTGGACATATGTCCATACCTCGTTTTATGACGTTTACTTTGTGTTTCAGCGCTGTCTCATCATATCTATGGCTAAAATGACTGACTAACTTCACTCCTATCAGGCTCCATTTTTTCAGGATCTCCTTGACACTTGGAAAACCCGTCCACTTTTACTGGGAGTGCCAGTTGTGCATGTTCTTGCACCCAACAAACTTCGTACAATATTGCGATTTTATGATCGACAACCCTCAGGAAGGTTAGTTTGGAGAAGTTTTATTTCTTTTCGAATGCGGCGAGTAGAGCGTTCTATTGAATTGCGGCGTGTTTGTTTCTGTGCTGCGATCGATGGCCCTCTCTCGGCGGCTGTTTAGGCTGGGGCAGGTGTGATTGATTTGGGAAAAAACGCGAGCACATGATTTAGAGATAGTTTAATGCATGTAGTCTGAACGGAGAGGATCCACAAATTGTTTACTGAGTGAAAAAATTGACTTTTATTTTCATATTGAACACAGTATCTGTAAAAAAGGGCATTCACCTATTGATATCTAGAAGTGTAGAGTGCGAGGCAATAGGCCGTATCAGGCTTTGCACTGTAGAATAGCGGAATCCTGTTTTCGCTTTCGATTAGCATTATGGGCTATAGAATGAGTGAAGTTCATTTTTCGTGGTGGCTTCGTTCGGTCGGTTTATGCTTGGCAATCTAACCAGTGAGGGTGGGAAGGAACACACACTCTCTGAGTCATATCTCTTAAATTACATTTTCTTTCTTATAGGGAGGTTGTCAAGGAAAAGAAAGAAACTGAAGACTAGCGAAACGTTAGCGTCGTTGTTTCTCGACGCCTCTGTTTACGATACCAATATCGTATGCAATTTGCACAACGGCAGGTCGTCGCTTTGCGTCTGCTCTCAACATTTTAGTAATTATTGTAAGTTACACGTTGCTTAATGCAGATTGGTGACTAAACTCAACAATGATCCAAGGATTCATTTTTCAGCCGAACGGAAATTGATTCGCAATGGCTCTCAACGTGAACCGTGCTGTGACCGATCCATTCTACCGTTACAAAATGCCAAAATTGCTCGCAAAGGTGTGACAATTTGATCGTTTTTTTGCAAAAAATCTTTTTCTAAATAGCAAAGAGTTCGCTATACCGTTCATCAATCATCTTCTTTGAACTAGTAACAATACTTAGTCAGCAGCGCATAATTATTTTTCTCAAAAACACTTTTTAGGTCGAGGGCAAAGGCAACGGAATCAAAACTGTTGTAGCAAATATGTCTGAAATAGCTAAATCACTTGAACGCCCACCAATGTGTGAGTTTCTTACATTGCTTGCTTGTGCGCGTGATTTCACGTTCTGTTTGTGGAATGTTGCAAATCCAGATCCAACCAAGTACTTCGGCTGCGAACTGGGCGCACAGACCAACTACGATGCGAAAAACGAGCGTTACATCGTGAATGGAGAGCATGACGCCGCGAAGCTGCAGGACATCCTTGATGGCTTCATCAAAAAATTTGTTCTATGCCCAGCGTGCGAAAATCCGGAAACTGCATTAGTGAGTTTCTTTTCTTATGGGTTAGATGAATTTTTATGGACACAAATTTTTTTAGTCAGTGCGAAAGAATCAAATTCACAGTAAATGTAAGGCGTGTGGTCACGCATTCATCATCGATAATCGCCACAGACTATCCACTTACATTTTGAAGAACCCACCCAAGATCGAGGTCGACTTCTGTAAGTGGATCGTACACTGACTGATTGTAACAAAACATTCACTTCTGTTTTACAGCTAAGGATAACAAGCAGAATGGCAACGGACATGTCAAGGAAGAGGATTTGGGTGTGGAAACTAATGGAGATCGAGTGAGTTGCTATCTTCCTGAGTCTCAAAAGCACCTAAATTTTTTCGATAAGGTATGTTTCCAGAACAGCTCAAATGATGATGAAGACGACGACTGGGCACCAGAAGAAGACGAAGCACCAAACATGAAATTAGCCGCTGGGATCGGAAAACTGGTCATCGATAAAGACCTTGACAAGAGTATCGAAGAGCGTTTGGACATGCTTCATCGTTTCTTTGTCGAAGCAAAAGAAAAAGGCACCATAGGTGATGGAAAGGTATGCTAGCTTCCTACGTCTGGTTAAAGATGTGACTCATTCTTTTGTTTTTTAAGGCACTTGCCGACGAAGCAGAACGTTTGGAGTTGAAACAAAAAGCTCCACTACTTCTTGCTGATGTTCTTTTTGACGAAGATATCGCAAAGGATGGTGTAGCGCAGATCAAACACTACAGAAGAGTTCTATTGAGATTTACCCTTAATGATAAGAAGGTGCGCTCAGCATTTTAATTTTCAAGCTTATGAACCATAGAGTTGTTTCAGGCGCAGCGCTACATGTTGGGTGGCATAGAACAGCTCATAACTAAACATGAGACTATACTGCTACCGAGGGCCGCCCACATCATCAAAGCCCTTTACGATAATGATATATGTGAGGAAGAGGCAATTTTGGCGTGGGGTGACAAGGTACGGTTTTAATCAATCATAGCGCTAAGAGGGAATCGTCCAAGCTTTTTGTTTTCTTAAATGCATTACTGCAATTCCAGCCGTCCTCTAAGTATGTGTCTAAAACACAATCGAAGAAAATAGTCCAGAAATGTGAACCGGTGTTGACTTGGTTGAGGGAAGCTGAGGAAGAAGATGATGATGAAGAGGAAAGTGACGATGAGATTGACGTGAGTTTGACTATAGTCACAAGGTTGATTTAAGCTAAACTAGTCGTTTTTAGTTCGATGATCGTAAAGCCAAGACTAGCGTATATGCAGAGAAGGCGAAGGTCGAAGCTAAAGCAGCAGACATCAAAGTGAAGACTGATGACGGCGTTGAGATCGACATTGATGACATTTAAGTCAAGTTTGATGAAATGGACAAACTGATTTTGATCTTTACCCCCAATAATGTGACACAGTTATTCTGCTTTCGTCTTAATTTTAGAATTAAGTAGCTTCGCCGTTTGATTGTATGTCCATTCCGCTCTACTTGTCTCGTTTTCATCCCTATCCTGGCGTGTGGTTCTGTGTAGAATTTATTTGGTTGCCTATATATCACTAATGATGTATTAATTTGTACTGATCTTAGTGAATTAGTGATTGAAAAGATTCCGTTTCTTTTTTTGTATTGTGGTATGCGTATGGGAGCCTAAATGAATACTTCTGGTCTAAGATTATCTTCTTGCTTTGTCGGTTGCATACGTTTGGAGTACTGCATTGTCATACAGACCTTTGAATGTCCTATTTTGGTTGATGAGAGCTTTTTTGGTTTTTCTTCCATCTAGTAGGAAAAACTATTCTGGATTGACTTTCGTTCTGCCGCAGCATGGGGTGATGACCATGAAGCACACAAATGCAATTACTCGAGAGTATGCTGAAAGATTGGAGAGCAAGCAGTATGAATAGGTCTAGCACACTGGTCATAGCTTTTTGCGCATCAGTGCTCTGCGGAGGGAGGTTAATCGTATCTTGAAGTCTTGACTGGATGGAGTATTTTCGAAAATGTTTTTGTGGGAGGTGCCATTTATCTCAGTGCAGTCATTCTCAGTTGCGGGGACATGCGCTGCTTTTCTCTTCCTCTTATGAATTGAGGTTCGACAGTTATTACTGGAAATTTTGCCATTATTGATGTAGTGCTTTTGCCCTATCTGTTGACCGCTACATCTCCTTGTTTGCCCTACAGTCGATTTCTCACTCAGTGTACAACTGTGTACTCCAATCAATGCACAAACTGTCGGTTGGGTGGGAATGTTTCATCATTTTCGTATCTATTTTTGCGGTTTTTAGGGCCTACGTTTGTACACACAATGTTGTTTCAGGCCATATAATTCCACCAAATTAAATTGCAGGTGTTTTTGATTTGGTCTTTGATTGGTTCCTTTACCCATGACGGGGTTATCAATCATAAGAAAGTCGTAGAAGAAGAGAGGCAGTGTACAGTTCACTGTATCTACATTACATTTGGGATTTATTATTTCAGTTTTGAAACCAGTCATTTTTAAAGGCACTGTCTACCCAGATTCGACGTCCGTGTTTGGTCGTTCCGGTTCCCTTCTCACGCCCCTGATTTCGAATATGAAGTCGAAAATCCGCGAAAACCGCGACAATCCCCAACCCGCAGGCTGATTTTTCGGAACGGTGATTGGATGATCGCGTACGGATGGGCGGGCACTACTGGAGGGAGGCGGTGCCGATTTGGGGTTCTCATCTTCTTTGCTTCCGAAGCGACATTCTTCGCTGCGACTCGGGTATTGGCTTGATAAGGGTCCTACAATTGTAAGCTGCCAAAAGCTCAAGACCCCTAACTGAGGAGGGACGGTGCCTATATAATAATGAACGAAAAACTTTCGAGAAAATATTCGCAAATCAGAGTAGCAGTCAGTAAATGCAAAATTTGTTCCGAATGACCCTAGTGTTGCTCTGATTCACTACCGCGTTCACTATTCACTATGTTGCAACAATTCGAAAGGAATTTTGAAGTTGAAATCACTTTATTTTATTCCATTCAAATCATATAGCACAATTCTCACAGAGACATAATTTGCTGAGAAAAGACCAAAAAAGCAAAAAAGGCAGTAAAATTCCAACTGTGAATGAATACTATAGCTACCGACTCCTAGTACTTCTTGTGTATGGCATGCAACCCACATTTAATAATCTTGTTATCCTTGTGCATCATAACTGTGTATGCATATGTGATAGAAAAGTGTCATCATCATCGTATAATTGCATAATTGAGTGACTTTAACATGGTCCTTGCTTGCAAAGTTTTTCCTATTTTCTAATTTTTTGAAGTTTGATGTACACTTCATGATCACCAAAAGTAGCTTTATTGGTATTACGCGCAATCGTTGTTGATTCTTTAATTTTTGAGCTTGAAGTCAATGTGTCGTGTTGCTTCTTAACACTTTCTCTCGTCAAAGTTCGAAATGTACTCGTATCCCAGTTTCAGAACAGATGGGCACGCGGCGAGTTTCATCGCCAAATGGCGACTTCACTCTTTTCTTCACAATTCAGAGTCCGTTTTCGAATTTTCATCCATGCCGCTTTCAACAAACAGCTATGGATGGCGCTAAGAGGACTTTCTCATGTGTTGAGCAATATTATATGTAAGTCTTGTTGACAGATTTTATTCGCTGTTGTCGTATTGGCTTGCATGGGTATGGGAGTGTTTTGGTCCATCTTTCCAACGATGGCTTCGGGGGGGGGGGGGGGGATGCGGCACTCCCCTGTTCATCTCAAGCCGTAGTCATCGGATTTCTAATCAGTATCTGCTTACAGGTATAGCAAAGCTCTCTCAGCTGGAGATAAAACTGCAGCGGAACGCATCATGTCAGAACGAGATCCGAAGAAGATGAAGCGAATTGGCATGGAGCTTGTTGGGTTTGATAAAGATTTGTAGGTTCATTCTTTTGCTTGCTTTTTTTTCAGGCCACCAATTTTTAGTTTTTTTAATGCAAGTTCTAAACTGATCCTCTCAAAAATTTTACTGTTTTTTATGTGGGACTCTATGAGCTCGGCTGTAATGACTAGCGCACTTGAAGCTAAGTTTACGCAAGATTCTCGACTTCGACATATGCTGTTCTTGACGCACGGTTCACGCCTTGTCGAATGCTCACCTTTCGATTCCATTTGGGGGATAGGTGAGTCATTATCCTTTGCAATGTCAATTATTCTGCTTCTAATTATCATTATGATTGCAGTCAAAGAAACAGTCACTTGGTTTTGTAAGAAATTCACGTTTTCTCAGAAAAATTGTTATTTCTAGGCTCTTTATGCAATTACTGGCATGTAAACTCCGTTGTATAAATGCAGAATCTTCTGTCCGCGTATGGTAAGCTCAGGTCTCTCGATCGACAGTCCCGATGCTGTGAATCCTTCTAAATGGCGCGGAAAAAATCGCCTCGGCAACCTTATGGACGCCGTGCGTGAAAAGTTATGGGCTAATGAGGAGTACAGGTTTGTAAAAACGATTTGTTAGTAACAGTTGTTAATAACAATTTAGGTAGATTTTTCACTCACACCTGTCAAATTATCCTCAGTAAAGTTGTAACGTGTTCCTTTCTTTTAGAGCCCAACGGGAGGAGGTTGAATCACAAATGAGCTTGTTTCCTGGCTACGCTGATCTCTATTTCTCTTCAAACATCACTAGGTTAGTTCGAATTTTTATGTTATCAATTTTTGAAGCGCATGATAGCTAATTCCTTTATTGATTAGTTCTTCCATGAATCATGTCTCATTGAAGAACCCGACACAGCATCGGAGACACTCTCGAAGGGAAAGGCGAGGCAGCCTCCCCTGACCGTCGGCGACGTAGTTCAGGTGAAGCTATTCGTGCAAAGCGACGGCAGGCTGAGGAGGAACTTATAAAGGCTGTATGTGTAGAGAAAAGGCGGCGAAGTGAGCATGATCCTGCCGATACGAAGAAGACGGATGCGTTAGAGTGAGAATTTAATCGTGAAATTCTGTTCTCTATTGAATGTGAATTCTCTTATTGCAGAGCTCCGTCTACTTCTGCGAAACCGACCAGCGAGCGTGAAAACGGTACTTTGAATCATCATTCGCGGAGCTCGCGCAGCAAAAATATCACGGAAAACAATAATCATTACTCCAAACCATCTCAAGAGGAGCCGGCAAAGCCCAAAGTTCTGCTGGATGTTGTTGATCACTCTATACAAGAATTGCTGCTTCCTGGCGAAGTCTTACATAGCGACGCACCAACTCCAGAAACAAATCACGGAACAGTTGAAGAGCAGGGCGGAAACAAGGATAGACAGGAAGAAATTGCTGCAAGATTACGGAAGAGCTGTGACGATGAAGAGATGGAGGAAAGCGTAGCGCCAAAGGATCTGGAAATAAAAATGAGAAAAAGTCTGTCATCTAGAAAGCGGACCGTCGAGGAAGGAGAGGTTGGTACTTGTTTCATATTTTTCGCTTTGTACAGCAATTGAAGCATCTGTCCATCAACAGGTGCAGTTGCACGTCAGCGTTTGAGATTTTGACTAGTGTTTGTTTCCTATTCTATCTTTCGGACTTCGAAATCTACCATTCTTACTTGGTAGCATTACTCTAAAAGATTTTGAGGAATATTTGTGGCTTGTGTCTTGCTAGGACAGAAGCAAGTATTGAAGTGAACAATCACCAGGTTCATCTATGTCTTACATCATGTGCATCGCTTTAGGTAATGCTTATTTAACAGTCAACAAGGAAGAAAGAGAGTGTCGTCTGAGACGGACTCCCATCGGTTTTTGTTGTTACTCCGAATTTCCCTCCACTACCCAAGAAAATTTAGCTGCTTGAGGTTTTTAAAATTACATCGCTCTGTGAAGCGCATATGTTTGAGTTTTCTGCAGTTTGCTGCGTCCAAGTTCAAAAAGTATAGCTTTTGTATCTTACTGTATTATCGTTGGCGTTCGCAAGGCCAAGTCTATTTCATTTTAGAGCGCTTTGTTTAGCTTCTCATATGCTAATACATGAATAATCAAAAAGTCACTCGCAAGTATCAATCTTTTTTGAGCAGATAAAATATCAGGAGTTGGAAATCCTCATTTGCTCACTGGCAATCACAAATCCACATTCTGAAAATCGCTGCACAGAATTGGTAGTCAGTCAATAGATCTTCATTCTTAATTGTTCGCAACTGCACATTTTGGCTGTTAGGCGGTTATCCATGCGGGTTATGTATAGTAATGCTCTGTGTCGTCGCTGGAATGTTCTGGTGTCGTATATACAGTTCTCATCTAGCAGACTCGAACTATGCATTTCTTGTGTTTCAAGATGCGGAACGACTTTCACGATGTTTTCAGAAGGAAGACGCACCGAAGAAAAAGAGAAGAAAAGAAGAAGACGCGGGAGACCGACGAGTTAGAAAAGAAGAAGACACGGTAGACCGATCACGATCTAGGCGACGGAAGTCTAGTTCGCTCTCACCGCCAAGAAGATTCAGTAAAACTAGTAAAGAGGAAGATGATTCGAGAAGTAGAAGTCGTCGGCGAAGTGAGCGCGTCAAAGGTGCGCTGAATTTTTCTGCTTGAGTACGCTACGCATAGATAATTCTAGATGACAAGAAGTCTGAGGAACGCAAGCACAAAAGAAGAAAGAATGGAGAGAAGTCAAGATCAAGAAGCAGGGATCGATCTAAGAATGAGAAATCGAAGACAGATGGTGAGATTAGGCCAGTATTATTTTTTGGAATATCAACTTCTGTTCTAGAAAGAAAACGAACGTCATCGAAAGAACATGAGAAAGATGGCAAAAAAGATAGACACATACACAAGGTTAATGAAGAGAAAGGAAAAGCGAAAGCGCATTCCGGTTTGTTTTTGATTGGCTTGACTTTGTCATGCTTAATTCTTTCAAGTAACATTTTTTGCTAGAAAAGTCTACAGAAACTTCTTACAATTCAATCTCTGAATTCTCAAAGCAGCTTACCGATCATCTATAGAACATGCTTCTTTCAGCAACTCCTGCTTCTGCTCAAGTCAACACTGCCCCGAAGATTCCACAAGGAGAAATGTATGGTCCCGCAACAGTTACTTCTTCCAAGGCTGAAAAGGTACTTTTTCTGCATGCTGTGGCCCTAGCATACATTAAAACTCAGTCAATTGAAAGTCTCGAATACATACATTCTTGTCGCCTTCCCTCGCAATTGGCGTAGTAGCGTAGACTTAGCATATTACCGTAACCCAATATTTTTGCAGTATCTTTTATTTGCATAGGTAAGAAAAAGCTATTATATCTTTCCCTAGAAGAAACAATTTCAAATGAAATTTTTGCTATATAAAGAAGAAGGTTGAGCAGTAACAGATATAAAAAACGCAAGTATTTGAATGGTTTTAAGGTAAGTCAGTGGGGTGTGCCACAACCCTAAGGTGTGGCAGCCACAGCTTTTCTGGGGTTGTGTCACATTTCATTAACTTACCGTCAAGGAGAATGTTAGGGAACAAAATGTGTACAGTTCGATAGCAAAAATTTCGTAGTTTTTGTGAAAGTAATTGGAGCTGAATTGGTCTTTTGTCGTTTGAAGAATAGTTGCAGAAAGACAACCACTGCGAGCGGAAAGTGGTCAAACGAGATTCTGGCTGGCTCCTATCTATAGTCAGGATTCATGGTGTAGGCAAATAGAAAGTAGTGCTTTGTAATGAGTACGAAAGGCAGCTAATTCACGGGAGACGGTCAAGAGGCGCGATTTTTCAGCTGTCACCAACTCAAACTCAAGTTTGGTGCCATGCGTCTTCAAAAGTACCAGATAAAGTGCCTTGGCTTACTACCTGTCTGAGGTTACCACTAGCTGAGTTGATGGCTTTTGCTGAATAATAGACCGAAATATTTACGAATTTGTTCTAAACTGCATTTTCATGGGTTTTTGACTTTCAAATTGCTGTTTTGAATTGATTCCAAGTTAGCAAATTTGAGCAACTCATGCATCACCTAATTTACCCCCAATTCACTTTTGAAATATGGTTGACCATGCTTGAAAATGTCCACTTCACTTGAGTGGCCCAATTTCGGGAATCCTCAGAAATTGCTAAAACATGGCCCACAGAGGTTATTTGACATAACAATTGCGAATATGCTACTAGTTATGCTTGGCTAAGGGGGGGGGTATCGAGACGGAACCCAGGGGGGGGGGGGCGTATTCGGCGGTCGTGTACCACACCTCTTGCTCGACCATGGTTGCTACGCGATTCGGCACTACATTAACCGTGTGAGCGCATTTTGAATATTTACAGGATGGAACATCATCAGTTTGAGGTTATACACGCGACGCATATTGCGTTGAACGTTAGCTGAAGAGATCTAGAGCTGGCGTCATCAAATCATTGTTGATTGGAATCGCGCGAGATGTGCCCGCGACCTAACGTGAAAGCTCCATGGAGAGGGCTTCCCACATGGACATTGCCACCTCTTCTAAGTTTGCGTCTACTCCTTTAACTGAAGTTCTCGTCGCGAAGAACTTACGTAAGAGTGGGGGAAAAGTCCCATGTGTACTTCTGTGCACACATTGTCCTTGGCAACTTTGGATTGCCTTGCAAGTGATTTCTATCCACAGAAGACCCGTCCGCACATGCGCTAGCGCCTTTTGCTGTCAGTAGCGACCGAGATCCTCCCCCCTCTTTGGAAAAATGTTCGAATCACCTGCCGATTTTGACGATTTCTGTGTACTCAACTTATCGCTTCGGCTGCGTTCATAGTTATCCGGAAGTCCGGTGACAGTTTCAACACAGCGCTTGAAGTAAGTGCTGGAACTGTTCCCAGACTTCAGGATCAGTATGAAGAGCCTTTGAAAACTTGATCCTTTGCTTTTGAGCGCGCGCACGGTCGGTGCCCCAAAACATTTTTAAAGATGTTCCATAATTTTTCCATATCATCGCTTCTCTTGGCGCCCCTTCTTACTAGCATTCAAAATTCTATGGGTTCTATGGGATTTCCATCCATGAACGAACTAGTATCTGAGCTTACGAAGATGGCGTCTTGGATTTGATTTGACCAGCCTCAGTGAATAAATTATAATCTCCTCCGAATAATATTTCCAGCTCAACAACCTCCTCAACCGGATGAAGAAGAAACAAACGTTGCAATCTGGGTTACCCAAGTGATTGTCTATATTCATCAATATCTCTGCTTGTGCTTTTACATCTTTGAAACCATCTTTGCCAAAACGTTTGTCATCTGAAATTACATCTCTACATCGAATAGAAGAACAATCAATGATACAACCACAGTCTATTATTATATCGTTATTCAAAGTCCTTTCACACCATCACCTCGAATGAGGCAATGTATTTCTGGCATTGTGATCAAAACAAACCCTCCTCTTTGAGATATTTAATATTAGTCCTATTTTGGTCGTTGTATTATACTCGTATAACCGTTGGTCTCAATAATGCTAAAATGTCTTTGTCTAGTTGAAGTTGGATGATGTTTCTCGTAATATCCTGTTTGAACAATTGTTTGTTACAATAATTTTATTTGGCTACGCCAAGTTGATGGTTTTCATTCATATGATTTCGATCATTTATTTATTGTTAAAAATGAAATCACCGACTTTTTTTTGCACAGATGCAACACAAAGACCTTCAAAAAATGTCATTATGCTTAGAGCAATATCATGATTCGAAGAGAAAAAGGAAAGTGTAGCGATAAAGAAAAGCGGAGTAAGAAAAGTTACAAACTGCAGCAAAATAACTATGGTACAAAATCGATACAACTAAAGCTTGTACAGAGGTTAATGCTTTGGGTATCAGTTGCTTCATCAAGAAAAACTGACAACATCAGCTATTAATGAGAAATTATTTTGTGCTCCTCACTTGAAAACAAATCGATTATTTGGCTAGTCTTCGAGATGATAAATTGTCGACAGAATAATCACCCGCAAGGATGGATAACAACGGTAGACTGAAGGACTATCGAAATAGATCTATAGACAAGTGTTGGGAACACTCAGTTCACTGGAAGCTCAGAATTGGCCCATATTCAATGAGGAAACTATGGATACAAAAAAGAAGAGTGACACAATCTCAACTCTTACATAAAAGGCGAAGCAAGTATCAGAAATATCTGTTTAAGGATCCATGAATAAACCTATAACATGACATTGCGCATAGCGACGATAAAAATTAAGAAAAAAACATTACAAAAACTGACCTGATATTGAGCATAGAAGGACCCAAACCAGAACACGTACTGCCCAATGATTTTTGCCCATGAAAATACAACACGAGTTCCACGTTCTCCTTCATGAAACTCGCCAGTTTCGTAGTACCTAGCTGTAAAAGAATAAGTTCAAGGCAAGTTTTCTTTCTAAAACGCGGCATGGAAGCAGATGTGTGTAAAAACTTCATGTTGCCTTAGTTCACGAACATGGACTGAGAGTATGCTAATCCAATAATTTAGAGGTGATATTTATAGGCTAGCAGAATCTGAGATAAATAAACCGTTCCTGCGTTCTCAACAACATCTGCCGGAAACAAACGTCTTCTTGTGTATGCCGGCAGCTTGCTTGATACAGAGACATTTTTGACGCGCAAGTTTTGTCGGTAACGCAAAAACACTATGATTGTCGTCAAGACTACTAGCTCATATGTTCTACGCTGCAGAGCATTTACACATGCTGAATTTACAAAGAGCTTTTCATATACACATATATCATAAAGGAGTTTAAGGTCTTGAAAGATGTCTAATTATTATCTACTACAAATTCTTTGAACAGCGACCAAGAAAATTTTTTAGCTTTCTTGAGACTAAGTTTTGAAAGTGCTAAAATTTTCACGAAAAAAAAAACGAAATATTGGGGAAAAAACTGAAGTTCGATGCAAACTTGTTAACAGAAACTCTGACCGCAAGGTCTAACAACTAGAATTTTTTGCACACAAAACTGAGCTATCTCGAAAAATCGATGTCCACAAGCCGATCTTCGATTTGTTTCCGAGAATTCGTGAGAAGTGCAAAGGTCACCTGTGCGAGACGCCCGCCTTTACACAAGCGCTGATAACGGAAAGTCGGATAGTCTCAATAAGAAACTTCATTGTTGGTATTTCATTCCTGCTACCCATGACATTCTTTGCTGTTTACACTGGATCACTCAAATAGTAACAAATGCCAGTAGGAAGGAGAAACACTAGCAGGAGCGGCCTCTGCCAATTTGGAAGGCACATTTATTCATCTGTCCTCGGTCATTCCAACATATGAACTTTTGAGGCCTTCTCGCCCCTTTTGAACTTCCTTCACGTGATTCTATGTTCTCCTCTCCCACTTACATCATCCACAGCGAATGATTCAGTACATTTCAGCGAGAAGTATCTTACCTAGCATCTCGTCCTTCTCCTTGTACACCTCATACATCCAGTCACGCAATTTCTCCTCATCGTCAAATGGAACCTGCAAATCAAGTAAGAAATTATTTCACATGAGTTATCCCTCATCAGGATGCGAAAGTATGTTCTTGTTTCAAGCATAAGATAGAATCTACAAAAGTACATTTTAAAAAAAAAGGCCACGGTACAATGAATAAAAAGTGGCGCGGAGCAATCTTAGATGAGATAAAACTGAGCTATCTAAGAAATTCAGTTCTTTCATACTTTCTGTAGGCAACCCCTTCGCGGCATCCTTTGATTTTACTTGCCAACCACAGCTACTACACTTTGGACGCTCAGCTTAATATAGTTTTGAATAAAGAAGTAAGGATAATCTGCTTGGCCTTTCACGTGACAACTCTATTTAACCCCCAAAAGAAACTACTCGCTTCGATATTTCACTTTTTTTTGCCAATTCATTAAATCAAAAAAGTTGTTCTCATGTCTAATCTGTTTCACTTACAGTTCCTAATTATTCTCTATATCTTTTCTCATTTATGAGAGGAAGATTGTTGTATATTGTGCCAATAGTACGTTAATATGTCAAAAGGACGACGTAGTTAACTTTACAATGACTGTACACATCTCGTGTGAAGGAGTTTCAAAGATAGTGAACTTGTTCTAATCACGCAAACGTTCCAATTTTGGAAATGCATCGAAAATAGCGCCGTCCACGTTCCACTGAATAATGAGCTCATTCATTATTATTATATGTTTCGAATGGATTACGGTTGTTTAATTGGTGAACCGTCTTCGAATTGCCCGCTCCAACGATCTCAAAAGTGATAGTTCATCATAGAAAAAAAAGGTTGAAGCCGTTCCTTTATTAGCAAAATCGATCATGGCATTAAACTTCAAAAAACTTCAAAAAAAAAAACCAGCGTTATCCTTATCCTACAAATGAAGCAAGCCTTTACAAATAACGCGTGTAGATCAAATTTTTTAGCAGACGTCTTTTGCTATAACTCTTTATTATATCTGTTAGATAGTGTTATAAGGGTGTTCGAAGTATTCGTATTCAGCCGCCGCTCATAGAAATTATGAATTTGCTACAAAGTTTTTGCAAAGCGCACTAATTATACAAAAAAATAGTTCTGCAATCCGTAGAATTTACGTTATTTAACAGCAAGCCGGGCAAATCAGCATCTTCTGCACCTACTTCCAAGACCTTCCATGGAAATAGAACCAGATAGTTAATTATTCAAATGGTCATAGACCTAAGAGCTACTAATTGCTGCACGCAAACAACTGCACAACATTAATTCTTTGGCTATGCTCGTCGCTCGACATGTTGATCCAAGATCTACAATCCCATTATTGTTGAACTACTTCAACACACTTATACGTTACTCTGTGATTTGCTTTGCATCAAAACCGACAGATGTTTATCTTTTAATGCGAGCTGACTGAGCAAACAACATCCAACACAGATCAAAGATAGGAACTAGCTAAACATACCTGTAGTCGCAAACCCGATTGTTAGTTCTGAAGTAGAAAGCTATGATAGATGGTACAAACCTCGTCTGCATTGTAGATTTTGTAATTTACGGCAATGTCGCATTTTTCACGTGTGCCGAAACCAAGCGAAACAAGACTAAGAGGAATTCCATTGGGATAAGCAATCGTAACGTCCAAAACGTATTTTATCGGCGGGCGAGTTTCTGAAAAGAAACAAAAAACTCAATGAGATTATCCATAATCTCCCCAAAGGAGAAGGGAAGGGCACAGGGAAGTGAGACCAAACA
Organism: Cylicocyclus nassatus; assembly: GCA_958299035.1. NCBI lineage: Eukaryota > Metazoa > Nematoda > Chromadorea > Rhabditida > Strongylidae > Cylicocyclus > Cylicocyclus nassatus. The sequence continues at coordinate 39,310,593 of CATQJL010000001.1, read as the reverse complement.
AGGACAGCTATTTTATTCAACTCATTCACGACGCTACTGTCTACATTTTTTTGAGCTTTCAGAAAAAACATGAAGAATATCCCCTCTGCGATTGCTCATTAGTCAAGGGCTTCCAACAGCACATCTGCGTAAGAATGCACTTGATGTAAAATGACGTCAAGACACTTTTCGTGAAAAATTCGAACTTACGCAGAACAGCTGTCCTTTTTTCCGATGACAAATGACTATACTATACACTCTTGAAACTCAGTTTCAAATGAAGATAGTATTGATAGGTAAGAACAGATTGAGAATTAACTAAAGTCCTTTAGCAAAAGTAAAAAAGAAGAAAGAATATAAGGAGTCATTTTGCACATGTTGGATGATTTTCCTGAAGAACAAAAAAAGGTTTGCAGATAACTCCAAAAGATATGATGTCAAATAAAAAACCCCTTAGCTTTCAGAAATAGAGGAAACGTAAATAGGCAAGAAGACATTTTGTATAGGTCTCAAGAACAAAGAAGGGACGATAACTGACTGAGGGGAAAACAACGAAAAAATGGGTAGACATACGACAAAGGAAGAATATACGGGTGCTGTACTCAATCATGTCAGTGAAAGAAAAGCTTGTAGCTGGTAGTTGAAAAGAGAAGCTTTACTGAATTTCATATACTAGCCAAAATCCGACCGCTGATGTCATTGGTAATCTTTTCTTGAAAAAAATTAAGTCACATTCTCTACGTTAGCGCATTCAGTTTGACAGAAAAGATAGCATAATCACTTCTGTCAATCCGTTCTCACCTTCTAAACTGGGCACGAGTTAGTACCAAAAGTCGTTATCACAGAGTGGCGTCAATTCACTTACACCATCCAAGGCTTTTTTGAGGCGGTTAGGCGAGGAGTTTCAGGCCCGTTTACTTGACATTTTGTATTTCGTGTATGCACAGCTGTTCAAGGCCGCACTCGGAGCACTTCGCAAATTCCAAGTTCATTTGATGCTGTGTATAGGGCATTCACAAGTCATGACATACGCGGCAGTTGTATATGTTGCGTTGCTCACTCGGTCTCCGTATCGGAGTTTCTTCTGTTTTATTTCTGATTGGATTATACTTTAGCTTCTGGAAATTATGTGAACACGCTAAGGACTAAAATGACAGCTCTGGCAGTTTATAGAGTGCAAAATCTTGAACCGGCCATTTACAGTGTCACAGATTTTTCGCTTGATATAGTGTACTTGCGGTGCCGAGATTGGGCGAAATTTGCGCGTAACATATAGCCTTGCCGGTAATGCCGGCATCTCGCGCATGCAGGTGACCGGCACTGTAGGCGTAGGTGGGGGCAGACTTAGCCAATTTAACCGATTCATCCTATTCACCCTATTCGCTATTGGTCAGTTCAGTGATTTGACCAGCAGCCAATGGATAAACCGCATGAATCGGTTGAATCTGAGAAGTCTGGCACCTACCGCAACTCTTCACGCGCAATTTCGCAGAATATTGGCACCGCAAGCACACTATACTAAACGGAAAATTTACAAAACTCTATGTGGTAAACTTTCGATTATATCTGCCCAGGGAAGTAGGGAAAAGACTGCATTCAAAAACTTATTAGTCTGCATGCGAATACCACGGCAACCGTCATTTTTCCCCAATTCTACTCCCATTTCACTATTTCATGCACCTGAAATCATTTTTCGTCATTATTATTATCCCCACCGTGCAAATATCCAAAATTGTGCGTTTTTTCTAAGAACACCACTGCGCGCTCGATCTTCTTACGCGTGACCGCGACTGGCTCCAGTTGGAGAATCTTCTTTTGATAGGCAAAAAACTGTGAAAACCCGCCAAAGAAACCTGCAAAAAAGACCCTTCAGATTCTTCAGAACATTATTCGTAACACTTCTGAGAGCTGCTTTCGACTCAGCACTATGATCAAATTTATACTTTGATTATTTATAGGGCCAAAGGCGTTCTACATTATGACGCAAAATTCTTATTTGTCCTAGATAAAAGTTCAAGAGCCAATAATGAGAATAGGAGGCACTGGTCTCCGCGTCTCTCACCTCTTTTGAAATTCACTGAACCGTGATAAGCTGCTTTTGTCCTTAAAAACATAAACACTTTCAACACTCATTCCGCAACGTAACAAACACTCTTCCTCTTTAGCTTATTGTTTACCATGACCACACCACTTTGTCTTTGTGTTTTCACTCCAAAACGACCAGTTACAGTCACGCCCATCCCTCTCACACTGAACGGGTTGCTTCTACAGTTAGCCTTTTTCAGCGCTTATCTACCTAGTCAGGCGAGCGAACACCCAAGCAGATATCAACGACAGAAACTGATAAGCTCCACCTTTTTTCTTTTTCGCGAAAACGCACCTGGTCAAGCTAGCTTTCGCTCATGTTCTCGCGAATACCGAAATGACAGAACGCGGTTTATTGATCATTCCGGCTGAGCTAGCGCCATTAGGCTGCTAGCAGCTCGAAAAGTCTAATCAGGACCTTATTCCTTTTAATAACTATCTAACTAAGGATATCCATGGCTAAGAAGCTAGGAAATCTTCCACAACTCATATGTGCCCATTTCAGGACATGACCCAGCTCCTAGGGATAGATTTCGCTCCCCTAAACGTCCCATGGGAGCGGCGACTTCAAACCTTGGGAGCCATACATTTCGTCATGATATCATTAATACTGCCAGTACTGACGATGCTTCTACCTATTTATTTGGTGGGTCTAATTTCCTCATTCTCACACGGACTTCAAAATAATGTGTCAGAACAAGAAGTTGAAATTTCTCTGATTTAAGCCGATTCATGTATCGATAATGATACGCTTTTGAGCGACAAGGTTTATTATCCTATTTGCCAATTCTCAAGAGTCGGATAAGACAGTCAACCTTTAGAAAAATCAACTGACTGCGAAATTCGAGAATTCCCTCCTTTTTTCAACAAAGGATATTTTTTACGGAAATAACACATAATACAGTCATAACTCTTGTGAAATACATATAGATAATACATGACCTTTAGTTCTTCTCCTGCCTATGGCCCCTGGTAGTCGCCTACTCCGTATGGTTATATTATGACTGGGATTCACCAAGACGAGGAGCGTATCGTTCTACCTGGTTCATGCGACAACGAATCCATGACTGGTACGCCAACTACTTCCCAGTCAAATTGCACAAAACTGCAGAACTCAGTCCTGATGAGGTGAGGAAGTAACATTCTCTCACTTGCTCTATCAAAATGTCTCTTTTCAGAATTACCTGATTGGAAGCCACCCGCACGGAATAATTTCGATGTCCGCATTTGTGAACTTTGCTACAAATGGAACAGGAATACTGGAAATGTTTCCAAAGATCGATTTCCATCTGTGCACTCTCGTTGGCCAGTTCTACACACCTGTTCGAAGGGAGTGGGGTCTTTTGCATGGGATGATTGACTGCAGCAGGGAAAGTCTGACTCATATACTAACTGGGAAGAAGGTGAAACAATGACTAGCCCAAAGATAATTTGCTTTCTTAAAACTCTCAAATTTTAGGGAAAAGCCTGTGTGCTAGTAATTGGTGGAGCCGAGGAAGCACTTGACGCACATCCTGGACATCATATACTAACGATTCATAAACGCAAAGGATTTATTCGGCTGGCCTTGATGACCGGTGCCCAATTAATCCCTTGTTATTCATTCGGCGAAAATGAAATTTATGACCAGGTAATAATTGTTAATCGGTATAATCAGCTTTATGATTTTTGATTGAACTGACAACCTGTGTATTTTGGAAATGGTCTTGCAGCAGGGCGAAATGAATATCTACATCAATACAAGTTCTAGGTCGACAACCCGAAAGGCTCCACCACAAGAATGATCCAAACTATGCTAAAAGACATTCTTGGCTTCTCACCTCCCATCTTCCATGGTCGAGGAATCTTCAACTACAATTTTGGGTTACTACCTTACAGGTAACGGTTAAATTCTAGACATTACGTAGCCCTCGAAAACTGGGAAACGTATAAATTACAGGAAACCAATAAACACAGTGTTGGGGGCTCCAATCAAAGTTGTCAAAACTCCCAATCCTACGCAAGAACAAGTTGATGAACTGCACAAAACGTACATCACAAGACTGCAAGAACTATTCGAAGCAAACAAGACAAAATATGGCGTTCCAGCTCAAGCTCAACTGGTACTTATATGAACGAAGCACTGCCGCTATTGTTATCCTCTGACCTTACCATACGAGTATGATCATTATCATTGTCATTTCTTGAATTGTTTGTTAGATCTCTCTTGCTTTGTTTGCTTTTTCATGTGCTCTGTCAACCCGGTGTCAAATCAGTCACACGACCATATAGTTTTGCCTTAGTATCGGTCACCTCTATGGAAGAATGTTTTGAATAAGAGAATGCTGCTACAGATGAAAAGTCAACAAATGATAAGTGACGAAAACTATGCCAGCTCAGCTGCAAATGCAGCGCAGTGCAATTAAGATTAGATACCGAAGTAAGCGTAAAGGCCAACACAAATGGACCGAAAACGACTTTACAGAGGTCAAAAGTCGAGAATGATCAAGAAATGACTTGCCTTTTACATATTTCTTTTCTCTGATTGCTCCTACAGTATCTGCGATGAGCTTTAGTTTGCTAGAACTGCGTTCTCTTGATTCCTCTTCTTCATCTCGAGGTCCAATCTGAAGATATTCGCGTGTAGTTCATCGCATAGACCATCGAGATGAACCCAAAAAAATAATCAAAAACAAAAGAAATGTGCCCCATGTCAATAAAACTTTGGGAAACACCAGAGCTTTGGTACTATTTTGAGGCGCGGAACCGGTTTACTAATAATGTGCACATTGGCGGATGGCGTTGCGTACGCGTTAAATAAAACGACATCCATGTTTTCTTACTTTTCCAGGAGCGTCACTCATGATTGAATTTCTTAGAGTAAGATAAAGCAAAGAAGAGACGTGAAAATGCGCGATATTCTAGTAATGTCTCGTCGTCGCTTTCTGTAGTTAAAAAACGTATCTGCAGGCTCTCTTCCTTGTGTGTCGCTCCTGCAGTTTGAACAAGAAAGTCATCAAGCGGCCGAAAAAAAGGATAAAAAATCTTAAACGAGCCAGCCAAGCCGCAAGGTGAGGGCGTCAATTTAACGAAGCCTATACCGGCATACGAACAAGCAATAAAAACAGAGCCTCGAAACAGTTGGAAATCTGTTTATATGAGTACAGCGACGGAAGAAGAACGAAAATATGTTAGTTTTTCCTACATGAATTCCTAACTTTATGGTTTTCATTGGAAGCCTAACCAAAGAGATGCAATAAAGACTAATTCAATCTGCGACTGGATACATTCTAAGGTCTGCAAATTATGAAAAGTTTGATGCAATAAAAGTCGCAGTATGAAATAGGTGAGGCAACCAAAAGATTGATGGTCAACACAGATAGATTTGACTTTAGAACTGAAAACGAGCACTGCTAGTAAAGCCATCATGATTATGATAGAAAACATATTCACCATACCTCTTCCAATATCGCCTTCACCGCACCCATACGAGGAAGTGTTGTGTACTTTAGGTGTGGAAAACCATTCAGCTTTCCATACCTGCAAGCGCAAATGATTTCTCATGATGCAGCAAACCCACTATGAAGATGAAAGCCTCACTTCTGACTGCTTTCCACACGTTTGTGGAAGAAGCCACCCTCAGGGAAGAGTATGACCCAACGTCGATCACGATCCCAAAATACTTCTCTCAGATGTTGTTTTAGCCTTCAAAATAGTTCTTGATGAAGACTTGAAAATGCTGATACTCAGACCGTCAGACCGACTTCTGTATTTCCTTTTCTCGAGTAGCTTTTCCTTGCTGAATGAAATAGTCACCGTGGTTATTACCAACAATTCCAAATGGGCTCCATCGGAACATGACATCCATCAGCCACAAAGTCTAGAAAAAACTTGTTTACTGTGTTTAGCACTCTTTGTAGCACTATATCAATGCATTCATCTGAACACACCTTTCGGCTAGCAACACCTTTGCTTTGTAAACATGCCATTAGTGTAGGAACATCAGCTGTGCTCTGATGATTGCACATGACCAATACTCTTTCATCTCTGTAGTATGTAGTGACATCATCTCCATACTCAAAAACTGAAAATGAAAAAATGATGAATTTAGCAGGCACACTTTTAAAGCTTTGTGGCCGCTAGAGGCATACTTTTTGGAAAGATAACCCATTAAGGGAAAAAGAGTAAACGCACATACTAAACAATGCCTTGCGAAAAAAAAAATTGTGCTACGCTGCCGGAAGATATAGAGCAAGATCGATACAACAAACACTCGGAACTGCTAGCAATGACGAGCAGACTTTCAATTAAATGATCCCACAACATTCATGCTTTGCATCTAGTATATGATTTTCCAACTTACTCCCTCCCTATCGCTGATCCCAGCCCAGCTTGACTAAACAGTGAAGCTGCAATACGGGGCTCAACATTTGAGCTGCTCAGCTCATGGCCCCAAATCAATCTCAGCCTGCCGCGTGTGGCGTTAGCTGAAAGCTTTTAAATCTGCGATAGACTTATGAGCATTTCATAATAGCTGCTATCGTGGGATAAGCCGAGATGTAAGAAGCTGACCAAATTATCTTTTTTCCTGTTACCATCTATCGCACCGCTGTATTGCATTAGACGGAACAATTCTATTTGGGCTTGAATACAGCATATCCTGCTCATGATTAGTGCCACACCAGCAGACAATGGTCGTAATACCTATCGTACACAAACAACAACCAGATGCGGATTTTTTTTTCATTATACAACTGCGAATGGCTATTATCTCGATGATAACTGACTTTACATAAATGGTGGAAAATATGGAAAACTGCACATATAATAATGCCAAAGGTTGCCCAGATCCACTCTGCTTTTTCGCAAACTTATACTGCATAGCTTGTGAAAAAAAAAACGATCCAGTTTGACTAACTGCGCTGTTGCCCTTTGTACGCTCAATGATTACGATTGCTATCCAGCACGACCATTGAAACACTAAGCGATGTATCGATGGTGCCAGAAGAATATAGTAAGGAACGATGGCAACGATCTATTTGTGCACTGTCACAGCCAAAAGTAATCGCTAGCAAATGAATGCTGGGGCAACAGCCACTACTACGAATGATTTACATGCATACGTCTTTCACAAATTAACAGTAATTCACCCAACCTAGAAAATCAAGATGATGGAACAGTTTACTTTAGAAGTACTCGTGCTGCTGCTGCTGCTGCAAAAAAGTTTTGTCGCATAGAAGTCTGATGAGTGTTCAACACCTTTGTAAATCCTATGTACTGTTTAAGCTTTGTCGTTAATTCTTCTGCTTATTTGGTCCCAATGAGACTATAAAATGTGACAGTGGAGTAATAAGCGACCCCCCCCCTGCTCTTCTCCCATACCTATAAAGAGTGCATTAGTGCGATGATATTACTTATTTCAGAATTTAGGAAAGGTTACATAGCCAAGTAAAATGTACATCACGTTTCACGTTCACGCTCGGCCTTTTTCAGCAAGCCTTTGCTATCAAGCCCTGAGTGACCCGACGGACCATGATATGATCAATTCCAAAAAAATATGTCACGCTTGGGGTAGGGGGACGAAAGCCGCCAGTTTGAGCTGCCTTTCGCGGCCAGCTGGTCCTTTCGCAGTGTTGTTGCATGTCGTTTCAGGACCAGCAGTCCGCGGAGGCGACCCAAACTGGCGGCTTTCGTTCCCCCACCTTCACGCTTGACAGTTTGTATTACCTACGGAAGCAAGGTCTTGCAATAATTGTATTTCAATAGGACTTTGGCTGATTCGCACTGAGCGAAGATTCCAAAGCTTTTGCATCACCAGTAGAATGGTCGATTTTGTGCATGAGTCATTGCAATCTAGTGCAAAGCAACAAACAACAACAGGAACAGGTAAGTTGATTGCTCGCAATGCCACTCAGTTCGGAAAGTGAAATATCACGGATGACATATAAACTGCACTGTTCCTCAAAATAAGCAATGCGCAAAAGCGTTTCATCAAAAAACACACTCATCTTCCTTAATACACATCTATACTCAATTCTTACTGGAACCTTTGAGTAAGAGTAAGAGTAGCCTCATTTGCAATAGCCTTTGCAGTGAAAAAATATCTTAAGAGACAAGTAAAAATTTAGCCTCTGGCCCTGGCCAGACTTCCCAAAAGCGCCCAAAAGCGCTCATAAGAGTCGAAAAGTGCCCAAATTTCTCTGGCCTCTCTTCACTTTCTCTATCTCTCCTCACAGAGAAAGTGAAGAGACTTAGAGACATTTGGGCGCTTTTACGCGCTTTTTAACGAAGTCTGGCCGGATCCTGCGATAAGACATCCAAGCCAATCAATAAATAGAAAATCTGAATTCTTCTCTTATCTAAACTTAAAGCGTCCACAATATTTCAGAAGGTCCAAACATTACCTTGTTTTTCGACATATGCAACACGCGCCGGCAAATCTCACCTTGACAATATCGTAAAACGATATCAGGTTTGGTTACGCGCGTCATATGAAAATGCGAAGTGGCAAGAAGCTTGAAGTTATACAGCAGACAAGACTAACCAAAGCGGGCGTAAATAAGGATTACCAAATCAAAAAAGGCATATATAGATAGAGAATGACACATGGAAAACAATATGAAACGATAAATGCCAGAAAACAGTAGATATTGAGACTACTTACCGTCGTATCCAGCAGTGTATCCCCAAGTCCCAATAAATCCTTGCAGCCACCGATAAAGCTTGCCTTCAACAAACCAGTAGAGACGTGGCCTGAATACTTGCTCTTTCAAATCTTTACTGAAGTGCTAAAATCGCACGCGACAGAATGCAGATGACGCAGGCTATGCGAACATGGTAGTGAATATGCGATAATAGGTTCAATAGAATCAGATATACAAGAACAGCGATTCTGAAACATTATAATAGCGAAGGATGGCAAGCCTGCCACAACTGATATGATACCGTACTGTTTCTAATAAGGATGCAAAGAACTCAATGTTAAGATTGTGAAATTGCAGAAAAAGCTATGAATTGCACAGATAATGGACTCAAAAACCTTCACCCTCAACTGTTGGAGACGAATATCGCCGACAAACGCCTCTGCGATCTAAACAGCCTAAACAATTTTAATGACGGATTAAAGCAGCTGTGGGAACTAAAAAGCGAAAAAGATGACCGTTAACACTTTCTCTAGTCGATTTCAATGCCTAAAACAATAAATTGGCATGCAGTGAACAATGATGAGGATAAACCAGCTCTATCAAGGATACTTATGCTGTACGAAATAAAAATGTGATGAAGTCCGATTGCAAAAAAAATTAGAAATCACCTCAAAATGACAGCACCTTAACGAATAGGAATGAGGAAACTGAGCTAGAGACAGGCAAAAAAGAAGCAACTTGAAACATAAATAATGGTAGTACCACTCACCAAATAGTGCGCAATCCCATCACTGGGATCATAAATCCAAAGTATGTAAGAAAGAATACTGTTACTAGTGATAAGCACATAACAGCTCTGAAAAGATATCTGCAAAAGAAAGGGAGGATTATGTGCAAAATGATGTACCTGATGGGTGTTTTTATAAACCATAGGATTTTTTCAGAAGTTGTTGCTTGCGTTAGTATGGACCGGGACCCTGGTGGCCGATCTAGACCGTGAGCAGCACGTCGCTTCAATAACTCAGCAGTTTCCTCGTCTTCTAACATCTGAAACTTCCAATTTTTGAAAAGCGAGTTTAAGGTATGCGAACCAGTTTAAATAACGATGCCATGGAAAACATACACAGAAATATCAAGCATCCGCCTGAAGATGGCATAAGAAGACCAAAACTATAACTCAAACTCAAGTGGAAGTAGAGCATCAGTGATGGCGGCCACACATGAGCGAAAAAAAAACTCATGTAACGAACACATTCAGCCAAAATTGTTTCTTAGTGCTACTAGATTCTCACCACTTTCGAGATTCCGCCCGTGAGAAAGTAGGGCCCCACCAACCCACAAACTACCAAAACGCTGTTTGTAACATTATTCAATTGCCTACTCGAATGCTCGTCGAGATAATTTCATTGGGATTTATTTTCCAACACGAAATGTTCCAAGTATGAGAACGAGTTCTGATTTCGTTCTCTTCTAATAACTGCACCTTCAACGGCTAAAAATTGACAAGGGAAACCAAAAAGCCTAGTCCTGAAAGTTCGAATTCTACAGCGATTTCTAACGTGCAACATCGAAATGTTATCCTACAGTTGAATTCACTGCCCTTATGTATGCAAGTTCCTGTAGAAAACGATAAATTTGACATAGTCATGAAATAAAGGTAAAGTACTTGAATTGAATAAATAAAGTAACGAAACCCATCGATCCACCTTCTTAGTCTCAAAGAAGCACAACAACAAGAAAAACCGGGAGATTGAAGTGAAATCGATTTGAAATCACACAATCAGATCGCACAGGTACAGAACACCCGACTCGAACATATCAGCTGAGATTAGAGATACTGAGAGTCGAACGCCGCAATTGCCTAAGAATCCGAAAACGTGATTCGTATCTACTTTTCGAAAAGCACTCGTTGAAAAAAAGGAGAAGTTGATGAGAGACAGCAGACACGACAGTCGTCACTTTCTGCAATATCTCTTTGTTTCTGTCACTTCTAAACATTTTTCACTTGGCGGTTCTAGCACCGTTGCAGAATCGAAAGCGAGAGAACATCGGTCATCTCATAACCTGCCCATCACCCCACTCCAAAATCTTGGAGAAAAAGGGAACAACTCAACACTCTGTGCGTGTTACGAAGGAAATTTCGGGAAGAGAATAGATTACAAAAACTGCACTCGAAGTCGAACTGCGTCATAGCGGAACTGGTAGGAATAACACGAAGAATGGTCAAATAACGGAACTATGGCAAGAAAATCTCCCGATAACCAGTCAAAAAATTGGACCCACAGGTTAGATAACAACTTTTGAATGATTTTCTCACACAAGTGATCTCAAAAATATTTGAGTGTAGAAAGTGTTGGGATTCACGGTTCCAAACGAAAAGGTCGAAAAACAATGAGGCTCCCGCCAGAGTGCCGAAGTTATGCCAGCGCTACGCCAGCATTTCGATCGATACACGTGTATTTCGTTGGGGACGTCAGCTAGCCCCGCCCCAACGAAATACACGTGTATCGATCGAAATGCTGGCGTAGCGCTGGCATAACTTCGGCACTCTGGCGGGAGCCTGAGAGGCAATGTACTGAAGTAGAATCCTCAATTTTAAGAAAACTGACATGTCATAAAGTTCACTGGAACGATTTCCACAATGTAGAAGTGGCGAGAAAATAAAAATAGCTTTAGAAAATAGATACAAGACAGCTAAGTCGTGAAACGTCTCATTACACACTTAACTTTGATATTCCGGCTTGGAAATCTAAAGAAAGGGATAAAATGGTAAGCAGCACAGAAAGAATCAGGAAAATGGCGAAATGAGTAGGCGTTTGCATGGCAAATGACGTCCAACAGAAAGCGTTCGGGCAATTTTCACGTTGTAATGCGGTAAAACATCTGAGCCCGATAATAACAACTGACGCACAACAATATAGCAGCACGATAAATTTATAACGAAAAAGTTCAGTGCAAGAACGATGCCAGTGTACTGATTGTAGCTTTGATTGTGTACAGATTAAGTAGGTTGAACCACAATTCCATCGATTTCTCTTTTAACACAGTGTCATAGCTGAAAATTGCTTTATGGAAGCTACAAAACAAAGAAATGAAGTACAGAGAAGGGACCGACGCTGAGCAGGAAAAAAATAGTGCAAAAAGACAAATGCGACCCAAGCCCATAAGCTGAACATACCTAGCCACCCAGTTATTGATGACTCAACGATAAGAGTTCACAGCAGTACTCTGGCTCCAAGACAACTGCAAACACAGAAAATTTATTCACATGTGCGTCCGGTCACGCTATCACATGATCAGTACTATCTTGAACAAGAACACACATCGAGCAAAACTGTTAAAAGCAAACTGCGCATCAATAGGCCAATAATTTATGTTTTCATTTGTTTCCTGCTAGACTACAACGTTTTTCTTCGCACTGATTTCATCTCAACAATGAATTCTCAAGGAACTGTCGAAGATAAGTGGATTCTTTCAGCACTAATGTGTGAAGAAAGCTGATCTGACATGACGTGACTGAAGTTATCAATGACACCACTGCAGAAGCAGAAACATCACTCATGCAACAAAGTACTTCGAATGTTATATAAAAAACTGCTGATAATCACCAATCACCAGAAATAATCGCAATAAAATATCTTTGAAGGCATGCTGACGAGGGCAGAAAAAGAGACCAAGATATAAGACCAGGACTTATGAATTACTATATAGTTATGTACATCACAGAAAACCTATTATGCTTGAAATAAATACCCAAACGGCTTCCTGAGTTGATTTTAAAACTTGAAATTAAGGTGACGTTATATGATCACACGAATCAACAGCACACAGCAGGTGAATGTATTTTGCACATAGGGGGCATTATGGCATGGGCATTTACAGGGAGAAAACAGTTCTTTAATACTGAATCCAGTAGTTTCCATGTAAAGGAAAACTTAAGCTAATCTGATACAAATTTTGATTGACAAATAGGTACAATATATATCTGGGCACTGCTATATTGACATACCTGCCCATCCCGGTGCTAAATCAGTACTAATCATGAACTTGTGTTTCAGTTCAGTTCAAAGTTCATGTCCTAAAGTTCGAAGCAAATGCGATAATTTTATATATGTAAACAAACACTTTTCAGAATTTCAATATTGATTAGTCTCATGTTTTGATTGATTATACGAAAGATGAACGAGAAGCAGTCTCTTTTCATCCACAGTTTTTACTTGCAAGAATAGTTACTAGTTATCATAAAGAAAAAATCGAGGAAGATGACATAAGTTGTATCGAATAAGATACTGTTGATACTGTTGTTATAAAACATACCTAAGGCCGAAATGAACCTCTTATCCAGGCTGGGCTGACAACAAAGGGAAGTATATGATCAGTAAACATGGCGCATTGACAGATCAGATGTTTGAGAGGCAAATATGTGATGCATCGAAAAACGAACTTCCCACTGAAGAAACAAATGATCAAAAGACGACATGTGCTGATAATAAATTCATATTTGCAAGGAAAAACTATGCAAACTCCCTAGTCAACGTCAGCACAGAAGTTTCATAACATTTTGTCGAACAACGCGCTGGTGACGTGCCGATTTGAGGGAAGGGCACGCGGCAGCAATGCGTGCGAAGAGAACACGAGGCGCACGAGAGGGACGCGACATGACGCAATGCACCCACTTCTGTCGCGCCAGTGCGGTGAGTTGAACGCCCTTCGCACTCGGCTTCTGCTTTGTGCTAACCGTACGTTCAATAGTGTAACCGTACGTTCGATAGACCTCACAAGTGAAGGCTGTCTAAATAACTGCTTATAAAAAGTAGGAAATGTTTATGAAATATCAGAGTTGATGAAAAAACCTGCAAAACAAATAGTAAAAGCAAACCATCAAAATCGGTTATAGTAAGTTCCATCTGAGTTTAGGCGGAAGTTTGACTCGCGGGAGTCCGCTTCGCTAAGATTCGCGCCGTTTTGCAGTCTGCGTCTCTTCGTTCTAACCTATCTCGCTGAGCCAGTGGCGGTGCGGACGCGCTACTCCACTTGGAATGTTTCGCCCACTCCGGGGACTGTAAAAATGCTGCGATAAGCGTGAAATCTTTCATTCGGCGGCATTTCGAACCGCAGGTTTTCGCTCCAGGACCAGGCAATCCAGAGAACGGGGAGGGGATATGTGAGCTTTGTGATTGTTTCAAAATAACCATGTTTCAATAGCGGTGACATCAAGAAGAAGACAGGCAAGACAAGATAAGTTTTGAGCAAAGGCATGTCTTTACTAAACAACTAGCTGGCAAACCCGCCTTCGTCCGGCCCTGACAACAATATATTCGTAATCAGCATGCTCACTTACCCTCTGCTCACTTACCTCCCAGCCCCGTAGCTCAACTTTTTGAAAAATCAATAAAATCGATATCGATCGATGACGAAAAGTAGCCTATGACACCCGCCCAGCCCCGAAGTGTATGTGTGCCAAGTTTGGTCCGGATCGGTTCAGAAATGGAATTTTCTATTCGGAACATACGTACACACCAGTGGCGTACCGAGGGGGTAGGGGGGGGGGGGGCGGGGAGGGGGGCGTGGGAATGGGTCGAGAAAGTTTGGAAAGTTACTTATATGGGTTATAAAAGTGTGCAAGTAACTTGTTTATGATTGTAAATAATTGAAATAATTTTTAAAAATTTTTAAAAATTCAATTTAGCCTTGTAAAAAAAATTTTCGGGGGCGTGGCTGACCCTAAGTCCCCTTTTCCCCGGGTTGGGAACCCGCAAAAGTTTTGAGAAGCACCCCTAAAATTTTTTTCGGAGTGCGTGGCTAACGCCATGCACCTTCATTCGGAAAAAAATTTGTCGCCCCCCCCCCGAGCGGAAATCCTAGGTACGCCACTGTTACACACATACATACAGACAGACATACAAACAGACATTCAGCTTTATATATAAGATGAACGTCAAAGCCACCATCGGCTTCCCGATTGCTGCAGGCGGTCGCGATGGTCAATCAACAGTCAATTTATCAGCTATGTTTCGGTACAGGGCAACCGCATCGCTGATACGCTCGCCCGGATTCAGCCGATGGTAATCCGTTTTTAGTCCGAGGTTTTCCTGCATTGTTTTTCCGGCTTTCTATGACGTTGGCTGGATTGTTGGGCTCATTATTCTGAGCAGTAATCGCTCAAGCTGGAAAAATCGCTGCGAAAACACTGAAGGAGAACAATGTAAAGAAAGATGCACTTCTGACGATTTTTTTCGGCCGTCGGCCAACGAATCGACGATACTCCCTGACCGTTCCCCCCCCCCCCCCCCCGACAAGGAGACGGGGGAAGGCGGGTTCCTAGGTTTCTAGCAAAATTCAAACTAGCGGCTGGAAGTTGATACATGAGATGTAGGGGACACGCAAAGACTGGGTGCAGTGCATCCGAGTAAGATGGTTCGTGCATAGAAGAGGCAGCAGATACTAAGAGTAACGGAAGAGCGTTTGATCAGAGGCGCGACGGAACGTTCGCAGTTTCTACGTGCGATGAATCGCCTTTGGATGAGTATGTTCACATATAAAACAGTCGTCTTCAGATTTATTGCTGGATTTACTGGTTTCATTTTCTTGCAACCGTTAAGGCGAGGAGCGGGATCTGATGTACACGAGAAGTGAAGTTCTCGAATAATATGTGCTTAACATTTCTTGAAATGGGCTTTTGAAGCCTTGAATCTGGGGATTTAAGTGTGATTTAACATGGTAGGTAAACATGCCGGTGTTCGATTTAGACGGTACACAGTTTTGTTTCTGTTCAGCAATTCCAGTGCAAAACGTTTTACCGTCTCAGGAAAAGCCGTGTTCAGAGAGAATCCGGTTTACCCTTGATCCTGAAAGTTGTTCAACAATTATTGCCTTATACTGATGTGCAAACACAATTTTCCATAATCGGCAAAATCTATACAAAAGCGCTTCTTTACATGAGAAAAGTGAGCAGGTGCCAATAACACTTCTTTCAGCCTTTTGAGGATTCCATTTTTGGAAGCTAAGAAATAGAAGTAGCTTTTTATCAAAACTGAAAAGTTTATCCGAAGAACGTAATCAGATGCTCTCAATGATGTACAGTTTGCTCCAATCGGGATCAGGCCGGCGTGAATTTGCGCTCTGCGTCTGCGCTTTATATGCGCGCTGTCGGAGAGAGTAAGAAGATTGAAGAGAGAGCAGAGAAGCAGGCCGTGGGCGTGACCGCGAAACCCTAGCGGCGCGGACTCCCGCCATGCCAATTTTGGCCTGTTTAGGATTGGGGCAGACTGTAAAGGCTGCTGCATGACGAAGGCGCAAAAGCATATTAGTCCAGCGGACGCGAAGCGCTTTATGCGCTATGCGGCTAATAAAGCCGCGTTCGCGCCCAAAGATATTGCGCCTTCGTCATGCAACAGCCTATACCTACTGCCGCAAATTGACCTTAAAGAGACGGGAGCGAGAATGAAAACTTCACGAACTTATGAAACAACCCAATGCTCATTTTTATGCTCTTTTCATCTTTATTTTATTGTTTTGATGTTTATTGTTTTGTAGTGGTTGCGCACCATCCGAGTAAGGAAAGTCTTCTGTGCTGCGGCTAAGGAGCGGCATATGTTTGCAGGTAAGATCAATTGTTCTGCATTTTTGTTACTGTTGTTGTTTTGTTACAACTCAAGGCTATTCGGTGCTCTTTATTTGTTAGAATCCAAAGACATACAAATGTTGTACACGGTCACTTGCAAAAAAGAATGCTTTACTTCGACTTGTGCCTCCGACGTTCTCCGCAGTGCCGTGCGACAATGGCGCTGCGCTATCGGCAGTGCTAATCAAAGCATTTTGATAGTGCTTAATTACATCGGCTGTCTCGGAGTAGCTTCACGACTGATCGTAGTTATACATAGCCCAAAGTAAGGCCAGCCCGAGAGTCTGCTTTCCGTCTTCCAACTGCTCCATCTGCCAGGTGCGCCCTTCATCAATAGAAAATGTTACCTACAACGCAGTGGCTGGGCATGTTGCTTACATTATTCATTACGAATTCAGCGACAAGTGCGCAATTTTCGCGGCTCCAATGCACGATTGTGCCCGGCATATGGCTTCCTTGAAGCGGTTTCGACCGCGCCTTCTTTATGTTGCAACGACTTTGAGGGATTACTACAGGTCTAAGGGCCGCATGCACTAACATGGCCGCGGGGAGGGGATCGCAGCTTAAAAGAAAGCTTCATATTCTGAAGCTCCAGATATCTGGATTTCACGCTGCCTACCTGTCCGTAAGTATTCCTACTATCCTTCACTATGAACATGTTGAACAGGAGCGAGAAGTTGTACGAACCGCATTTTCCTGCTTTTGTAGGGTCCCTGGTGATCTCCGGCGCTTTTCTTTAAAGCCCTTTTTCTTTCTCCGAAGTTAACGAAACCCTTCCAATGTTGTACTGAACATCTAACACAACGGTGCTAAGCATGTTGCTGATGAGAACAAATAAATTTTGAAAAATCGAATGTTTCGGTAAATCCCAAATTTCGACTTGTGGATCATCGAAAATTTCATGACTTCAAAACATCATTTGTTCTTATCAGCAACATGCTTATCACTGTTGAGTTAGATAATCTACACAACTTTGGAAGTTTTTCGTTAACTTCGTAGAAAGAAAAATGACTTTAAAGAAAAGCGCCGGGGATCATCAGGGATCATACAAAAGCTGGAAAATGCGGTTCGTATAGTTTTTCGCTCCTGTCCAACATGTTCATAGTGAAGGATAGTAAGAATACTTACGGATAGGTACACAATGTGAGATCCAGGTATCTGGAGTTTCGAAATATAAAGCTTTCTTTTAAGCTGCGATCCCCTCCCCGCGGCCATGTTAGTGCATGCGGCCCTAAGTGTCGACGGTTATGCAGCGCAATGCATAACTTGTGCTTTGACTCATCCCTAAACCACTGGAGAAAAATAAAACTGTGATAATCATATCAATATGGCAGAACTGTATGGCACAGCAAGAAAATGGTGTAAGACTGCATTTTCAAGCAAGACAAATCCTCTGGAAACAGTGAGATATAAGAGCAGCGCTCATTACTGAAATGCTACCTCAAGAACCTTTTATTGTGATATTCTGAGGAACCTGATGCATGTTTTTGAGAATTGAGATTCTCTTCAAATTAGATAGAAACTGACGTCAAGATCTTATTCCTTCTGCCAGCATGCCTCTCTGTACGTTGTGCATAAGACTAGGTCTAGACTCGATAAGTAACGGAGATGGCGTTTGGCTACGTAGTTTTACAGGTCAAGACTGCAATCATCTTTCAGACCTCCGAAGAAGACGACCTTGTCGAAACGTTAGGTCAATAAAGATTCCACCGTAATAATCTGGGCTTGGCAGAACATCTATTACATCGAATCTTATCATGTTCCGGCAATAATCTTCTTAACGTCGTCGCTAGACTCCTTCTTGATATTCTTGCGTAAACCTGAATCTTCACTCAATCAGCATAGACAGCTATCTAAGTATACTGTCTCATCCAGGGCCCGGCACAGACCGTATGTAAGCAGACTCGACTTCGTTTCTGAGGCAAAAAGCAAAGGGGTATCGTTTTTGCGGGGCCCTGGGCGGAGCCCCAAAAAATATTCATCATTCAGACGTCAAGCTTTAAGGCCAATTTTTCACACGATCAACATGCTCCATCGTGTCTGCGAAGCGCGCGCAATTTGAGAACAACGCTAGAATAAACAAACTGCCTGTTTACAGCGACGCAATCATATGATACCAAAATTGGACTGTATACATAGAAAAATATTTGCGGAAGAATTATTTGGCAACTTATGTGAAGTAATACCTTTTCCAGAACCAGTCCGTTTCCAAACGGTCACCATACGATCTGAGATCGTACGGAACATATAGTAAGTTCCAACTCAGTTTAGGCGAAAACTGGACTGGCGGGAGTCCGCTTCGTGGCGATTCGCCCCGTTTTGCACTTTGCGTCTCTTCATTCTAATCTACATATATCTCGCTGAGCCAATGGCGGTTCAGAAGCGCCGCTCCATTTGAAATGTTTCGCCTACTCCGGGTTGAAAGGGACTGTGTATTTCTGTCACTTCACAAAAGTTTCGGATTTTTCTACCGGGTGCCCCGATCAAGAGTCTATGCCTAAGCATAAAAAACATTTTCATATAATTGGCTTTTTATTGCTTTTGGCTTTGATTTCTTCATAAATCGCTTTGTTAGATTACGCGCTCCAATCAAACTTGGGCATCCGCAGTATTCAACTTTAACCTGTATTTTCACTCTTGTTTCAGGTTTTCCTTTACAGACTAGTGACTCTTTCCTACAGAAAACATCATCTCCTAAGCCAATAGGTTTCTCAAAGGGGTCTTCGTAAATTTTTCGAAAGTCAGGAGGGACGTCATATAGAAACTCTAGAAACCGACTCCGCTGGGCCCTGGTCTCATCTCTGTTGCGATTCTTTCACGCCTCTCTCGATCTCTCCTCCTGGGGTACTTCGCGTGGGGTTTTGCAAATTAGCTATGTTCTTCACTCCCATTTCCATCGAGATTAACTGTTCCAACGTTGCCAGTGCGGCGTATGCTTCACTGTTGAGGTCCCGAAGGGCCCCAGTTAGCTTACCTAACTGTGGATGATCTGCATCCAGCAAAGTATTAAGTTGACTGTAAGGTACTTCAATCTTGTCTGCGGCTCTGATTGAGCTGAAGTTCTTAGCCTCTACTACGTTGGTGGTGCGCAGTTCCTCGATGCCGTACGTGTCCCACTTATCGGAGAACATACCCTCGTACCAGTTCTATCTTTGGTACGAAAGAAATAGCCGGCAGGAGAGTAAAGCAAGGTACTGCAAAGTAGGCGGCGGCGCATTAAGGGGGCGCACTTCACTATGGGGGTGCCGTGGCAGGAACACCGATTCCTTGATGATGTCCCACCAATCGGTTCACACCGATTTCTGTGAGCTATATAGGAACGGCGTTATGCCGACCTTATCGCGTAGTCGGTTCCAGCTTGCTTGTAAGCATTCCTGCACCCTTGTTTGAGGAAACACCTGAAACATAAGTGCTAAGGTTATGCAGTTTGAATACTGTAATCTACCCTGCCGGCCGCTGTAATAGCGAATTCTTAGTCCAGAACGACCGGCTCTCTTTGACAATGAAATGCGTAGATCTAAAATAAAATTTGAAAAGACTGAGCCAACTCAAAATATTGATGAAATCAGACCAGTACGCAGATGTGTCTGCAGAAGTCGTGAATAGTTTCATCATGATAGGCAATATACTGGACTCTTATATTCATTAGTAATGACTAAGATGACTGGATAATAAAGATGAGAACCATGATGGTCTAAGCGGCGTTGTCGCTTCTTTACACCGATACTACGAAAAAATGCAAAGATTTAGCAGGAAAGGGTTAAGGGAGAGAAAGATTGAAAGAGCTTCTTCTCAAAGTTCTTGACCGAGGACTCGGAATCAGCAGCTAAACATCTTCAGAATAAGAGAAGTAGCCAGTGTAGAAGTAGGTAGTGAATATGAAAGTACATAGCCGAATGCAGTGATGAGCTGTTTGTTTCAGTGCTCAATCAAATTCCCATGTTTAGCGTCGAACTGCAAACGGCAGACGCAAGGTGGGCGTGGCCTCAATTTCATCATGTTTTGCACGTTTTGTCGCCTAACGCCTTACATTCCAACCAACGCTAGGGCAGAGCAGAGCAGCTCGCTTGCGTTGCATCTACGGACCTTCGAACAACGGAGTTTTCATGATTTTTGCTGTTTTGCACTCGTAGAAGGTCACTTGGGATTCAGAAGACTTGTGATTTGCAAAAATCCTGAAACACAAGGTGCGGTGATACGCACTACTAACCTATTAACGCCAGTGTGGATCAATGTTGATCCATGTACTTTTTGCTGCCAAGGACGATGTAGACCACCAGTGACCCATTCCTGCTGCAAAATCATATCCTTTCTAGGTCTAGTATTTCTTCCAAGGATTAATATTTTTTTCGAATTTTTTGTAATCATGTGACCTGTAGACACAATGCTTATTATTGTTTACAAAACAATCCTGCATTTCGTAAATAACCACAAAACCTTTCCACGCCGAAAGTATTGTGCAAGCTTGCTTCTTCCCATAGTGCAGCCACGCAAATTAGGTCGTCAGTGGGTTTAAGGCATTGTCCAGGTTAACTGGAGGGTGGTAGGGTCTTGGCGCTGTGCGAGAGCAAGACTTATGGCTAACGCAACAGTCCCAGTCCGATTGAAAAAGTTAGATTTTGAAGCGAGAAATTCGCTTCGGAAAAAGGGGTATTCAAATCCCTCCTCCTTGACAAGTTTGGACGTGCTAAATGCGCTAAATCTACTGTGCTGGCCACGTTAAAACCTGTCAGGGAGGCGGGATTGGAGTACCGCCCATTTTTTCCAAAGCGAATATCTCGCTTAAAAATCCACCTTTTTTATCGGATTGAAACTGTTGCGTTAGTCAGGAGCAGTTCTCTCACACTGCGTCAGGTAGGATACACCCCATTTGATTTGGACAAAATGCCTTACAGGTTCCCCTCTCGGGTGGGGATGTTAATGCATGCGGCGTGCCTACATTTGCATTGAACTTATTTAATAACCAGGGTCAAGCGTTGGGTGTGGCACGCGCACTCCGGGGGGAGAGGGGGGGTCGTGTTGAGGGATCAGGGAGAGAGGGGACTTTATCGAGGTGACTCTGATGTTAGCATAACATGATATTTGTTAACAATGTCAGATAGGCACTATGCAAATTACTAGCACATGGATGTTTTGGCCTACCATTGCATATATGGAGGGCGTGCATGATCCTCCCAAACCATGTCGCCGCTCGCACTTTGAAGGCTTGCCGCCTTTCGGTTCCGCACGTAGGCGGCTACGGTGGCCAACGTAACTTGTGCTAATTTGTTCAATCAGGGCAAAACGCGCCTAGGGGTGATTTGAACATGTGCGAGCGCAGAGTACTGAATGAGAAAATCTGAAAAGTTGATGAACAGCAAGGAGATTCACTCAAGTGTTTTCCTTTATGTTGGTATTAAATTTTCAGTTCTACACTCTGTCGCGGTTACCTTGATATCTGAAGTCTCTCAGAATACATTAGAAGATATACTCGAGACTGCCTTCCTAATTTCCTCTCGAAATTGGCTGTGCCGGTTGTATGAAATCTTTTCATTTGAAGATATGTTACTTGTTCCAGAGCCCGGCACGAGCCGGTTTCTACGGTTTTTGAAAACGAAGTCTTCCTCCCTGACTTTCGGAAGTTTTACGAAGTTCCCTTTGACCTATTTGCTTGGGAGAAGATGAAAACAAGAAAGATCGGCTAGTCTGAGAGAAAGACGTGAAATAAGAGTGAAAATCCACGTTGGAGCTGAATACTACTCATGCACAAGAGTTTGGCATTGGAGCGCGATATTTAACAAAGCGAGAAGAAATGAAGGCAAAAGCAAAGGAAAGGCAATGATATGAAAATGTCTTCATGCTCAGGAATAGATTTTTGAACGGGGAATCCGTCCATGATAAAAGAATCCAAAACATATGTGAAATGACGAAAATGTATGCTCCAGACGATCTCAGATCGTCTGGTGGCCGTCTGGAGACGATCTAATTTTGGAAAACGTATTACTTCACATAGGCTTTTGAATTTTTTTTCTACATAATTCTTTTGCAAATAATTTTCTATGTATACAGTTCAATTTTGGTGCCATATGATTCCGTGTGCGCTGTAAACAAGCAACTTGTTTATTTTAGCCTTGCTTTCAAATCGCGCGCAATTTTCGTCAAGGACGATTGAGCATGTCAATGGCGTGATCACCTGTCCGAAAAGCTTGTATTCGACTAAATGGCGCTTATTCTTGATGTTCGGCACCGTTTCGTCAAAAACGATATCTCCTTTGCTTTTTGCTCCAAAAACGAAGTCCAGCGCCTACTTCCAGACGATCTATGCCGGGCCCTGACTTGTTCTGGTGGACTTCAGCGATTGTGCAATTGTTTCGTGCACCAAATCAGCGACTTAGTTTTTTGAACTCTACCGCGGGCTACTGTAGATAGGGTGACACAGTGCGAATGTGCTCATAAATTGCTACAGCAACGATTATACAGAAATGTGTTTCTGTAATGACGACCAGTGCGATTTGACGCCTAAAAGAGATTGTGAGGAGTTTTTGCTTCGCGTTTCACTCACTCTAAATTTCATTCATATCTCATTTAAATAACTGTATCTCTCGAGTATGGGATGATTATTGTACAAAACGAACTCATAATTTTTTCTTACAATTAAAACGCGGAAAATATATCCTACATCACCAGAGGAAGTGGCTTTTTTCAAGTTTAAATGATCTGTAATATTGAACCACGAGAAATGCATTGCACAGCGATCAGACTTCGGTTCTCTCAGATTTAAGTGATACTTACACTGCCAATTAACGAGAATATGCACTGTAAAAGAATAATGTAATCAAAATCGGCGAACTTCTTTTGCTGCTTTTTCTGCCTTCCAAGCAAACTCGCCCAGCTCTCTCAAACTGAAAAAGGTCAAAGTGAATGAAAGTGAGCAACACTTAAGTGTTATCTGCATTTCTTTTCATTTCATTACCTCTTCTCAACACTTCCAATGTCTTATCATATCACTTTTGGTATGCTTGACTGAATCATTCCAGTCGCAGAGATTATGCCTCCATGACGCTTTTCTCAGTAGAAGGGGTCAAGATGTAGTGATGCAAACTTGAAATGATACAAGCCAGAGAGAACAGGAGTTTTAATGTAACTAGCAGATTATTTGACTCGATGGTCATCTTGTTGATGAGCTTTTCAACTTATCCATCCGTACCGCGTAATAAGCTGGCAACTATCTTGAAAGTTAGTCTGACTGGTGGCGAACCTTAAACGAAAATGTAAGTGATAGGAGACACTTCCTTTCGACTAACTCACCTAGCCTATACTAAATTACAATGAGGTTGTTGCATGAGTGTGCGTTGTACTTTAGGCCAAAAAACATCGGTATGTTCCTGGAAGCTTACTCTGATATTTTGAAAGTGATAGTCGTACCTGTGACCAAGTGATTGGCTCGCTACTGAAGACGCATATCTGATGTCATTTTCTAATCGATTATGCAAAAAAAGTGACCAAATTTTAAAAAAAATCTTGTTCAAAGAAACAATCTTGCAAGGAGGTACCTGAGACAGGAGATATGGATTACAATACTAAAACCTGACATTCCTGCAACCTCATATATATGATTCTTGGATGTGAAAGGAGAAGCTAAAGAGAAAAGAAATGAAGAAAAAAGTTTGAAGTAAACCTGGGTTGTCTAAACTTCACGTTTTTTACCTTGATATATTACAATCATAGTAAATCTGATAAGTACAAACAGTCAAATCTTTTGTGCAGATAGGTACATCCATAGAACGCGTTTCCAGAACGATTAGGCGGATAGTACATTCCGACTAGAGTTAACATCATGGGCCCTTTTATGGAATAACACGCATCATGCTTAACCTTTCCTTCTTATTAGCACACTATAAGGGAAAAGCTTGAACAAGACGTTTGGCTCACCTTGGCGTAGTAGATGCTGTTTCTGGCTGCAGGCTCCGGAATCCCTTCCCGACATTTGTGCAAGTTTGTGATCCTTGCGAGTCCTTCGTGTGACAAAAACTCAAAATGGTACCACCTCTAATGATCACTTCAAGGCTAGAAGATTGTAATCATAGTGAGGAAGAAATTAGATGGCGGCTAGCCGGGCGTACAATGGGGTATTCCGTAAGAACTGCTGATCATTTAGACGTGAGTGCTTTAGGTAAAAGCAGATGCACTGAATGAATTCAGGGAATGTAGAAGTATCGGCAGATCATAGTTGATTTCTTTTCTTATTTTTGCTGATATGCCTGAATTGAGGTTATGTAGAAGAGCTGATAGCGTAGATTACTGAAAAAAAACAAATTTCAGGTTTGTAATCATATTGAGTGGAAAGACCAAAATACGCACTTTATCGAATCTGGCAGGGACATTCAGATGTACTAGGTCAAATGGCTTTTTTGATGTGTAGCGGGATATCCTTTTACAATATCGTCATATCGTGGTTGTTGTCAGATAGGGCCTCCTCCCGAGTTCTTCGAATGCCCATAGCGGCGCCGAATTCTTCATGTCGGAATCGGTCTCTCCTTAGTAGTGGCCTTTGTGCTCGTTAAAATCTCCATCCTCATGAAAGTAGCCGTCGCCTGTGCTGTAATTCTGCGGAATACAAGGATCATCTTTGCCAGAGGGGGATTTTTTCCCGATTATCTTCCTTAGCCTCCTGAAATCATTCTTCTCATTTTTGAACATTATGGTGCGGTTTTTATTTACCCATGATAGTTTTCGGAGGTGTTCGTTGTCCTTTGCACATTTTTCATATACTTGCACTACATCTCCGAAGGGCCTTCAAGCCACGTGGATGGAAGATACTCCAAAAAATTTACAACATGGCCAATGTGCAGGGTGTGTGAGGGGTACGAGCGGCCACTCCAAAGCATGCACCGAGTGGAAGCTTTCTCGGGGCAGAAAGGGCAGCCCTTTAAGTGTCCTCCACCACCTCACAACACGCCTGCTTTTATTCCTTCCCTCCAAAAACTGGAGTATCCTCAGAGTGTTCCGTTTTCTAACCCATGTTTGGCTGAGGTGCCAACTGCAACCTTCAACAAAACACCTGAGGAACCCGCAGGCGTTTATTGCTGCCTAAACAGAACATGGTATTGAGATAAAAGTCCTATAGTAGGCATTACCAGCTCGAAGTCGACCAACATCCGAAATTGTGGATCTCCCTGTGACCCCGAGCTAGCAGCTGTTATATTTTCTTTCATGTTTCCAAAGACTATTAGATAGTCTTCCTCCCTTTTTTTCATAACAGCAAACATGAGGGGAACCTAAATTCCTGAGATGTTTGATCGTCATTATTTATCTTCATTATTAATTTTTTATTATTATTTCACTTTATTTTTTATTTTTATTTTTTTTGAATTTTTTCATTTTGAGGAAATCTTTACTTCAAATCCTCCAGAACGAATGCCATGGATGGTATAAATTTGTCACTCGTCCACCCGCCCTTCCGCCCGCCTCTTCCCTCTCCCTAGGGTCCAGTTGGTGGATACCATCACCCACAAGGGCGGAAAGCCCATTTTGAACTGCCATTTGTAAAAGTGATGACTCAAAGCGGGTGCAAATGGTGCAGTCAATGCGCCATTTACGATAGAAGTACTCCTTGGGCTAGCTAATGGAAAAACTTACTTTACTCTCACCAAATTTCTTGACACGTACACGTGCATGTCATTCCTTTGTAGCTGTAGAAATGTGGTTCCATCTGGGAAGCGCTGCAACTCGTCAGGAACATTCTCCATTGTGACAGTCTGTATGGTGCTATGGCTCTGAAATACGCTCGATTAGTAGTAAGCCGAAAGCACTAGGACATTATCTGCTCTAGGAGGACTGAGACTTAGCCGCATGTTATTACTCTCAGGCAATAGCAGCGCTGTAAATAGTTTCTTTGTCGCGATCCTTCGGCGTGTCTGCGCTGTTTGATTTTAGAAAAAATTCCCCGCGTCTTATACGCGTGACATTAGGATATATGATATATGTACAATGAATGAACATATCCTAAGAGTTTGAATTGAGAACCTTGTAAGCCTCTTCGCAGCTTTATCTTTGGTTCTTTCTTTAGTTATGCAAGTGTGGCTCAGCCCGCACGGGTCACTAAGGAAGTCATCTCCAACAGCCTCTAAATCGTTGTTTCAAAGAACCGCGGTCGATCAGGGTGAAGTTCTCACCAGAAGTGACGGTACTTATGAATTCGTGCGCATTCGGCACTGGTAGTGCCAAGTATTCTCGCTGGCGGCCCTCTTGTGTAGCATGAAAATATATGCGAGAGCTGTTGGGAGTTTCATAGACAAGTACAGTGTGTTCCTCTCTGGCTGGTCTCTTTTATCCCTTCAAAACGTCCTTCTCTTCTCATGGACGTATACACAGATTCTCCAGAGAATAGGGGCATCTACTGAGATGTATCTTTTCTCGGGGACGTATCAGTTTTCAAAGTAGATCCAGCCGAAGGGGCATTCGAGATTTGTGTCGCTCCCCTGTCCTGGTATGGAGCTGAAGTCTGTGACATGGGATTCCATGGATGGCTTGTTTGCGACGGCACAAAAGTATTTGCATAGTTCGGAGAACGAGATTGAAGAGATGACTGGGAGGAACTGGTGAAGTGATCGGTTGAGGCGAATTCACATGATATAGCGCCTGAATCGAATTTGATAGGTGATTTGCAGAGACCGACGGAGTGAGCGGCTGAGGCGAATTTGCGTGATCTATTGTTTGAACGGGATTCGGTAGGTGACCGAAAGGAAAAGTGAAGTGACGGGCTGAGAACGCGAATTTTGACCGATATTCATGTCCAGAAAGCCGCCAGAAAGCTGCATATCCAGCGTCTTGTTTACGATAGACAAGGGTTAAATGGAAAATATGTAGAAATTGTGGCGGGAGCTGATGTGCACTGACTAGCATCTGCGAAGACCATGGATTTGGGTTGAATGGTTGAGACAACGATATGAATGAGGCGTTGACAGGTAGTAGTTGTGGGTGGAGTGGGCCATTCACCAAATGTGGAAGGAGTACTAAATAGAAATGCAAAAAATGTTTGTCAGACATCTGCCGCTAAGGGAAGGGCGCTTGGTGTTTCTGCAAATCATCGCGAATTCTAGTGTTCCCTTGTTTTTCTAGCTTCACTCATGTCATTAACAACGAGCCATGAGATTACTCATTGTCAGACGATGCGGCCAGAGATAAAGAACCATAAGTTTTAGCGTTGAATTGGGTGGATTGTGTGGTTATGAATGAATAGACGCAAACAAGTCAAGAAGTAAATCGCCTTACAGTCAGGGCCCGGCACTCTCGTCTGGAAGCAGGCTGGACTTCGTTTTTGGAACAAAAAGCGAAGGAGATGTCGTTTATGACGAGTCGGGGCCAAGCACCTAGAATAAGCGCCATTCAGTCGAGCAGAAGCTTTTCGGACAGGTTATCACACCACAATTGACATGCTGTATCGTGTATGGCGAAAAGTGCGCGCGATTTGATAGCAAGGCCAAAATAAGCAAATTCTTGTTCACAGCGCATACAGAACCATATGGCACCAAAATTGAACATACACAGAAAATTATTTGCGAAAGATTTATGCAGAAAGATTTGAGGAATTACCTTATTACCTTATTACCTTATGTGAGGTGTTACCCTTTCCAAAATTAGTCTATCTCCAGACGGTCATCAGACGATCTGAGATCGTATGGAGCATATATTTCTGTCACTTCACATAAGTTTCGAATGTTTCTATCATGGACGGATTTTCCGGTCAAAAGTCTATAACTGAGCATGAAGACATTCTCATATCATTGCCTCTCCTTTGTTTTTTGCCTTAATTTCTTCATAAATCGCTTCGTTGAATATCGCGCTCCAATGCCAAACTGTTGTGCATGCGTAATATAAAGCTCCAACGTGGATTTTCACTCTTATTTCACGTCTTTCTCTCAGACTAGCCGATCTTTCTTGTTTTCATCTTCTCCTAAATAGGTAGTTTTGAGGGGACTTCGTGAAATTTCCGAAAGTCAGGGGAAACTTCGTTTTCAGAAAGTCCAGAAACCGACTCGTGCCGGACCCTGCTTACAGTGCACATGCATAGAGCTCAAATTACATTGAATTTACAAAGATGACACTCGTTTCTGCAAAATACCACTTTTCTGCTTATACACTACATTTTTGCAAGACAGAAATCATACTGAAGTGAAATTAAAAGCTAAATTTTAGCAAGCGTTTGCAACTCACTTTAGTGGGTAGTGTGATTTGGAGCTATTTCCAAAATTAGCAATTCCAGTCAAACTAGATGATGAGACAAATTTCGAATCTTACACGTTTCAGATTATTTGTCTGCAAATTATGCATGATAAAATTTGATGGTTTCATTCCATCTAAACCAAATTTGACCGTTCTAAGGCAACAGATCAGTGTGAGAAAGATGAAGAGGGATGAATGCAGAAAGTGGAGGTATCAAGTATTTATGAAATAGAGAAGAAAAGGACGAGAGAAAGCTAAAAAGAAAGCCAAACCATTCTCTATATGGAAAATTTTGAGCAAGAAACTTTACACTAGCCTAGAACCGCGAACTCATATGGAAGAGAGACGATTGCAAAATTTGTCTGTAATAAGCTTCACTCTGTTGATCAAGGGAAGTACAGGGAGGAGGTGAGCTGAGAAGAAAGCTTAATCATTGAGATTGACCACACAAAATCATCGTTTGCAAATTTGCGAATCCGAAAGAAAAGAGACAGCGTTACCTTGATGTGAAGTGAGTCATGTATCTAAAGCCTGAGAACAATGGGGAAGTGAGTCAAACCAAGAAAACGCAATCTGGAATCGTGAAAATGCCGCCAACCCGAGTATGGACACGCTTCCTGGCAGATTCCATCCAAGTTTTGCATAGGGGTCAAGATGATCCTAAAAATCGGACAAAAAAATGTGATTCTCTTAACTTCTATTTATAATACAAAAAATACCTGTGCTTCACCGTTAGACATCTTTGCAAGCACGTTAATGAGCTTTTGCAGCTCTAAAGATCCAATCGATATGCGATTGATCTCATCTTCTCAGTTTATCACGTAAAACCTGAAAACCTATGATTGGCACATGTTCATACCTGCTAACCGTAATCTGCGCAACTTTCTTTTTGGGCGGCGCCTACGTACATTTTAGCAAGGCGGCATGCCTTGGCAGGATGATGACACGCAGCCTTGCATATGTACAGTAAGCATAACAAAAAAGCCTCTGTGAAGGCAGATCATCATTATCATAGTTGCCATATCGAAGAACCCCTATGGTCCAAGTTTCAGCGAATTCTGAGGTTTCCAAATATTGAGCAATTCGAGTGTAATAGTGATTTTTGAATATGTTCAATTGTTCCAATGGTGGATTAACTACTTCTTTTTGCACTTAATACAAAGACTATTTCTCTTCTCACTTCCTCCAACCTATGAAATTAGGCCCAAGCCAGAATGTCGTTTATCCCGTTTTTCGCTTCCAATATCTCAAGCTAGAGAAGACCAATCAGGCTCAAAACACTTTTGTAAAAGTTGAGGTTTATGCTATCAAATATATTTATTCTCACCGCCCTCCCTCGCGAATCACGTAGTAGCGCAGACTTAGCATGGTTACCGTAACCCAATATCTTCGCAGTACTTTTCACTTGAACAGGTAAGAAAAAACGAATATAACTTTCCCTAGCAGAAACGATTTTGAACAAAATTCCTGTTGTGTAAAAAAGAAGGGTTTAGCAATGGCAACGATATAAGAAACGCAAGCATATGAATGGTTTAAAGGTAAGTTGATGGGGTGTGGCACAACGCCTAAAAAAGTGTAGAAGCCACAACTTTTCTGGGGTAGTGCCATACCTCATTAACTTACTTCTAAAAGAATCTTAGCGAACAAATTATATACAGTTCCACAGCCAAAATCTCGTATTTTTTGTATAAATCATTAGAGCTGAATTCGTCTTCTTTCTTTTGCGCAATAGTTGCTGGAAGCACAATCACTGTAAGCTAAAAATGAGACAAATGAGATTTTGGCTGGCTTCTAACTCCTTAGTTTAAAAAGGTAGGTAATTCACTTCTAAAATATGGTTGAATGTTTGAAAATGTCCACCTTCATTTGGGTGGCCCAATATCGGGAGCTCGAAATTCGCTTGGAAACCTGGCCTCACAGGCGTTATTTGACACAGTCACGAACATCCTACTAATTATGCATGGTCAGCCTTTATGTCATGCTAACGGTAGGCAAACGATGACGTTCGGGGGGGGGGGGGGGAGTCGTGTCCGACGGTTTGTGTCACACCTCTTGGTCGACCCTATTATCAACTTTTCTTGCATTTGTGCTCGTTTACGGGTACCAAGATCGGGTTATATACAGTCTGTACCACAAAATTTCTCCTCCCATGGTACACTAATTGACAGAAAAGCTATTACCCGTGGTTTCTAGAAAACTGTTGTTGCTATGTTGAATCTACTTAGTAAGTTTAAACTTTGTTTTTGGCAGATAATACGTTTTCTGCAATTGTGTTTTTATCTGGACGGATTATTGTAATGCGTTTTGTCAAGCATTCTGCACGTGCACGAACAGCGAACCCTATGTTTACATACGAGTGAGTAGGCAAACACTGCAGCAGCGAAGTGACGTCAAATAAGACGAAAACGAAGTATCAAGGCTAGAGAAAGAAATCCAGGAAAACCTTTGAAGGATAATAGAATCGTTGGAAAGCTTGTGTATTTTCCATTAGGAAATGTTACTTGAATACCATTTTTATAATATGTTCTATTTGAGTATGTTCATATCCATCAGTAGAATCATATATACAGAGTGTCCCAAAAAGATGTGCACACTGTTTGATCGTTAATAACTCTCTTGATTTCATGTCTTTTGCCGAGCTTGAGGTACCATTCTGCAGAGCGAGGATAAACTTAGATTCACAGTTCAAAGCGAAGCATCAATCACTCTTCATTACTGTAGGATCACGGTATGAACTTTTAGCATACAGCGTCATTGTGAAATAAGCCTTTTGATGAAATAATTTCAAAAAAATCTAAAAATTTGTGTAGCAAGGTTTTCAGGCGTGCTGATTTCACTACATAACTTTTTGACGGTTTTTCGAGCTTTCTTGATGGCGAATTCACATTTCTGACGAACATTGGAAAATTAGCTGTTACCCTAAGTCTGAAATAACTCATGAAGGAAACAGTGTACTGACGTGCATTTTTTACATCTAGAAACAGCGACTTCGTTTGACCCAATTCAAGAGTCTGGCTCGTTTGGCTTTCTTTCTAAGGCAAAATACTGCCTTCAATGGCTCAAAATCCTCCTCGAAAATCCTACCGCAATCCTACAGTAATGAAGAGCGGCTGATAAGTCACACCATACTGTAAATCCAAATCGAACCTCGCTCTAAAGAATGGCATTTTAAGCTCAGCAAAAGATATGAAAGCAAGAGGTTATTAACATTCAAACAGTGTGCACATCTTTTTGGGACACCCTGTATATGAGACCGTAGGAAGCCTTTAGAGTGTGCATTTGTACCTTTCTTTTATTCTTATTCGATGCAGTGTCTCAAGCTCTTCTCAAACTTTCTTACTCTTGCCTGATAGTTGTCTGCAAGTAGCAATTCACACTATTATTTACTCACTATCGGCCATAATAACGCATCGCCGCTGGCCGACGGCTTAAGTATGATCTTTTATAGTTCATTCATCTTAGTCGGAGAGGTCAGTTACTCTTTTTTTGTTCAATCGCATTGTTTGTCTCCTCGCTAATAAGTAGTTGTT
This sequence comes from Cylicocyclus nassatus, assembly GCA_958299035.1. Classification (NCBI taxonomy): domain Eukaryota; kingdom Metazoa; phylum Nematoda; class Chromadorea; order Rhabditida; family Strongylidae; genus Cylicocyclus; species Cylicocyclus nassatus. The sequence goes on along the minus strand of CATQJL010000001.1, from coordinate 39,278,548 downwards.
AGGAATTGACTCTGTTAAGCCGGCAAATATCAGTTACCTTACCTAAGACGTTCTCATCATTCTTAGCACTAGTTGCTCTGCGGAACTATGCCGAGCATTACATTATTCCAATGAGATAGTCACACATTTTCAAAGAGTTCAATAACTGTTGTGTCCTCCGCTTCGGACACTCATCGTCGTTCGTCTGTTGGACGGCACTGCAGCAGAAACGAATATTTATTAGAGAGTAATAGAACAGTGAAATATGGGAGGCGAATGAGTGAACATGAACTAGCTGAGGTGAAGAGCGAGCGCCTTTCATAGCGCTCAATTCCCGCGCACTCTGAGGTTGCGATCGACTACGCGAGGCAGATCACCATGAGGAATAACTAATCATTTACAATCACCAACACAACACCTCCCCCAATAGGGCAGTTACACAAAACTAGCCTACGACAAAAGCATGAGCTACAAGTATGCAGCTGAGAAATCGGTCATATATAGATATCACTATCATTTGAGCAACTAAAAAGCTCATGAAACAAGCATACAATAACATACTATGAACTAGATTGGAGCCGTTGTATTGGTCTTCTCATTCTGCTCGATCTCCGAAGAATGGTCGGTGGCGTGGAGGGCTCGCGACTTGATGTCGATGTCGATGTCGTTGAATCCACGAATTTGACATATTGCTCGCGATCGCTTGCTCGGAGTTCTCGTCGGCTGCACTGCTATTCCTCCGTTGAGTGTCGTCTTCTATCAAAACATCCAAGAGTACAAGGTTTCGGACTGTTGTTAAAGTTGTTGGTGTATGGCGACCTGTTCACTGCCGCTTCGGTGCCGTAGCTATTTGCATGCTCCTTGGAGATCTCATCGCCAATCATAACTTCGTAATTGACAAGCCCAACGTTTCATCATGGATCCCTTCATCCAGTGGAAGTGGGGTGGCTTCCACTGTCTAGGGTGTACCTAGTCACCAACATCGAATTCCTCTTGACATACCCCATGTTTCTTGTCGAGTTAATCTTGCATACTGCGGCTTGTACAGCTTCTCGCTGCTGTTCAATGTGTTCATAGTGAAGGATAGTAGGAGTACTTACGGTTACGTACACAACGTGAGGTCCAGATATCTGGAGCTTCAGGATATGAAGCTTTCTTTGAAGCTGCGATCCCCTCCCCGCGGGGTTGTTAATGCATGCGGCCTGAAGACTTCCTTGTACGCTCGTACCATTTGCTGAAGCATATGAAGTAAAATTTTTCGATCCAGTTACTCAGCGCGGAACATGTTCGGGACTTCCGACGATGTACTGGGCTGTCCAGTCCCTGCGATGTGCTTCAGAAATGTCTCCATCATTTCTTGAATCTCCAAGAAGCTGTTTTGTATGTAGCTTTGGTAAGCGGTAATCTTGCCACACTCCGAAAAATTTTTTGGGATGCATCTCAAAATTTTTGCGGGCCCGTAGCCTCTGAAATCTAGAAAGAGGGGGGGGGGGAGTGGCTGCCGCCACGCCTTCGAGAAATTATTTTTGCTGGGCGAATTTGAATTTCCAAAACAAAAATTTCAAGAATTATTTCGATTATTTGCAAAAATAAACAACTAATCCGAATTCCATACTGGGCTAATCAAATCTCTGATCTAACAAGGAAAGCCTTTGCAGTCGAAGTAGCTTTACGACATGACATCCATCCGCTTTTGAAGCCTTAAACGTTGAATCCAAATCTGTCTTCCTTATCTGCCAAGCGCTTCTAGAGACAAGTTACGAGTTTTTTAGGTCCTAAAATTGAAGGCGCAAATGAAACAAAAGCGTCCAGAGTCACTCAAATGGTCTGATGTTAATCATCAGAGCACTACATCAAATGAACACTTTCTGTCTAATACCATCATTCTCAACATTGCTCAACTTGAGCGCAGAAAAAAATCTGAGCCGTTGTTTCATCATGCAGTCTGCGTTCATTTCTCGCTCCAAAAAACACTCATGATTCAGCGTGCAGAGGCGCATGGCAGATGATATAAGAACAGGTTTGGAATCAGCGTTCAATGCTCTTCATATTGGTACAAGGCTTATTTAGAAAGACCGCTTCGACTAAAAAGGCTTGCCTTGTATGATAGGAGATTTGCACACCAAGATCATGCTTCTTTTAGAAGTCCTATTAAGAAAACAGTAATAAATGCCAATGTCCTTGCCAATGTAACTGCCATGGTCTGCCAATGTCTTTGAGAAATGCGATTACACCTCCGAGAAAACTTAGAAATTTATTAGAAATTTGCTCTATGAAATAGCATGCTTGCAAGCTAATACACAATTTCTTACGTTTTTTTTTGGAATTTCCTCATCAAACGGTCTAAAGCCCTGGCCATACCGTCAAAAAATCAACGCGATGCGATTTGTGCAATCGGACAACTGCAATATTCCCTATTTCATGCCGGCAAATTATGCATATCGATCGTGCTAGCTGTCCAGCGCGACGGATCGCTGACCGTGTTTTCCTAGGCCATAACTATTCCAATGATATCGCAGCGATCAAACCGAAATTTTGCAATATCGCGTCGCAAGTTTGAAACCTGCGACGGGGCAATATCGTTGGAACTGGATTTTTTTCCTGAAAGTTTTAGAGATAGTTCTTTTCTTTTTCGACTTATTTTTTCTGCGGTGATGTTAAAATGTGATGTAGATTTCCTTCTGCACTTCTTGCCTTCTGTTGTCTTGTGATGCGCGTCCCTTCTAATTCGTACCATCAGTCAGACTGAATATTTTTAATTTTTGAAACTCGTAGTTGAATATGCGTAGTATTTAGGTATCTGAATTTCGCAAAAATTCAGCAAAACCGCAGCTACAACTTGAGAAAATTGCTTTAGCATCCTGTATTCAACAAGAAAAGTTGAACGAAGATGCACGAACTAATATGAAATGTTGATGCTGGACGTGTTGGTGTCGAAAAAAGACAAAAAAATCTGCAAATGTAAGAAATCACGCTGAATACTGCTTTTGGATGGCAAAACAAAACGTAGAACGAGTGCTGAGGTGTGTATTTTCACCTTATCGCCGAACAGGTATCGTCCCTTCCACATTTGCTGCTACCCTTCTGGCGTTGCGGACGTGCCACGTGTAATTAACACGATGACAACATTGGCAGCAACACGTTGACAACATGCAGCAACATGTTGGGGTGGCCAAAATGTTCTGCCAACATGTTGTGACATGTTGCAAACATGTCGTTGCCACGTTGCCAACATGTTAGCCACACGTGGCAGGTCTGAGACGCAGACTAAGGCTAGCACGAGCTGTGGAGGTGCAATGTGTCCAGAACCCGAGCGATTTGATAGTCGCGATTTCGTCGCTACAATCACGAAACTCTTCGGCGTTGAAATCGCTGTACGTATGGCCAGGGCTTAAGTGACCATGTCGCAGTATGCTGAAATTCCTGCCATAATTCTACAGTAATGAAGAAGAATCAAAGATTTTTTGGTTGCTCGGGTATCATCTAGTCGCAGGGAACGCTTGCAATCTCTTGCAGCTGCAAATAAAATCGCGGGAATGAACGGTTACATAGGCGAAAAGTCAACGACAACGTGCGGTTCCAACAAAGATCAACCTGACGAGAAAGATAATAGTGAGATAGCGTTTTGTGTACCATTAATCTCTGATGAATTCAGCATGCAGTTCGTCGCTGCCTAAAGCAAACTGGAAAGCGTGCATGATCCTTCAAAGGCCCGCCGCCTCCAGGCGCACCCTGCGAAGGCAATTATTGGTTCGCGCCTCTCTCGCACCCATCTCGCACCTATCTCGCACCTTCAACGCTAGAGAAACAGGCTCCGCCCCTTCGCCCCGCCCCCAGATCGACCTCATTCAGGAGTGCGTAAGGATGAGAGGAAGGCTGGAAGGATAAGATAGTAGCAAAAACCGGTTATACATTGCGTGAGGCCAGGAATGAAACATGATAATGCGTCACGCCTCCCTTGGAATCCCAATGTGAGAATGAACAGTATCAGTCGATACCGCTCTATTTGAACAGAAGTTAAGTAGGAAGGGGGCATTTTAATACAAGCTGCTATAAAGTGCTGGACGTCAACGGCGAGGCAGAGAGGCACAACGAAGATGTGGAAGGAAGCTGTGGAGTGAAGAAGAAGGGCGCCAACGTTGAAAGATGAAAACGCGGATGCAAGGAGAGCGGTGCAAGAAAACGATCAGGAAGAAAATGTGCAGAAGAGAGGGACGATGCTAAAGTTTTATCTCAAGACTCTCTCTTATTGGTAAGCTTTGTATCATTTATTAGAGTTTCTGCCGCATGTTATCTTCCCACTTCTGCGGTTACTGTGAGGAAAAGCACTTTCTTGTCAAGCGCTAAATTTACTCAAGTATTTCATTGTTTTATTATTTGGCTAATACCGTCAAATCGCCGTCCAAGCGCTGACCTTTCCAGTAAATGCCAGAGGAAGCACAGTGATCGGCCGCAGGACACAACTGGGCCACCCGTAGGCAAGTTAGCAGAAGAAGTCCTGGACTGACAGATCAGGCTCTTTTGTTGTTATTTGATTTCACTGAATAAATTTGACATGAGGGGGGGGGAGGGGATGGGAGGGTTTGGAATGCTTGGCTCGCAGGGGACAATGGTGTACAAATATATGCTAGATTTATTCGAAATATAAATGGATAATTAGAAACAGGCACAATAGCAAAAAAAGGTTCAAAGGTATTATATAGCTTTTTTCAGAAATGTATCTTGAAAGCCTTCCAGCATTTTTCCACGTTGACTGTATCAAATTGTCCTGTCCTTCTAAGCTCTTCAAACGTTGTCATAGCAGCTACTTTTTCTCTTCCAATTCGGTCTCTTTTCCGCAGTTTTCGAATGAGGCGGGAAGAATCTAGTCTTTTCAAAGTGGCCTTAGCTATGGAGGTGAAGCTTCGGAAGGCTATGATAAGTTTTGCCAAGGAAGGATGTTTCTTGCCCATTATCTTCCTCAACCTTCTGTAACGTCAATTTCTTGAGAAGAGAGGATGGAAAAAGAAATCTAGCCAAGGTTACCCGTAATAGTTCTATATGTCTCCATTTGATATTTACACCACATATTCAAGAACGGTCCTTCAAGCCATGTACTCCTCAAGTAGCGCAGAAACTTCGTGCACGGGCTAAAAGCTGGATGGTGCGGTCCAACTGGTGGTGCTTCCAAGGAGTGGACGAGGTACTTTTTGGCAAGAACGGGCAACCCTTTCAGTGTTCTCCATCATTTTAAGACTCGTCTCGATTTAGTTCCCCCTTTCAAAAAGCGGAGAGACCCAAGGTGTTCCTCTTACGCACCCAACCTTGACTCAAGTGCAGCTGCATCCCTAACGGAACACCTTGGGAAAACCTGCTCTGCTGCTGTTATGGCCGCCTAAAAGAGGGAGGATTTGCCTGTCAGAGTATCAGCTGAATTCAGTAGAACACACCAGTTGGAAGTCTGCAACAAATTTTAATTGCGGCTCTCCTGACCCCGGCATGGCAGCGTTGCTATTCTCCTCCAGCTTTTCGAATGCCACTCTATAGTCTTCTTCCCCCTTCCTTCTTATAATGGCAAACATCAATGGCATCCGAAGCCTCCATTACATACTCCATGGACGGTATAGACTTGTCCTTCTTCCATCCGAATTCGGCTGCCTGTTCTGCTCCTGAGATTCAGCTGACGGATACCATCTCCAATCAGTGTTGAGAGACCATTGTCAATAGTTCTGAAATCGTATATTATGGGTTTAGTCATTTTCAGCTTGTTGACTTGCCTGAACTTTGTTCCTCTATATGTATATGTGCAGGGTACTTTCCTGCAGCTTCAGGTACAATCTTCCGTCAGATAGGTAACGTAGCTCATCCGAAACGTTGTCCATGTTCACCTCCGAGATGGTGCTTTTCATTGCTCTACAGTAAGCGGTTCTTCTCGACTCGTAGCCATCTCTGACAAAGTACATTAGAACTTTGATTTGTCTCTGCGCGTCTGAACTACCAGTCAATCAACTGCTAAAGTGAGATAACAGTTCAAGCAAATACCTTCCTAGTCCGCTTCTTCTAATTTATCCACCACCTTCAGCCAATGCTTGATTGTGGGAGTTAGTGAAGCTTGCTTGTTGCCACGTAGTTCGTGTGAGCTCTTAACTCGTCTTTGTTTCCGGATTTTTCCGGATGTATTCGTATATATTCCTCTCACTTCATAGGATATCTTGTTGGCTTTAACTTTGGCTCTATCTTTCGGCAAGCAGACATGCTGTAACATGGCAGGATCATCCAGAAACTCGTCTTCATTCACCTAAAAGGACTACATTTTCGAGCGAACTAGACAGATTATAAAGCTCACTAGTACTGAAGTGTACTTCTTCATTCTTGCGCACTCAATACATTGGTACTTGAATGTGTTTTCCTTGGAAGTTCTTTTGTGGTACATGATTACATAAACACGAGAACTGCCGGGAATTTCGTAAAGGAGCACTCTGTGCTTTCCTTTCTAACTAGTTTCTCTTATGCCAGCATAGCGGATTCTCTTTTTTGGAGCAGCAGCAGGAAGCTCAGGCAGTGCTGTTGATGGCGAATTAGATTCCTCATGTTCCTCCACATAGTAAGTTTCATGTGTTGTTGCAGTAGAATCGGCCTTAAATTCATGTTCTCCTAGTTAGATTGTATCTGAAGCTATGAAGTAAAGCTATTTACCGTCAAATTTGCTTGTTCAGCGTAGAAGTTCTGATGCGTAGTTGCAAAACCTTCGGTCTAAAAACGCAATGTTTACGACGGTATAATTCATACCTGTAGGTTTTGCTCACTCAATGGTGTTGAAGTACAATACCATTGTGTTTGATTGAAAACCTCTGTTGGGGGCGTTCTAGAAGACGTTACATACTGCTCAAATTCAGTCATCACTGGTTTTAAATTTGTCATTATTCAAGCTAAGCTCAGGCCACCCCTGAAAGTTGTAAAGTTGGCTAAGACTAGGATAAGTATATTCATGCTGTTCGGCTGAGCTCGGTACAGAGCTGGAGGGAAATAGATGAACGAGTTGTTGAAGCATTGAAATTCTGCCTAAAGAGGGTTTCAAGGTAAAAATTTTGTCAATTAAGGAAAAAACAAAAAAAATGAAAAAGAGAGAAAAGTAAGCAAGAGCGCAGTACCTGATAGTAAGACATGTCGCGTTGCGAGTACCTCGCATTTCACCTTTATATAAATATGTATATATATAACTCAAAACTGTGAGTTTGGAGGCTATGTGCGTTATAGAAACGCGTGCCGCCTAACCGATTCAGCTGAACTTTGCACACATATGTTTTTGACCCTCGCGCAGATGATAGGCTACTTTTTACGGCGATTCGTTGGGTTCTTCTATCGATTTAACAATTTGCTTGCGTTTTTCTGAGGAAATGATGGCTAATCTGTTTCAACCCATTTTCTCACATTCATGTAAACTAAGGCGGATTCTCATTTCTACCTTAGGATCACGAGGATGCGGTATCGAAGGGATGTCCCAGGGTAAGTCATTCATAACATGGAAAAGGAGGGGGGGGGGGTACCCAGGCTGCACGACAGGAAAAAAATATGCGGAACGTCGCGCCTAAATTCCTTGCCCCACAAAACTCTCTGGTGCAGTTAACACAGCGGAGGACTAGGATTGCGGGGTGGGGCAGATACATGACTCAATGCCATAAGTTTTAGCGCAAGAGCAGTGTTAGATGATGTACTGTTAAAGTCACTTGCGGTGCTTCGTGAAAAATTTGCGCCGATGTACCTCCTGACCGTTCCCCCGGGAATAGCAGTACGGTAACCTTGCTGACAACCTATAGTATCTACCCCACAGACAGTGAGCAATGGCCCGGGCTGGGCCGGGAATTTCATCTAGTAGTCTATGTTCTTTTTGCCTATGGTCTATGTTATGGGTTACAAATTAGCCGTCGGCTCTAACACTTGAGTTCTTATCTTATCAGTGAGCCTTATCAGTGCACAAGATCAAAGGTATGTTAATTGGTTCCAAGTTAGGGATGTTTGAGAGTGATGTTCAAAGTTTTTTCCATACAGCTTACTGGAAGCTTGCTTATAACCACTTCTTATGAAGCTTGCTTGAATTCTTCCTGTTATCCATGAAAGTGCGAGCGACAATGAGGTCGATCTGAGGGCGGAGCGAAGGGGCGGAGCCTGTTTCTCTAGCGTTGAAGGTGCGAGAGAAGGGCGAGAGAGGCGCGAAGCAATAATTGCTTCCGAAGGGCGCACCTGGAGAAGAAGGTTTTTGGAGGATCCTGCTGCGCCGTCAAGCGAACCAGCCTAGAAAATTCTGTCAGAGTTGTCGGATACCGCTTGCCAACCTTGAGAAACGCTTGATACCTGCTTCCGAAGGGCGCACCTGGAGAAGAAGCGGCAGGTTTTTGGAGGATCCTGCTGCGCCGTCAAGCGAACTAGCCTAGAAAATTCTGTCAGAGTTGTCGGATACCGCCCGCCAACCTTAAGAAACGCTTGATACGAAATCGCGCTTACGATAGCAATTGCCAGACCCCAAACTGTGTGGTTTATCCTTACAGCAAAGATGGCGACTGTATGATTTCCGGCGTAGTATATCTCATAACGTGCTTGTTATGTGGAGTTACTTATATTGGTGAAACTGGACGGCCTCTTGCTCCCGCATAAAGGAACATCTAAACGGACTGCAACAATTGAGAAAAATCACACCTCTAGGCTCGCACGGCATTACGCGCCATGACGGCATAGTGTTCCAACTTAGAGTGTAGATCCTATCCTTTGAGCCTGAAACCCTTGCACGCAAAACATCAGAGGCATTTTGGATCTTCACGAAAAATCCAAAAATGAATGCTAAAGAAGGGTGTGTCACTGTCACGCAAGAGTTATCGGCCAATCCATCTTTATGTGGATTTGATCGTGAGCCAGGATTGAGCAAGAGGTCAGGCACAAGCACTTCAAAAACGACCCCCCCCCCCCCTGTGAAAGCCCCTAAACGACCTTCCGCTTCACCTCCAAGTCCTAAGGGTGTTATATTTTGAAGAAGACCAGCCTTTACTGCAGGCTTCTATTTTTTTAAAGTCTGTAGGCCCGACTTTCTGCGATCGCACAACCACACGCAGCTTGACGGCAAGTTTTAGATCTGGCTAGTCCTCTTTTCAGAGCTATAATTTTCACATGGGCGAAGTGTTTGGCTCCAAATTTTCAAAATAGCAAGAAGAGGCTTTGCGCTCAATACTTTATCAATTTTTGAATTTTGAAGGCAAGTTAGGAGGGTCAGGCGCAACCCCTCAAAAGCTCAGGCGGCCTGACCTTTCGAGGGATTGCGCCTGACCCCATTACCTTATTTCCGAATGTGATTTTCTACCCAAGTTTTATGTGATTCGCTAGCTCAGCCCTCGAAGATTCCACACTGAGTGCTTGAGCTTGTATCGAGTTGTTTCGGCCTTGTGCTACTCCGAAAAGTTGAAGCACTCAACGTGAAAAACGCGACGGTTAGAATTTTGGCAGCACTTTTTACTTCTCTGTTTGAAAGCGATATGAAGCCCGATTTGTAGCATAGACTTGTAGAGAACATTACTTCGTTTTGAGTACACAAAGCTGACTTTTCTCGCTTCTGCAACCAAGTTGATCACGCTTGAAAATCACGCTTTTTAGACGTTGAGAAACACTAGAAACTGCAGTAGGTAATGGTTTGTAGAGCGCATAGAGGTAATTTGGCATGTTGATTATGGAAATAATACCCATTTCACACAGCAAGCCTCCTTGTCGACCTCATATGTCGAGGTAAAAGAGATGAAGATTTGAATTTTGGCTGAAACTTCCATTGTGGAAACAATTAGTATGCTGTTTATGACTGTCACTCCTTCATGTGATCGCGATATCCCCCGGACTAATGCATTTCTTCTTCACCTTTGCAGTATCTCCCCAACTTAACAAATTCGATTCTTAATTACGACCCCCCCCCAGTCTTACCCTCAATACGACCCCCCCCCCAGCGGGCGCGCCTGGCCCCACGCTCAACCCTGTCGTGAGCACATAAAAAAGAGTTGAGGGTTGGTCTTGTCATAACGTGTTCGCTATAGCTCTCGTGCTCGTCATCCGAGGTAGACCTGACTACCGTAATTTCGAGCACGATTTAGTCGATCAAATGCAAATCTGAGCCTTCTGTTGACGACTTTGAGAAAAGATCGCTGACTTTGGCCTTCCAGGCTCTGACGAAGGCAAAGCGCCGAAACGTCGGCCAATAAATAGTTTATAACAATCTTGTCTCTATGCTAAATACCAATTCGATCAAAAATTTTCTCCCTATTGTGAATCTAAGCTGAAGCTAGCTTTACGGAATGGTACCCAAAAGTCGAAAGACATCGAAGCAAGCGAGTTGTCAAAGACCAAACACTGCGCACATTTTTTCAGGACATCGTGTATCATTTGCCTTTACATTCTATTACTTTACGGTTACCATATCACTTAACAGCAGCTCTAAGTACGACTCAACTCAACTACGTTAAAATAGGTAAGGATCTTCGTAGCGCAAGCGCGAAAGAAGAAAGAAAAGAAGGCTAATACAAGTCGTCCGGAAAAAATGTGCCTACTGTTGTCCTGTTTGGACTTACCCTAATTTCACGCGTACAAGGCGCACCTTTTTCGATTTTTCGACTAAGGCCTTCATCCGCTTTAAATTATTTCGAAAAACGATCCTTATGCCGTACGATTCTCTTAAGCAATGTACAGCAAGGCATAGGGTCCTTTGATTGCGAAGTTCTTTGGCGTATTTGGGCTGGTCGATTTTGGAAAAAAATCCCCCGCGCCTTGTACGCGTGAAATTAGGGTAATAACTCTCTTGTCGTGAAGTTTTTCGAGAAGCATTAGGTACTATCTTGTGGAGCTGGCATTGACTTTGATTTATGGTATAAAGCGAATCACCGATCGCTCTTCTTACTGTAGGATTACGGTAAGAACTCTGAAGAGGATTTTGAGTTATAAAAGGCCATATTTTGCCTCAGAAGGGAAACAAAGCGGCTTGAAAACTCTCATATTAGGCTAAATAGAGTTGCTGATTCTAATTATGGTGCATTCCATCATAGTGCTTCTTTAGAAAGTTCTGCCCGTATGCAATGGCAGTCGTTATTTCGATGATTGTAAAAATGTTACACTGTTTAGGAAGTTTTGCAGTCTTGTACAAAGTTGATTATGAAACTCAGCGACCATGACCCTGTCACACAATTCTTAGATTTTTGGAATTGTTCGAAAAGGCAGCTTTTTTACAATGACGGAAGTTTCTACCGTAATCCTACGGGAGTGAAGGAAGTTTGGTAATTTGCTTACTGTGAATCTAAGCCGAAGCCAGCTTTACAAAATGAAACCTAAATTTCTCGAAGGACTTGATGACGAGAGAGTTATTAGCAAACAAACAGTAGGCACGTATTCATTGGAACATCCTTATATTTCGATTAGAACTGCCCTGTGGCAATATGTGTTACCCCTCCCCCCTCGCCCAGCATTACAAACGCGATATTCTTTTTCATGCAAAAAAGGTCGATATTGCACAAACTCTACGCTTATGTACTTTTTGTAAGCTCTTTATTGTAATCATTTAGATCAATTACGCAAAACTACAATGGTTGTGACGATGGTTCTAGCACACAAGTCGTGTTGTGAGTTATCGTTATTTCTCATCAGTTGAAAAAGGTCTTGAAGGTTATGAGAAAACACATTTAAGGAACTTGAAGGACTAAAATCACGGGAAATTAAAGTCAATCAATAATCTTTAGACCCCTAATTTATAATACTATTGGTATCCACATGCTGGTTTAAAGTGCACAGAAACAGGCTCTGCGTCAAGTTGGAAAGAAGTGGAATGAAATAAAGTTCCATCAAGAACTATTATAGCATCAGTTTCTTACTATTAGTCTATGAATTTCACCACTGACGATTTTGATCCACATGCTATGTGTTTTATTTTTCATGTAGCCTTCAACATTGTTGCAATGGAAATTGTCCAACTTGACGCTTTTGGGACATATAATATCCTGTGCTTTTCCCATGAAAGTCATAGAGCTTTTGAAAATAATCGGAAGTTCTTGAGAACAATATAGGCTGGAAAATTGAAAACGGATTAATACTTTCATAATTTTCACATTCCCTAGGAGTAAAAGAGGAGAAAAAATCGTGCATGTGCCAACTCAGTGCGCAACAATTATCACTAGTACCCATCGACGAAGTGTTGCTTACTTTTTAATTTACCTCTAACAGGTATATTCTAAAATCCTCTTTCTCACTCTTGACAGAATGAGTCAGTAAGTACTATAAAAACCGCGGATCGAGCAAAGTATGTACGGGGCTAAGCGCATAATGGAATTTTCACAAGCGAAGTCGGAATAATAGTAAAAACAAAGTATTAGGTTCTTGCAAAAATAATGTCCGTTTTGCAAAGTTTTACTTTAAAAGGGTATAACTTTGTCCAGTCTTCATATTTCTGAATGCAATCAAAACCATATGAAGCAGTAAACCATTTTTAACCTAATGCGCATCTGCATTTACTGTTATCACAAACAGGAAGAAAACCATGGGTCAAAAAACCGAAAGTTTTTTTTGAAAACCTCGTCTTTGATGAGATTACAACTCCCTTCAAGTTTTGTTCCTTTGGCTGCAATCAGCTTATTTTGTAGACGCAAGCTAGCCGAGCCGTCTGCTTAGAAAACTTCAATGAAGGAGTCCTGCGAAAAGAAAAAATAGAAATTCTAAATAGTTCACTTCTTCGCGCCTATCGTGGTAAGCCAGAAAGTCCCAACTATAGAGTTTTGAAATCTTTCATACACTGAATAGCTAAGCTTTTCTGCAAAAATTGTAGGAAAGATCCTGATCTCAAGCAGACAGAAACGAGCTAAGCATCGGTATTGTCCCAACTGTGGGAAACTTTGGCCCATGGAATACCAGCAGCGAGTATCTATTGGGGGGTCGATTTCTCGGTTCAGATATTCTTGAAAAATTTGCTTAAACATGCTATAAGTAAACAATGTTCTACGAATACAGTAGCTAGGCTTTAGAAAGAATCCGTTTATTTGCGCCTGAATTGTGGCCGAGGGGGTTAAAGCAATGAATTTTCGTTTTGGAGTGCAGCTGTGTGAGATGCTCGTGAAATTCTCACAGATGAGACAGAAGAGTAATCTCACAACTGTTAGGAAGTACATGAAGAAAGCTTTCTAATGATATGCAGAATCTATATCTAAAGAGTTTTGAAGGAAAAAAGTTGTTCGGAAAATAGGTTTAGGAAAGTAGAGCATTATTTTTGCAACAGCCTATAGAATTTGCAAAATGAACTAGCTTTGAAAAATTGGGGGTGGATGAGGAAACAAAGAGTTAGACCAGCATGTGGGCTATTGTCAATCGCCGGATGTTATACTCATGCAAGTAATTCTCAATCAAATCATGATAACAAAAGACATTACGTAATGTACATTTAAAAAGGACAGATGTACTGTTTTTTTTGAGCAAGTAGACTAGTGAAGTCATACAAGGCTTTTGTAGGGTGCAGTGGTACAAATAGGATAGGAGAGATGAAAGAGCGCAAACATGGTACTACTGCACATAGTTTTTGCGGTAAGCCCCTAACTTTCGATTTTCTGGTATATATCATGATGAAAGCGTTCAGATACTGCCGTCTCTGACTTTTTCCTCAACTCCTAGGCGTTACTGCGATCTTCCACAAAACGATTCACTCACTTACATGATGGGAGAGCATTTCGCGTCCATCGACTTACTTGTGGTTGGTTTTGATACATTATATTCACCCACCCTCCTTGGCTAAGTCCCTTACCATAGCAATTGGGAAACCCTGCAATCTCTTTCGAGAATAACTTCTTAGTTAGACATATGCTCTTAGCACTTTTTTTCTTTATGACTGACGTCACTTGATTGGCTTTTATGTTAGATGGAATGATTTAGTGTCGTTTCTGTATCTACCACTGGTTGTCCAAAATTTTTTTGGAGGGAGAAGAGCCGAAAATTTTGTTATAAATGGAAAGACATGGCCCAAGTAACGCCTCTCCGAGAATTTTCTTCCACTTCTCTTATCGATCACACTTTCAACCGTAAGTTTCTGAAGAAAACGCTCTTATACCTTTTCTGCCGCTCAAGGATAAGACCACTTGAATTGATTTGCTGAGTTCAATAATGATTTATTTGCGAAACCTCAACTTTCTGGGCTGTAAGGCTGGCAAAAATCATAAACCGAAACAAACTCAAATATATTGCGCAAGACAATCAAGCTCTGAATCGCCAAAGCTTCGTAGATTCTCATGCTTTTTTTGCAGTCAGTTATTAACCACAGAAAGAGATCTTCAAAGAAATAGTTTTGTGAATTTCAAACAGTAGTCTGCAAAAGCCAATAAGCAGTACCAGATAGCCTCGAATTTCTATTTGTTTAATATCTATTCTGTGAGGGAGATCTAGAATAAAACGTATAGAAATTTTCAAAATTTTGACGCATCAGAACGACTGGTGAAGATCTTCGGCAATTACGTGGATAGTTTCGAAAGACAGGGAGTAATGGAATTGAGCAACATAAGCATTAGGAATGGAAGAGGAAGCATGCGCATGCGCCCTCAGTCGCTATCCTACTGAAATTTCTGACCATTCGAAAAAACGGACAACTTAATAGATTGAATCAAATTGATTGTTATCCACTTTCAGGAAAACACGTGCGCTGCCAACAACCTGGTCATGGGGTTTATGGGTAGACTCACAGTTCCGCTAATGTACCCAGCACCGAGGAAGGTGATCTCCCTGCTTAGTGAAAAGAGAAGCAAGTAAGTTTGAAATAATTCGTCATAAGATTGAAATTCGCTGCAAAAGCTCTATGTAGTAGTACGGATGAAGACAACAGTGCGATCGCTGCTAGACTGAGGAAAGAGTGGAAAAAGCAGTTAAAAAGGGTGAGATGTCATAAACACTTCGGACTTCCATTTTGAACATCTTACTGGAATGGCTATCCCATTCTGGTAGACAGGTATACAAAGAGTTATGAATTTTATGATTGTTCAATTTTCATTTCAGTTGAGGAGAAATGCTGCTCTGAGCGAGTATGGATGCGCAGCATGGAAAAACATCGAAACGGGGAACGCGGACAAGTATACGCTAGCCCTCTGTATCTTTTATTGAGACGTATTCCAAGCAAGCTAATATTTTATTTAATAAGTCCTAAGCTTTCTTGATCGCCAGCATATATCATGTATCATCTTGTATTCACGGGGAAATCGTGCTTGGTGGCAGTTTTCTTTTGTTGTTTATATCTAAACCGGTGTTTTCAAATGCTGATTCCAAATCTATATTGAATCTTTTGCTCAACTTCCTGAAGATTAAGTACTTTTGACGCGCTGATCACACAAGATAAAATGCAATCAATCGTTAGGATCATCCCATATTTATGAGCTCGAGCGCAAATGAGGCAGTTTATCAGAGTTAAATGGATGTAGTTTGTTAAGGTATTGTTTTTTGGTGATTAATTGGCCATTTTATTATTATCCGTGACTTCGCTGATCCGTGACACTCATACAGCGCAAGTTTTTTGCGGTATAACGCTCATAATTTTTCTAAGAAAATAAGAAGCCCTTATTAGACAGATTTGGAATCAGCGTTTTTTATCGAAGGTCGTCATTTGAAGAATACGGTCACCAAATATCATTCTTTTGTTTGCTACGCAGAGCCATGTCCTTTCGCGAACTTCATCCTGAAAGCTGAAAGGTTGGCAAGCTTGGTATAAGAGAAAATAATAGAATTGATTGTTAGCGATGAACGACGAATCAAAATGATAATAAATAAAGAGGACGAATGCATTTAAATTGAGATTCATAACTAAAAGAATTGTGCGAACTCTATTTCAGAGTTTGGGACCTTTTGGAAGAAAGTTAATTTGTTGATGCTTGTACTTGAAAGAGCATAACCGAACAGCATAAGCAGCACAAAAATTACCGGAGGCCATTCTACAAAAAAAATCTGCGCCAACCACAAATGCTGGCTGTTGTAGTTATCCTCTTTGAGCATAGCTGCAAGTTAAGTTTTTTGTGAAATAACAGTAAAAAATGTGAGATATCTGCTACACGCTGAACCCGCTGCTGTTCAAAGAGAAAAGTAATACTCTCCTTTCCATCCTTGAGTTGCTTTTGGATTCATTGTTCCGAAGATTGCATTTTCTGTGGTTTAGGGCTCTAATCTTCTTGTACTAAGGCCCTAACAAGGGAATGGTCAAAAGTCGAAGTGGCCAAACCAAACAAGCTGTATACCATTCGATGCATTATGAAACGCTGACTTCAAATATGTCTTCTTTATCTGCTTATCGCTTCCGTGGACGAAGCTACAAGCAGTTTTATTGTGGAAAAATCGTACATGAATACT
Source organism: Cylicocyclus nassatus (assembly GCA_958299035.1). NCBI lineage: Eukaryota > Metazoa > Nematoda > Chromadorea > Rhabditida > Strongylidae > Cylicocyclus > Cylicocyclus nassatus. Next base: position 39,262,213 of record CATQJL010000001.1, on the reverse strand, counting down.
ATGAAATTGAGCACAATGCTGCAATTTCAGCTCAGATTTAGGCTTTGAGAGTTTGAAGTAAGTTAGCATGTTTTGGCCTAGCATCAAGCCGAACGTGGATCTGTACAGCCAAATTTCTACTTTCACGCATAATTTCTTAGCAAAATGTTGGTTTTAATGGCTTATAGCTTCGTCCAGAAAAACGATAAGCAGATAAAGAAGACAGATTCAGAGTCAGCGCTTCATGCTGCATCTAACGGTATGCAGCTTGTCTGGATAAGCCACTTCTATCTAACCGTTCCCTTGTAAGATGAGTTAAGCTTTCTGAAGTGATATAGTACTTGAGGCCCAAAAAGAGCATGTATACTCGTTGTATTTTCATCCAAGTTTAAAGTGAGCATACTTTTGAGCCTACGTAGAACTCTGCTTGAGTGTCGCAAATCCTCATGGTGAGGTCGCACATGGTATGTATAAGTTCACAAGACAGTGTGTCAAGCTAGAAATGAACTCTAAGCATGTGTTTCTGCCACACGATCGTCATCTCATAAAAAATAACTGCCTATATTACTGCAGTTATACTTTGCCTACTTTATAGCTTCAAAACCTCAAGAGCAGCTCGGTGACCAACTACTTTTACGTCAACAATGAATCTGAAATAAAGGGTGTCGTAGAATTGCATTTGAGTTTACTATCATTCTGTACTATAATCGAACTCTTGTAGCGTGGAAGTTTGTCAGGAAGTTTTAATAATAAACAACCTTGGTGGGTATGCGGTAGGGAATTAGAATCATGATTTCGCTAAAACTTGGCCCGGGAGGTTATTCGACATGCCGATCACAATAACATGCTTCTACATTTTGTGACCCGTGAAGTTGAGGTAGGTGTAGCAACGGGTCGAAACGCTAGGTCTGGCTGGTCGGTCCTGAAGGCTTATTTGAAGTGCTGATTACAGGTATCATACTTTCATTGCGTTCTGGGACCATTTCACGGAATTACGGGTATATGGTATCAAGAGCCATAGATTGGCCCTAAACTTTAGGCAGGGTGTTCAATTGACGGGCTAATCACGAATATCGTACTCATTTTCCACGATAAAACTTTCTCGAAGCAAACCATATACCTCCCGTAAACTTTGGGATCTAAATTAGCCCGAAAAGCAATAAAGATGTTTGCTTTCACGCTGCAAATCACCATAACTTCACAATAAAACATTATTGCAGCAAGGCAACGAATATCATATTCGTTCAGACGCTCAAATTCTCTCTAGGCGAGATTGGAATTCGACCTACTTACCTTTTACTACCGTAAACGAGAAAATGGCGTCACCTTACGAAATCGATATGATATTCGTAGTTGATTTTATTAGGCAAAATTCCAAGGTGGCAGTGGCGTACCGAGGGGGGGGGGCGGGGGGGTGGGCGCGCCCCCCCCCCCCCCCCGAGAACGGGTCGCGAAATTTTTGAAAGTTACTTACATGCGTTATAAAAGTGTGCAAATGACTTGTTTATTTTTGTAAACAATTAAAATAATTTTAAAATTTTTTAAAAATTCAAATTAGCCTTATAAAAAAATTTTTTTCGGGGGCGTGGCTGACGCCACGCCCCCTTTTTCCAGATTTTAGGGGTTAGGGGCCCGCAGAATTGTTGAGAAGCCCCCCTAAAATTTTTTCGGAGTGCGTGGCTAACGCCACGCACCTTCATTTAAAAATTTTTTTTGCCGCGCCCCCCCCCCCCGAGCCGAAATCCTGGGTACGCCACTGCAAGGTGGATATCAGTTCTTTATCTGCTGATTGTCGGCGCTTTCCCCTTTGTCAGAGCCTCAGATAGCACAAGACGGAAGTCCGCGGACCACCTGATACGATATTCATACTCAGCATGCTAATTTGAAAACGTCAGCGATTTTAACTTCATATCGTGTACAGTGGCGGTTCTAGGATCACTCCGAATTTTTGGGATGCTTCTCAAAATCTTTGCGGATTCATGATGCCGAAATTTTAGAAGAAGTTTTTTAATTCCAATATTTTCGATTATTTACTCACTTGCTCTCATGTACAGTTCATTTTTGAAGTCATGACGACGGATTTGACTGGGGTCTTTGCGCCCAGAAGCATGAAACACTAATACAAAAAGGTATCACCTCAAAGCTCAACTCAGTCATTTCCATGTGTAGATTCTATCATATGTGAGCAGAAAGCGATGAAACCCAAGAAAATGCGGTTGTCTGGAGACGCGTGCGTGTTGTCTGCGGTCGCGCCATCGTCAAGATTTTTCGAACGCCCTATAATTGACTTTCAATAATTTCGCGAACCGTTCTCGGGGGGGGGGGGGGGAGGGGGGGGGGATGGCCCCCCTCTGCTATAAACCTACCATAACTTCAAGGAAAGGCCTTACTATGGGGAGTTTGCTTTACCCGTGATCAGCATATCAGAACCCCCCTCCCTCCTCGTAGGCTAAATTTTAACCAGATATGAGAATCTGGCCCTCTACTGTATAATAGCCTTTCAGCATGTCGAAGAGCTCCCATAGACCGGGTTTGAGCGAAATCCACAACTTTGAGATTTTGGGGCTAAAATAGCCGTTTTTCTGCCAGGAAGCATTGTGTAAGATATAATGCAGTACTTGCCCCGACAACAAATGGTTGCTTTCATAAGTGATAATTGATTTTTAACTCTGCGCTTTTGTGAGAGATTCCAGTTATCTTACTATGCACAGAAGGATAAATGATTTTGCATGGTTTTGTTACGAATTCATAAAGGTCCGACCAGAGCCAAATGCCTGCCCCCCCCCATCGGCTCGCTCTTCCCCCTTTGCTCGTCTGCGTTTTGATTCCGGTACCCTTTCTTAAAGGTGGTTGTTGTAAGGTTATGTTACTAGATTACAAAATCTATCACTTGGAATCTCCTGAAGTCCGCTTCGGGAGCTCTTATGTGCACTTACTTCATCGTCCATGAATCTCCGTTTCTAGGGTATCGTTGAATGACTGGCTCTAATTGTATAATAACAACAATAGCTACCATTTGCCAAATAAGACTACTGAGCAACAAATTCCATCCGCACATTTCTTCGTTCTTCACTATGTATTATGATTCGATTGTACCCAAAACATGTGAATGAGACATAACTGTTTTATTTCTGCATATAATTTCTTACAAGAAGGTGATTGTTTATATATTTGTAGAGTTCTTCTTGCAAGAGCTAATTCTTTGTCCGATACTCAAAGTTTATAACTTAACACGTTGACGACCGCGCCATTTTGGGCGAAACTCCCACTAACATCCTTCGCGCATTTGGCCCGTGCATACGCGCGGATGCACGGAAACATTATGTGGGAGTCTTTTTGTCACTTATTAATAAAAAAAGCGAACTTTGTTCAGACATACAGGTATATCACAGAGCCTTGCCAGGACTTACACAAATCAAGGTTTTTGTATCGATTTTCCCTCCAATAATCCATGCAATGGCTATATCTGAGGAATCGCTCTTCGAGAAAAGCGTTGTAAAACCAGATGTTTTTTGCCTGATTCATCTTTGTTTGATTTCAAAACAGCTATACAGAGTTTTCACCTTCTCGAGAAAACGTAATGAGCATGTATTGACTACATCAAAAAAGGACTGATTACCCAATTCTGCGGCCAAAACTTCTGAACAGCTGCCGCGATGCCCTGTGTTCTGTAAGACAATCAGGCCACTAATAGTCTTACTGATAGAAGTTACCTCAAAACTTTTCGTTTGCACCTAAAAAACTAGCGTGCATATGCGCGGATGCACGAAAATGCTAAACGGGAGTCAGGGCGTGCATACGTGCGGATACACAAGGTCGTCAACGTGTTAATCACATCCATTGTCACAAAAAGGGAGCTTGAACCGCTTGATGCTATATGCTTGTCTGACACTCATATCAAAAAACCTGCTTGTCTAAAGGGGACCATGATACTATTTTTGTTCCTTTTTTGTCAGGCGCATCATGGCCGGTTGGGCCGGTGAGCGTTGATCCCACCGGTCATGGCGGTGCCGAATGCCACTGCGCTACTCCTCCCTTCCCCCGTTACTGGACATAAATAGGTCAATTCGCATGGCATGGAAGAGAGTGCTTACTTCTTCCAAGTGATACCTCCTCTCAAAGTATTTATAAGCGCTCCTGGAATGGTCAGAGCAAACTTTTGTGAGTCATATTGTACCCTTATTGGAAAAATCGGGCACTGAATACTCTTTGCAATTTTATAAGCGCGTAGCATGAATTATGAATGTTTGTCAAGGCCAAGACTTGTAAAATATCCGCGAGGAACTAAGATTTACAGATACGACATCAGCACTGTTAGATAACATTATGCTCATCGACATAACGAGAACGTTTTGTGCATTTGATAAATTAAATGCTAAAAACAAACAAAAAATCTTACAATTTTTTTGAATTGATAATTCATCTAGAGGTATGGCGGGCTCATTTGTGAGGCGACAGGTGGAGAGGTTGAAACGTCAATTGGGCAGCACATTGGGTTGGCGTACATGGGTAATCGTGGATGCATTTTGAATAGGAGATTTGATGAACAAGTATACAAGTAAGCGGAGGGTAAACTTCTTTTGGGTTGCCAATATATTTATGGCGGTTTGACTTGGTCATATGGATAATTGATGGGCATATTCGAGCAGAGTTGGTTAAACCCATACGAAGCATTCGCTTCAGAGCATAGATGTAAATTCTAAAAGATTGAAAATTTATAGGAAGCTGGTAAACTCGTAAAACATGGATTCACTCCTAGGCTGCGTCTAGAGTTTTAGGGCCACCGTCGTTCAGCGCCGTCCCATCGCCATGCTGGATCGTGCCGGAGAGATCGATACATCAATATGCTGGATATCTGCCTAACAGATATAGTATCAGTTTCGGAGTGGCTCAAAAATCGAATCAACACGAAGCTCAGAGTATCCCCACACCACCCAATGAATCTGTATTGTCCTGCTCCCCTATATGAAGTTTGTTTACAACGTAGGTAAATACAATATACTACAATACATTATCTTGAAGCAATGTCTTCATAATAGTTATGAATATTGAATGACTTGATAGCAGGGTTAGTGAGCGATGATGTTTAACCCCACCCCAAATTTATTCAGCTTCTCTTTTACACATGTTGTTTGGATGGGAAGGTCAAGCGAGTTTGGTTTGGATGAAACAACTCGCTTTCCTTCCCATCCAAACCAAACTGTGCAAATGTGAACTGCTATTTGCGTTGGAGGTTTCAATGAACTTTTGATGGTTTTGGTTAGATAACCTTACTCTCTGACAGTTCTTCAAACACATCTGTGCAATTCTGATTGCTAGTGGCTTGCTTGAACTATGGCATCAGGTGAATATTTAAATTTGAATATAGTCAAATATGTACCAGTAGAGCATTCTTTCAAATGTGCCCAGTACGTGACAGCAAAGTGCTAGCGGTTGTTGCCACGTATAGACAAACCATCAAATATCTTGTTGCTGAGTTTCCTTTTGTTTTCTTTTAATTGTTTGAGGTACACCTCTTTTTTCGGTTCGCCGTAACATCAAGAAGTTGTCTATTAGAATGCTCAGTGTTTGTAACATCTTCGTAGTAAGTTTTTTGTACCTATTAGGTTGCCTCAAAAGTCTGAAAGTTTCGGACATTTTCAGATTCTAGATCTGCTATTTCTCGAGACCTAATGCATATACATCCGGTAGTGATACCATTCGATAGAGGAATGCAAGATCTACAAGAAGGTATGCAGATGTTCGCACAAGCTTCGACCCCTCGTAAGTTTGCATCCAGAATCTGGGTCGCACTGAATGCTTGAAAATTGGAAAAAATTCGTATTTTCGTTTAAGAAAATTCTACGGATCTCCAAATTGCTCACGCAAATTGCACACCAAATCAGACACTCATATGTACTGTTCCTTACTTTTCCTCATCTAGAATTCGAGAAAACGAAAAGTCTCCTGCTTACAAAAAACAAAGCTGCGCTGTTTCCACCCCATATAATTTTACACTACAAGTCCTTAGAAGTATAACCGAAATTCTTGGCTTTCCGCAAGCCCCAGTTTTCGAAAAATATTGATTTCAGCGTGGAACACCCGAGTGAGAAGAGCTCAATTTGGTAACTTTCGGAAACTGGGGCCTGTAGAAAGCTGAAAATTTACGGTTATACTTCCAAATGATTGTGCTATACAACTACATAAGTGGGAATACGTAGCTTTGTTTTGTATAAGCATGAGAACTTTGATTTTCTCGATTTCTAGATAGGAAAAGATACAGGAACGATACATAAGGGTGTCTGATGTGGTGTGCAATTTATGTGAGCAAGTTGGAGATCCGCAGGAATTTTTTGAAGGGAGATATGAATTTCCCCTTATTTTTTGAGCCTTCAGTACGACCTAGGTTCTCGATGCAAACTGGCGGTGGGTGAAGCTGGTACAAACTTCTGCATAACATCTTGTAGAGCTTGCTTTGCTCTATCGAATGGTATGTACTTCTATTGGATGTACATGCAGGTTTTGACAAATATCAGGTCTAGTCTGAAAATGTCCGAGAACTTCCGAGCTAGCTCTCCGAGCTCCGAGTCTTTCCGGCGCTTGAAAGCATTACTGTGCAGCCTTAGTTTGTAATCAACAGCATAAAGCCCCCTGGTAGTAATTATGGCCTATTTGAGCTCACTGACTAAAGTTCTAAATGGTTTATTGTAGCAGCGCATTCCATTTTTGCTTCAAAAAAGTTCCCACACTCCCCTCCCAGAATTTCCTTGCAGATGTCGAAAGCAGATTTGGAATTAGCGCTCCATGCCCTATAAGTCGTATACATTTGCTACGGAAACGCCACTTCGACCAATGCCACTTCGATTGTGAGAATTCAAAAACTTCGAGTCAATGTATCTTATCTGTCAGATTACAAATATGTTATGATTACTTATTGACAGTCAGATAATTTTTGTATTAATATGTCGAATTATTCTAACTTTTGTTCTCATCCAACGCAAATATTTCGGGACGCAAACATTCTAGAAAATCAACAAGAAGCTGTAGGAGCGATGATCAAAATAGTCAAAATCGTTTGCAAATAGTTTGAAATGATATTTTCCCGCAACCAAGTAACTGTAGAACTTGGTTGTAAAATTGAGGATTAACTTTTGTACCGAAATGCTCGCAATCGTTTAATGTCCTTTTCTGAATATAGTGAGAATAATCTTTCATTCCAGCCATGTTTTACATGCTAATCCTTGTACTAATCCCGCTGCATGGACTTGGTATTGAAAATAAATGCTCAGAACAGCCTCTTACTCAGAATCGTACGATTTGCGTAAGTTTTGACACTAAATAATATTCTTGGCCTATGAATGCTCTGTTTACTTTTACAGTGTAATGACGAATGCTTAATAAAGTGTAAACCATACCTCTCCCGAGATGTCCTCAGATGTTTCAACGACTGCATGAAAGGTAATGCGTACAACAACAGCTATAGAAATTCGATTGTGAATTCGTATGGTGTGACGTGTGCTTGATGGACCTTGTCTCATGAAGTTTTTGCAATTGTATACGGCTGCTTACATTACTAGTATAAGCGCGTGGAATGCCACGTTACCTCTTGAGACCCACGTCCGGGAGGAAGCCCAGTCAAGCTCAGGTGCCTTGTTTACTTTCTCTACAACTCAGTATAGAAATGCCGAAATTCCTATCGCTGAAGGCGAAATTGGGCGCAGTTGCGTCCGTTCCTTTTAACCCATTGACGACGTGCGGACTATGAGGGACCTACACCTGTTGCATCATACCTTTGGTAGGTCTAGTATTTCTTCCACAGGCTAAATTTTTTTACAATTTTTTGCAATCGAACCTGTAGGCTATTCCTTCGAAAAATGAATATAGTTGCTTAGAAAATAACTTTGCATCTCGTAAATGAACACAGAACCTTCCCCGTAGAAATTGTCGTGCAAAATCGCATGGTTCCACAGCACTACCATGCAAAATTAGGCGTCATCGTCAAAGGATTAACTATTTATTTACGGAAGGAAAGATGAGGAGGGTGAAATAGTCAGGGTCTATGATGATAGACCTCTTCAAGAGAAAACACGAGTCGCAAACAACTTACAAGGAAACGATACTTGGTGACCCCGGCCATGTGGAATGCGATGTATACCATAAGGTGCAACTCAGAACGCTGATTCTAAATCTGTGCTCGAAATCTGCGAAACGATCATTTGAAGGCAGTTATGAACCTTTTTTCGTAGAAAATTTGCGTACTTTTAAGTAGTTAAAATCACCCAATTTGATCTATTTTACCGTTTGAAGCTATTGAGGAGAATCTTGAAAGGTGTAGCGTTGTATTTGTACCTATCTAAACAATATTCAGCATTTGAAGAGGAAAGAAAAAATTTTTAATAATGATTTTCACCCTCCGCCGTACAATTTATTTTTGAAAAATAATCATAACTCAATCCAGGTTCTCGTCTCGCAGATATAGAAAACAATATTCGAACCAGCATTAAAAGGCGCACTTTTTGATATACAAATCATTATGAATGGCCGGGGTAACCAAGTATCGTTCCCTGCTTAGAATTTAATTGAAGATCATGGTGAACACGACAGCAAGCTGATGCTGCGAACTACTACCCGTCAAGTGCCGAGATTTTTTTGAATAAAATCTCATTTGATGTGAAAGCAAACAATCAGATATCGTCGAGTCGCACAAACTGCCATTAGTTGAGAAGCACGCATTAAGCAACCAAACGCTTGTACCAGAACTAACATTATAGGAAAAAGCATTGGTGTTGTTTAGTGGTTTCTTCAACAGTAATGCAAAGTGTTCGGTGAAGGCCCACGAGGGTGTTGAAGATCTCGGTACTGTGAGAAACACAAACACAGATATACAGAAACAAACAAACAAACACAGAAATCATTGTTTTTTCAGATTCCATCACCTAAATTCATTACGCTTAAAAGAATGCCATGATATAGTGTCGGAAAGTATTCGAAAATTTTCAAAAAAGGACTCAAACTTTTAATGTCTGATGTGAAAGCTAAAATAGACTGCACGAAATTGCCCATATCGTCGTAGATTGAACGCCCGCGATCGTGACGCGTGCGTCTGCCCGCCGCAGGGTCATCAAGCGCCAACGTAGACCTCAGGCCACTGTGACACACGCGTGCCGCACACGCTCGCGGACGTGCGATGGATGGATGGATTTCTTGCAGTCGACTTACCTGTAAAATCATCATTGCTAAGACAGACAACAAATCGCTCCTCATGGCACCTCCGTTTTTATTATTTACTAGCTGGCTTACCCGGCTCCGCCGTATCCGGACCAAACTTGGCACACATACACTTCGGGCCCCGGCGCGTGTCACAGTCCACTTTTCATTATCGATCGATGTCGATTTTACCGATTTTTATAGATTTTTTCGCAGAGTTCACCTACAGGGCTAGGAGTTGGCACAGGGGGGAAGTGAGCATGAGGATTCCGAATACAATATTAGTTTTCAGAATTATCGGTTACTTTTATTGATTTTATCGATTTTTTGTAAATTTTGACATGCGATGCTGGGATTTTGCACAGGGGGTAATCGAGCATGCCGATTACGAACACAATATTAGTTTTCAGGATCGTCCATTACTTTTATCGATTTTATCGATTTTTTTGTAAAGTTTGACCTGCGGGGCTGGGAGTTTGCACAGGGGGTAATCGAGCATGCAGATTACGAATACAATATTAGTTTTCAAGATCGTCCATTACTTTTATCGATTTTATCGATTTTTTGAAAATTTGAGCTAGGGGGCTAAAATTTGGCACAGGGGTGTAATCGAGCATGCTGATCACCCCCCTTGGGGATGATCAGCATGCTCGAATACCCCCCTGTGCCAACTCCCAGCCCCCTAGCTCCAACTTTGCAAAAAATCGATAAAATCGATAAAAGTAATCGATAATCCCGAAAACCAATATTGTATTCGGAATCCCCATGCTCGATTACCCCCCCTGTGCGAACTCCCAGCCTCGTAGCTCAAACTTTGCAAAAAATCGATAAAATCGATAAAAGTAATCGATAATCCTGAAAACCAATATTGTATTCGGAATCCCCATGCTCGATTACCCCCCTGTGCCAACTCCCAGCCCCGTAGGTGAACTCAGCAAAAAAATCGATAAAAATCGATAAAATCGATATCGATCGATGACGAAAAGTAGCCTATGACACCCGCCGGGGCCCGAAGTGTATGTGTGCCAAGTTTGGTCCGGATCGGTTCAGAAATGGAATTTTCTATTCGGAACATACGTACACACATACATACATACAGACAGACATACATACATACATACAAACAGACATTCAGCTTTATATATAAGATTTTTGAAAATCCGCACGCTCTTCCTCTGTCTAACGGTGCGATGGGCAAAGTACTACGTAGATCCAAAAATATTGTGACAAAAAGTACTGAAGTTCATCTAATGTTGAAACAACGTTTTAATTCATATTTTGTATTTTTTTGAACCTACTACAAATGCTCTGTATGACTCCATATTAGAATTTCAATCAAAACAAAATCGAAATGTCGAGTTTAATAAGTCGAGAACCATAACTATTAGTGGAAACATCCAGTCAGCACAATTTTCACATAGCTGAAAGAGCAAGTCGTTAAGGCACAATCAAAATGAAACTGATTTTCTTAGACCTTCTAATAAGTCCCATTTCTGCATTCCTTCATCCTCCCTATGTATTATGAATTGACGGTACACAGAATATGTGAATGGGAACTTTTGCATAGGGCTTCCACTGTTCTTGACGAAGACCGTTCTTGTGCATAAAGCATACAATGCTGTTGTGTCCTCCACTTCGGACACTCCGACTCTTCGTCCTGAAGCAGTACAGGAGGAACACAAGAATATTTATTAGAGAATAAAAAGGAACAGTGGAGATATGAGAGGCGATGGAGTGAACAATGTAACTGTAGAACTGAACTGAACTGACTAAGACTATGAGTGAGCGCCTTTTATAGCGCTCATTTCCCGCGCACTCTGAGGCTAAGATCGAATGCGCGAGGGCAGATCACTATGAGGAAAACAGCTGATTATATACGAACACTAACACAACAAATGCCAATTTTCCCATATTCTCAAAAAAGTAGACATAATCGTTCCAATTCTGCATTAGATTTTTTACAAACGAGTGATTGATCATCTAATTTAGAGAAATTTTGCAGTAGCGATCTCTTTGTCCTAGATTTGCTTATTAATGGAGACGCCGACACCTTATATTTTTGTCGTATTTTGTCAGGTGTTTCACTGATTGTAAAAAGATGTATGATATTAGCAGTGGCGGACCGAGAGAGGGAGGCGCGGGGGCCCCCCCCCCCCGAGAATGGGTCGCGAAATTTTTGAACCTATATGGGTTATAAAAATGTGCAAACGACTTGTTTATTTTTGTAAATAATTGAAATATTAGGTCATTCCGAAAGTAATTTCGCTTTTTTCAAACGGGTGCCACATTTGATAGAACAAAGGTTTTTAAAAGAACTTGGATGCATTCAATGCAGAATTTCATTCTCTTTCTAATGGTCATGAAACTGTTGCAAAACATTCAATGAGCTTTCAGAAAATAACCATTCTGCGACCCACGTTTATTGAGATGGTCAAGTTTCACGATTTTTTAAAACTTTCATATCAATCCTCAGAAGGAGTTCGAGTAACGATTCGATAGAGTAAACCTTATAGAATACAGCGCTACTTTTGTCTTTTCTCATATCTCGCCGTAATTTTTTAAAAGATTTTTTAACAAAACCATCTGATTTTGGCAGGCCCACATTGGCCACAATCGCATCAAACATCATAATTATTCGGAATTTGAGACTACCAAGATGGTACTATGAGTTAGCATTAATTTTACAAAGCAAGTGAGGGTTTACGGATTCGAAATACCAAATTTCGTGTTTTTCGGGTACAGCCTGGGGCTCGCTAAAAAAATGAGTTAGGATGATTTCATCCCCGGAAACTAAACGAATCGGAAACAAAAGACGCTTGTTAGAAAGAGGAGAAGAAGCTGCATCGAACAGTGCGCGAGCTGCTCTTCTTTTGAAATTCTACGAGGATTTAGCTGTCCAAGTATGGAAATCAGTAGCATCAGTTAAAATTCTATTAAAAATGTATGACAGGCTATGGAAAAGAGAAAAAAGTTGCACTGTATTCTGTAAGGTTTACTCTGTAGAATCGTTACTTGAACTCCTTCTGAGAATTGATATGAAAGTTTTGAAAAATCGTGAAACTTGACCATTTAAAAAGCATGGGTTGCAAATTTTGGTTATTTTCTGAAAGCTCATTGACTGTTTTGCAACAGTTTCATAACCGTTAGAAAGAAAATAAAATTCTGCATTGCATGCATCCAAGACCTCTCAAAAAACTTTGTTCTATCAAATGTGGCGCCCGTTTGAAAAAAGCGAAATTACTTTCGGAATGACCTAATATTTCTTAAAATTTTTTAAAAATTCAAATTAGCCTTGTAAAAAATTTTTTCGGGGGCGTGGGGGTTGGGGACCCGCAAAAATTCTGAGAAGCACCCCAAAAAATTTTTCGGAGTGCGTGGCTGACGCCACGCACCTTCATCTGAAAAAAATTTTTTGTCGCGCCCTCCCTCCCCCACCCCGGTCCGAAATCCTGCGACCGCCACTGGATATTAGGGTTTTCATCGTCTTCAGCTCCCTAAGCGAAAATATGCGCGTTAATCAAAGAGGACAGTGAATGCTTGCGGACCTTGACAAAATGCAGGCTAGCTGGTACCAAGTAAGGTTTTGGTTCATCCACATCGCTCAGGGGAGCCACTTTACTTTGCCGGTTGCAAGGTTGCTACTAGTTGGGCCAGAGATCGAATTTTGATTCCTCCGGTTATGGCGACGCCGAATGCCACTACGCTATTTCTCCTCCACCCTCTCCCTTTACTGAAACTAAACAGGTTAATTCGCATGGTTTAGAAGTAGGAGAGTACTTGCTTCTTCCAAGTGTTACTTTCTCTCAAAGGTATTTATAAATGCGCTGATGGCTCAGAGCGGAATTTCGTGAGTCAGACTGTACGGGTGTGTACCCTTTAGAACCGCTCTGACCCAGAGACAATGAGCCTGCTCCACGGCCACTGAGGCGCGCGCATGCGGTGCGTGCTTGGCACCGCCCAGATTGGACGCTGTCTGCGCAACATTTTCCACTATCTTTTTGAAAGTTATTTTTGCTCTTGTTCGTCCAATTTACGTCTGATTGATCTGATATCAACATATTCTGACTGCTAATATTCTGCCAATCAATTCTATCGTCTCTACTTGAAAGATCCCGCTCTTTAAGCTTGTTCTCATTGTTTATGTCACGTGAGCCTTGCTTAGAGATCTAGAATTTTCAAAAACTATTACTATTCTGCTGTATTCCTATTCAATATTCTTCGCTACCACTAGACTTTTATTCGATTGGAATGCGTCGGTAAGTACTTGAAAGGTTTTGTGTCATATGTTAAGTTTAGTTTGTTTCTTCATTGTTGATTCTTACATCATGCTTCATGCAAGATTGTTCCATAACTCCACGCACTTTGTCAGGTATACTAACAAAGGAAGTTCACTTAGACGAGGAGGCGATTCGGAAGGTGATCTATACCAGTGGGCAGAGCTTAAAAAGCTGATCTCAGATATACCTACTATATCTGCGATGCGTCCTTCTGAAAAAAGTCATGAGCTCTTCTAAAGCCAAATTTTCGTGCATTTTGAGTCGCAAAATCATGATAATCGCTACACAAAAATGTGCAAACTCAAGCAAACCACCTAGTAAGCATTGTAGGTTTAATTCGAGTTTATCCGAACGTTTTCGAGTGTTTTCCGACCATTTTATTCACAGGCGGTCATCTCCTTTCTATATCACACTTCCATTATATATACAAAAAAGTCCATAACCTTCATCTAGGAGAACGCATCGCAGATATAGAAGGTATATCTGAGATCAGCTTTTTAAGCTCTATCCACTGGTATAGATCTCCTTCCAATTCGCCACTTCGAATAAGTGAACTTCCCTTGTAAGACATGAACCTTGCGTGAAGAGCTAGAACAATCAAGCTATGCATGAATTATCTTCTCCTACCACGATTTCGCACCATTCATTTCGCAATTCTACTGTAATGTGCATCTGGGTCAGGGGCGTACATCTCTTAATGCCTTTGGGAGGTTTAACACGTTGACGACGGTGTCGCGCAATGGTGCGCGACAGGCAGTCTGTCCCTGTGGACGATATCGCGCAATGGTGCGCGACACCCTAAACATCAGTTTTAATGTGCACAATGGTCCCAATTTGTGTTCATACAATTAAGTTAGGCTCGAAAGTATTTCATGTTGGCCCCGCCCCCTTTTTGGCAAACTCCGCCCACTCCATTGCCCTCTACAAAAAACTTCCTTCGTTCTCAAATCACATAGAAAAGCTCATAGATGATAGGGGGACCTCAAATTATCTTAATTTTGACCCCGCTCCCCGAAATGCAGGCTCCACCCCCTCAGTGTCAAGCTCCGCCCACTTTTCAAAAATGCCGGAATTTGCGCGAATTCGTTGATTTTGAGCAATTTCCAGCATTTTTGAGAAGTGGGCGGGGCTTGCCAAAAGTGGGCGGAGCTGCCCCGCCCACTTGCATTTGTGTATCTCACGCATAGATGCATGCATATACATGTGCAGCCTGCTGTGAAAATGCCCGGAAACGGTTCGTCCACAGGACAGACCTTCAAAAAATGGCTCGTTGTCAACGTGTTAAGAAGTGCGAAAGTTCCACCGTGCCAAGCAGAAGCATATAAAAAGGGTACTTGTAAACAGTATGATTAGCATAATCTTTGTTTGCTTTCGAGTCATCATGCTTTCTCACAAGTTCTACATTGTTCCTGTCAACTCGCGCAATAAAAGTCATGTTCAAGATGCTTCCACTCCGCAAGCTACCTTGCGCCCTCTCCTTCCGCGTCCAGCTCCCTACCCAGCTACAATTTCTTATCATATTTTCCGCGAAATCTCTGATTTTGGCAAAATGCCAGGATTCTCCGGCGTAATGCGTCGAAAGTGTATGAAGATGTGCGGCAAACAACTCGTCCAATTCTGCAGGTCTGGCATCTCTCACGACTAGGCGGCTCTCTCGCCTAGCCAGTCCCTGCTGCGGCCAATCACAGGCGCGCCTAATTACGCTGCCCGAGCTAGCAGTTCGAAAAGGCCGCTCTTAAACTGTATAAGCTCATGCAAGACGAAGGCGGTCGGTTCGATGTGTGACGTGGTCGTGACGCGGCTGTGACGCAGCTGTGTCGCAGCCGCGTTGCACATCGAACCGACCGCCTTCGTCTTGCAGGAGCTTATACCTTTATCCAAAAAATCGGGCACTGAATACTATTTATTTTTAGTGCTACTAACATGGATTAGAAATGTTTGTCAAGGCCAAAACTTGTAAACTTCTAAACTTGTAAACTTGTAACTTGTAACTTGTAACGCTAGTTTCTGAAATATACAGATACGACATCATTACATCAGTACTGATACATGAAATGGTGATCATTGGTAAAATTCATCTGGACAGGGTTTAGCGGACTCATTTGTGAGGCGACGGGTGGAGACGGTCGGAACGGTTCTTGGGCAGCACTTTGGGTTGACGTACATGGGTCAAACAGCAGTAATCGTGGATGCACCTTGAATAGGAGAAATAATGAACGAGTGCAAGTATGCTGAGGGTAAACTCTAGGAGGATTGCCAGCGCACCGGAATGAGCAATCACTACAGAGCACAGATGTAATCTGTAATAATTGAAAATTGATAGGATGTTAGCAGTGGCGTACCCAGGACTTCCGCTCGGGGGGGGGGCGACAAAAATTTTTTTCGGATGAAGGTGCGTGGCGTTAGACACAAACTCCGAAAATTTTTTGGGATACTTTCCAGAATTTTTGCGGCCCTCCAACCCTAAAATTTTTGAAAAGGGAAATTTAGAAATTTTTATAAGGCTAATTTGAATTTTCAAAAATTTTTAAAAATCATTTTAATTATTTACAAGTAAGAACAAGTATCTTGCACATTTTTATAACACACTTAAGTAACTTTCAAGGATTTCGCGACCCATTCTCAAACAGTGGACTTCTATCACTTACCTGCACGGGAGTGGCGGTAAGGGGGGGGCCCTACCCTCGGTACGCCACTGGAAGTTAGTGGAAGCCTCGTAAAACAATCATGGTAACTCGTAGGCTGTGTCTAGAGTTGTCCGGGTCGTCGTTCCAGCGTCATGTGGAATCGTGCCGGGGAGGTCTATAGATTAATACGGGTGGCGATCAAGATGAACGATAGCATGTGCCAGCCACCGCTGGGTACCGTACGCGGTGCGCTGATCGCTCCGCCTCCTTGATAATTAGCCTAGGAATGTGTTGCAGCTATTGGAAAACTCTCTAATACTTCGTTCATGCTTCTTCAGTTGGTTGCAATTTGGATAACAGTAGATTTCAAAATTTCAGTTGAATTGAAAATCAGTTTTCAGATCATTTTTCATTATAAATTAGTTCGCAATTTTTCATTGCATGTATGAGGAAATTGTTTCGAAAATGCATGGAAAGCGTTTTTCTCTATTCACATCTGTTACCATATTGAGTATGCTTTGTTGTGCACTCTCAAGTTTAGTTCAAAAAGGAGTCAGCTTATCGAGAAATATTATTATTATTGCTGATTTGACCAACACCATTATCTCTTTTATCGGAAAAGTAAGTTTTAGAACTTCATAGCTAGAACCAGATTTCATTGCGACGAGAATTCAAAACAAGCGCTATAGGCGTATTTTGTTTCAAGCAAACTAACTCGTGTTGCAAACGTGCGGTCATATCACGTAAATTTTCTCAGATTTCAGGAAAATCATACTGCACTTATAAATTTTCGAATCTGCTTTAAATATCAAAATTCTTTTATTTTGCTTCCAAAAACTGCTATCCTCAATATAAATCGATCTGTGGCTCAAATCAAAATTACGTGTGAACTAGTCGTAAGATGTGAGGCCACTCAAACAATCATGCTTGAGGCCTTCTAGATTGATTTCACACTTCAAAGTTGGATATCCAGGAGTACTAGGTCATTCAAAGGTACCCTATTTTCAGGTGTATAAGCCGCACCCTTTTCGCTCTAAAGGCGAACACGCCAAAAGACTGACTGGCATTATGGAGCGCGTTAAGTGAGAGCAGTATGCAATAAGGCGACCGCTTCGCGAGACATATGCGCGGCGAGACGCCTGGGTCTGCTCGCGTTTAGAGCAAAAAGGGTGCGGCTTATACACCTGAAAATAGGGTAAATCAGCAAATCTCTCGAATTTCATGACCAACACATCAGCTGTTCATTGATTACCAAAAAAAGAAACAAAAAATCAAAACAAGATTCTGTGAATAGTCAAGCTTCACCCCAGCTTGCCACAAGCTTATATCTCACTATCAAAAGTTAGTTTTACTTAACTGTGTCGTCCGAGAAACTCGTCCGCCGCAGTAGGAAGGAGCTTCGAGCGAACGCGTTATTGCCAGTTCATGACGCGCGCCACTGGTACCAGCTATCGTTCATCTTGACATACACCCGATTAATACGCAGGGTCTCTATAGGTCACGGCGGCGCTGGCACGGCGCTGACACGCGCTAGCACACGGGCAACTTTGGGAGCAGCCCAAGACTACGGCTGATCCCCTCCCGAGAACGGGTCGCGAAATTTTTGAAAGTTACTTACATGAGCTATAAAAATGTGCAAGTCACTTGTTTATTTTTGTGAATAATAAAAATAAATTTTAAAATTTTTTGAAAATTCAATTAGCCTCATAAAAAAATTTTTTTCGGGGGCGTGGTTCACGCCACGCCCCCTTTTTCTGGATTTTAGGGGTTGGGGGCCCGCAAAAATCTTGAGAAGCCCCCCTAAAATTTTTTCGGAGTGCGTGGCTGACGCCGCGCACCTTCATTTGAAAAAATTTTTTGCCGCCCCCTCCTGGGTACGCCACTGGTACATACCAAAAGAAGCTACATAAACATCATCAGAAAGTCTGCAATTGTCTGTTTTTCAGTTGTATAAGCGATATTGAGCTTGCTATTGTTGTTAGTTAGAAAAATCTTTCTTAAGGAAAAAAAAGATACTTTCTCGGTATACCAATGTTCTACTTAAAAAGTGGAATTACCGTACCACTTACTTAACAATCATTCAAATCTCATCTGTCTCATAACATCCAGAGCGTCGTTGAGACCATGCATACGTTGTCGCTTACGGCAGGTTGGGTCTTATCCGACGGTTCTTATTCGCACTCTTCTTTTGATATGCTATGCGCTAGGCCCTCCCTTGCTATGTTGAGAAGGATTTTCGTAACCGCACTGCGTTGTATATTTGACGAGCTTCATGAGAACTCATACTCAGATATAAATTTTCAGGTCCAAATATTTTTTTCAAATCAACTCCCGACAAGCACCGGGTATCTAACTCCCCAGAAGACATGTGATTAAAAAAATTCCGTCTGAGTGGAGATCACGGGGATGAACAAAGCCAAAGAATTCACTCTTTTGAGTGAATCCTTTCGCTTCGTTTTGAGTGCGGAATCGCAGATTAAAAGAGGTCCATAAAAAAGAGAGCTTGTGTAGAAAACTGGAAAAAGGTGAGCTCAGATCGGTGAGCAACTTTCACGAAGAAATAATTCTTCCTTTAAGAAATAACCCAACACATTAATCGAATATATTACAAAATATACGAGAAAGAAGCTTAGTCCCTCTTGTCCTTCATATTTCTGTGTAAACAGCTACATGATTTACCGCTATTTTTGATGGATTGCCTCTCTCTGTAGCTTTTCTGAAAGCGTTAACGATACTCCGACCTGTGAACAAATAGGACAATGAAGTTGAGGCAAAATTGGTCAGCATACAGGGTTGTTTGTTGCTCAGGAGTGAATAAAAAGAAGTTTTAGACTAAGTCGACAAATGGACCTCATGCAAGCATTACTGTAAGCTGTTCAGGCACGGTAGACATATTTTGCAAATTTGCTTCCTAAAAATAAAATGTCCTGTTTGTACGTTGCATATAGACCCTCATCTCTAACCGGGACTCTGGATCAAGATGATAACTACCCTGAAAAGATTACGACATACCGCATGAAGCATAATTTTCAAATATTAGGTCGTCCCAAAAGTAATTCCGCTTTTTCAAATGGACGCCGCATCGTGGAACAAAGATTCCCAAAAAAACTTTCGATGCAGCATTTCATTGTTCTTTAATGGTTGTAGAATCGTTGTAGCACAGACAATGAGCTGAAAGTTACCAAAATTATAATCAAAATCATACCCATAATTTTTCCCACAGACAGGTTTCGCTACTTTTTATTATGTACTGCTTCCCCGAAGAAGTTCAGAAAAAGATAGGGCAAACCCAACAGAATAAAGGCAACTTTCTCCCTTCTACACTTGCCTCTCAAAATTTTTAAAACTGATTTTTTGAAGCTATCATACTTCATATTTGGTCAAATTAAGCCTCATAAAACAATTCGGCTAAGCAACTCGAGTGCCATTCGATGCACCCGTTTTCCTCTTCCTAACAAGTGTTTTTGTTCGATTGTAGAGTTTTTGAGTATAAAATATCACAATCCATGCTTTTTTAGCCCAAGATTTGGTTTTTTTGAGTCCATGAACGCTCTGCTTTGTTTATTTGTTTTCAAAGCTAGTCCACTTTTGGAAGTTTCAGATTTAGATTACAGGGTTTGACTTGTTTGCGCCTGAGACAAACCTACAACAATTTGGGAGTTTTGTTGAAAATCTCATCAAAAAGTTATAACAAGCGATGCGATGGAGGTAAAAATTGTTTTGTACCTTATTGGGTTTGCCCTAGCTACCCGTTATTTGGATATATTCGAAGAGTCAGAGAAATCTGGAAAAATTGCTATCAAATAGGCAACAACCATGGGTCGCAGATTTTGAGTTGTGAGACTCACAGTTGAGCGCTCTTCTTCTTCATTTTTACTCGATCGTAATTTCTCCTCAGTTTTTTGAACAAATGACTAATTTGATTACGACCCCTCTCGATTTTCCGAGAGTTCATAGGCTGTGCTGCAAACATTTACAACCGATAGAAAGAACATGAATTGGTGCATTAAATTCTATAGAATTCGCTTAGAAATCTTCATTCCTCAAAATGTGGCGTCCATTTGAAAAAAGCGAAATTATTTCCGGAACGACCCAGTAGATTCAGGGCGTGTTGAGCGTTACGGTACTGTAGCGCTTGATTGTGCCTCTGTATGTAGATTGTCATACAAAAATGCTTTATCTTGCAACAGGCCAATCGCTATATAGCGCATCAGTTACTGGAAATGACAGAATGTCTGCTCCATTGCTATTTAGATCTCCACATATCTATTCATGTTTTCGCAGGACCCCAGCAAGAGGTTTCCGCGGATTCCAAGAGACTGTCTGAGTATCAAGTCGTGGACCGCAAGGATTTGCCGTAGATTTGCGTGCGCAGTGCGGCGAAACTTTACGAAAGCACGACTTGTGCAATAGCGATTAGTGTTGGTACAACTTTTGGCCTAGTGCTCCGCAATCACGGTTAGTCCGTGCGGTGGGCGACTCAAAGGTACGCAGGTAGGTGTGAGACAGTGGTGTACCGAGGGTGATTTGCGCCTCCCCCCTCGAGAATGGTTCGCGAAATTTTTGAAAGTTACTTGAATGTATTATAAAAATGCACGAGCGACTTCTTTTTAGAAGTTTTTTGAAATTCAAATTAGTCTTATAAGAAAATTTTTTCGGGAGTGTGGCTGCCGCCATGCCTCCTTTTTTCTGAAAATTTCAGGGTTAGGGGCCCGCAAAAATTTTGGGAAACGCCCAAAAATATTCCAGAGTGCGTCGCTAACGCCACGCACCTTCATCCAAAAAATTCTTTCTCGCCTCCCCTCCCCCCCCCCCCCTCCCGAACGGAAATCCTGGTACGCCAATAGTGTGAGGGAATTCCTCGTCTCGTTAAATGTTGAGCAAAAGACGACTTTGGGATAATTTTGTTTAGATCTTTCTTGATGCTATGATATCTCTTCTCGACGAATTGCTAAGAATTTCCTCATGTTGTTGCTACAGCAAACTGTGCTTTATCTCTTCAACTCCCTCTGGTAACATCAGCATATACCCGCCCAGCATTTTATATCAGAAAATGCGCAGTGTGGAGCTGAGTTGAAAGGTGCTCATAAAGTCAAAAATCTTCCACTCTAACGAGAGATGTTAAAATGCAATGCTAATTACAGTTTCTTAAAGTACAGCTGCTGTTGGTCTACATTGCTTTGCAGGTATTTTAGCAGCTGTACAATTTATCCTGAATAGAAGGTCAGTTATGGCGCCCATCTCGTGGGTACTGCTCAGGAAACCACTAGTATATTCCCTTTGTACTTTGCTAGGATTAAGTCATGTTTAATGTACACCTTTGTGCGTTTGCTTTTTTTTAAACTCTTGGCTATGTTACAATCTGTAGAAGAACTAGGCTGATTGTGAGAACAGCGTAGAACGCAAATTAAGCGGTTCGGCGTGATTCTATCTTCCTTAAGTTAGGACATTCAGAAGCCGCTGTATTTATAAAAAAAGATGCCTTTTTCAGAGAAAACGACTGAATAGAAGACGTTGCATGGATTACTCATTTTGTGATTTTATAGCTAAAAAACGATTCTATGTTCTGACACAGAATGGGCAAACATGGAGACTGCCTCAAACTGGAATAAAGTGGGACTAGAGTACTACTAGATATATATTATACTAATATCATATATCATTAGGCTGCGAATTTATTACGGATACTCGCCTCGGTCTTTCAAAAAACTTTTATCTTTATTTTAGTCAAAGTTAAAAGCTAAATTGGGAGTAGGCTCAGTTCATGAAGAACACCCTTTGCAAAGACGAAGAAATGGAACTGAAAGGCACTCCTATCATGGAGATGTCTTTTTACGCGTATCTTGGACGTTCGATGAACATGGAGAACGACTCGAGGGGAGAACTTAACAGGAGAAGAAGAGCAGCCTGGGCCGCCTCCGGGACTCTGAAATAGGCCCGACCAACTGACGGACCCGGAGCTTCGTGCCCACCTGTTCGACTCAACCGTTCTCCCCGAAGTCTGTTACGCAGCTGAGACTTGGGTCGACGCTGCAGCCACTTTAAAAGTCCTATGGACCACCCACAGAGCGCTTGAGCGCAGTCTTCTGAAGATGACCTGACACAAACAACATCTTGTCGGACTTCGCAGTACGGATATGAGAAGATTGACTGGCCTTCGTGATCCAGAGGAATACGTTGGAAAGTTGTGAAGCATCGATGAGCCGATCATATCGTAAGAAGAACAGACGACAGATGGACACTGAGAACATCGTATTGGACTCTTCCTTAGCAAAACCTATTGAAACTATTAGATAAAAATTTTCGACCTTAAGAAATGAAAAAAATGGTGAGCCATGGAAAACTAGGAAGTGAATCAGTACCCCATTCTTCCGCTTCCCCTGAACAGTAGGAAAAACGGTGTTCTCGCAGCAGACATCCAATGAAAACATACTCTACTTTTATGGTCCTACACGAGCAGTCGGCAAAAAGTCTGTTTGTTGTTTACTTCAACTCCGACAGGTATCTTCCAAATTATTCTCCATTCTCACTTCCAACCTTTCTTGCTTTTGCCTCGCGACCCTCGCAACTCGTTGTGGAAAACTCAAATCGTTGTTAGCTGTACTTTATCGCCGCAATCCGCACTCGCGCGTGATCGCTGTAACCTCTGATTATACCGCTTGCATGAGTGCACGAGTTCCCGGTTTCCTTCAACCTCTACAAGAGCGATTTCTCTTTGTGTCGGTGATAGCATCGCGTCGATAGCATTGATCTTCGATAAAGTCTGTTGTAGAAGCTCAAATTTTAGCAACTTTTCAGGGACTGGGAATCTGAAAAAGAACAGCCTTTTCCTTAGTTCTAAAATTACGGTGCTGCACTCTCGTATCATGCAGGAAAGACAAATATTTCTACTGTTTCTTCTTGGCACATTAACGACCACTTGACATGCATGGTGTGTCAAGGCTTGATTTTCATTTAAATGGCTACTGTCTTGGTAAAAGCCACTCTGGGAGTTTCTTTTTGCCCTGGATCTAGATATAACCTCTACTTTTTGTCAGCCTCAGCGCTGCTGTAGGTATACATATTGAAGGTGGGTATAAGCGTGATTTTTAATGTTGATTGGTTAATGAAAGTGAGATGATTGATCGTCGTAACACGAACTCTGATCTGTTGGAGGAAGATTTAAACAATTATCCGCCACTATAATGCTTTTTAATACCAAAAAATGATCTCTTCTAAGCGGCTGTGTCTTATCAGTTGGATCGAATGCTCTCGGACAATTTTACATCAAATCTAATATTTCTCGAAAGTTAATGCAAGTACATTCTCGAAGCTTTGCAGCTGTACTTTATCTCGCGATGTGATTTCATAAGGCAAGGGACATACCTCAAGCGATTTTAGTCGCCACGCGATCTGGCAATTTGCCAGACGTCTTCAAGTTCAATACTGATCCCAAATGCACAGCATGTTTAACTTTCGTGGGTTGATAAAATGCCCCATCTTTCGTACATTCAGAAACCCCGTAGGATGAATTATGAACAATTGGAGTAGTGCCAAATCGCGTGGCGACTGAAATCGCGTGAAGTATGTCCGAGGCCTAATGCTTAGACGTGGAGATCTAGGTTAGGTCCCTATGCTTTAGAATTTTCGCCTAAATCTTAGAAAACATTGGTAATGCTTGTGTTTACCATAATTTTGTAATATTGCTTCCCTCTATCCAGCGGAGTGCAGCATGCCCGCTGCTTACATAAAAACAAAAACTTTGTCCAAATGCAATTGTCCGACGACACAGTAGGTGGGTTTTTATAGAGTTTCCTATTATTGTTATCATTTTGTTTAAAATTTTAAGGAAAGCTGAAGTGAAAACTGTACAATGTATAGCTGCGAGAGTTTTCGTCGCATCCAGTTTTGCCCTCGCTAATGCGAGAAACGCGAGTAACGCTTATCGCGGAAATTCTATCAAATTTCAAGTGTGATTTTTTCGTGGTGCCGACGAAGACGAAAAAACATCTGCGCTGCGACTGGATATCAAAGCCTTAGCACCCATCTTTATGGTAATTTTATGTGTTTTTATGTGGACATCGCCCTTGGCGTATCAAACCTTCATTTCTTGTCGGATACAATACGAATCCTCAAATCGAACCCTTGCCCTCTTTTCTTTTTTTCCTATAGGAAAAGTAAAGCGACGGCTAGCAACTGCTAGAAATTCCCTTGTTTCCTTCCGTGGTTTATGTCAGCTTTGCTATAACCAAATGGCAAGTACCCATAAAATTAATAGATTTGTGTGGAACCAAGAACAGAGCCCTCTAATCAAAACGACGCACATAATTTGTCGGAACGCGCTCACTTTAATTTCAAACTAATTTGTTAAGGCACGAAAATCGCAGTCGCACGAGCTCGAACGTCGCTGAGTTTTTGTTCGGTTATCGAAAAACGCGCGGTTCAGCAGTATGACCAGCCGCGACACACGATACCTATCCTTTTTTCTCATTTAGAAGTACTTCTCATTTCGTGCTGCTCGCACCCTTTCCATTTCTTTTTGTTTTTGGCAAATTTTCTCTTCCGTGTACTTTCCAGGCTGAATTTAATGTGCAAGCAATGTTTATGCGCTAGCAAACAGACTGAACCCTTTGCCTCCCAGCTAGAAGCAGATATTTCCCCTGCATACAGAACTCATGTGGAAATCACAGCGATGTCTCCGATGACCATCGAATTTTGTGTAGAAAAATGCCATTATTTAATGTTTCGAAATATGTTTCTGAAGAATTGAATCACTTTCCCACTCATTGCGATGCGCTTTTGTACAAAAAAGACCCTGTAGAAGATTATAGTAATTACTCGCCTCGTTTTTGCCTGCTTCGGAAAATTCTATTGTGTATCATAGGTTCTGGCCAAGTCAGTAATCGGAATTGATGTTGAACCATGACTTGCTTAACCATGTCCACCACTTCTTTCTATACTCATTACGAATTTTTCATGTAATTGTCGCAACGCATCATTCGCTTTTATCAGAAGAAGATGGGCAATTTACAAAAGGAAATCGGGCAGGTAACATAAAACCGAAAATTGGTTTGCATGTCGTTCAGGAGCGTGCCTTCCCTTATAGAAAAATCTTTATTAGAATACTTACAATCAATTATGATACAATTCAATCTCTTTTACTTATGACTTTTCTTTGAAAAAATAGCTCATTCAAGTTTCTAACAGGTGTTTACGATTCTTTTTTCAAAAAACGTCTCTGTCTAGCGATGTACACTGGTTTTGAAAGTATCGCAAGGGTCGAAGTCCTTTCATGGAAACTTTATATTCTGTCGAATTCTGAAGTGGTTGTAGTATGATAGTTATTGCTGCTTTCTTTTCTGTAGTGTAAATCTCGCAGAATTGTTAATCTTCTTGCTTGTGCTCGAACAGATAAAACCGGCAACTAAACACACATGTGAGTATTGCCCTATGAACAGGGTCAAGATGGCACACGATCGCTGGTTACGACCCCCCCCCCCCCTGATTGCTGTCTTAATAAGAACCCCCCCCCTGAACTATATACCTAAGATAGCATTACCAGAGTTGAGAAAGAGGTCAGGCACAAGTCTTTCGAAAACAACCCCCCCCTCCCATGAAAGCCCTCAAACGACCCCTTCTTCCTCCTCTTAACCTCTGGACCTCAAAGTGTGACATTCTGGAGGACACCAGCTTTTTCTAGAGAGTTTTCAGATTTCTGGGAGCTGTACGCCCGATTTTCTGTGACTGCACTTTACAATCACACGTAATTTGACGGCTGATTCTGATCTGAATGGGCATATTGAAAGGGCCATAATTTTCTTATGGGTGGGGCGTTCGGCTCCAAATTTCCAGTGTAGCAAGAAGAAGCTATGTGCTCAATACTCATACCAGCAATGGAGCGCTTTCTGGATTTTGAAGGCAAGTTAAGGGGGTATGCCGCACCCCATTAACTATATCAAAAAAACATTTTTAGCGGACAGTATTTATATGAATCGATAGCCTAAACCTTGTAGATTCCATAGGACTGTTTGAAGCCTGATTCGTCTTCTTAGCTCTGAGTAATATTTGGTGAAAGCACAGCGATCAAAAGCGAAAAATGGGAAAAACGAGATTTTGGTTGGCTTCTAATTCCACACTTTGCAGGACTTCTGAAGCGGGATTCCTGAGGTGGACAAAGAAGGAGTAGTGCTTTGTCTTGAGTGCAAAAACGATAGCTAATTCAGCTTTGAAACAAAGTTAACCATGTTGGAATTTGACCGTTTCATTTAGGTAGCCTAGTATCTTAAATCTTTAGAATTCGCTCACACTGTGTCTACAGGGGTTAATTGACATGCTAATTATGGATATGATACGAATATCATGTTATCACTATTATCAGATTACCCAACTACGACCCCCTCCCCTTTTGACTCCTCAATACGACCCCCAGGTGTGGCGTGCCGCACCCCACGCTTGACCCTGCCTATGAACAAGCGTCCTTGCGCAAAAGTGCAAAAGCTTGACTTTTTGCACCTTTGCGTGCTGCGTACGTAGCTGGTGTGCGTCAAATTAGGAAGGAAGGTGCGATGAACATAATGTTACAAATTCAAGTTTATGGAATTCCTATCATTGTTGTTCCGCATTTTTCTTGACCTTCTTACCGTCAAAATCGCAGAGTAGAGAGGTGGAAAGAGAGAGCATTTCAAAATCGTATACAGCGCCTCATAATTTTTTATATCTCTGTATCAACTCATGTTTCGAGAGTGCATCCTAAAACGAAAGAGTACTTCTAGAATAGTACCTAAATTTCATATGAAGCCGCTCCTCGAAATTTTTCCCGAGTCTCTTTGAATCTCTCCGACACAGAATTTATGGTCTTCGAGATGATGCTGGAGGCCAAATTCTTTTGTACATTTTGTAGAAGGCTACATTTTTTTGAAATCGAGGGAAATTTTATCGTCGATAGAAGAAAACGATTACTTATCCATTTCTCATTACGCATTATTTCACTTCACATTACGCATTCAAACTGAGATTTTGCAACCAGTTTGCAACTCAGGGCTCAGAAGAGATGCATGTTATATCTGAATAACAATTTTTTACCTTTCTCGGTCCTCCTTTTCTGCCCTCAAATACTGAAATGTGCTTTGGGAAAATTTTAGCATGCTCTGTGAATATGCAGCTGTCAGTGATTTTTTTCGAACCTTCTCAGTGGGAATTTGCATCTTATTAGGACCACCCGTCAAAGAAAAATTTTCAAAATGAGAGGTTGTATATAGCCTGTTTCAAATATAGGGGACATAGAACCTATTCATCCCACTTGCTTCATCCCTACCAATATCGATCAAAATCATGATGTACTGTAGCTGTTATTTTTTGATACATTCATTTGCCATGGTAATCTTCTCACACCAGACCAGTCAAGTGGACGCTTGAAGATTTGGTGGTGATATATAAGAAATTATTCGACGTAAACAAATATCACATAGATCTTGCCCACAACATTCCCCTCTCTTTTCTAGCTTAGAAAGCCATGAAAGTACTCAAACACTGCTTTGACTGTAGCTTGTGGTCTACAACACGCTCAACGTCATCAGATTAAAGCAGTTTGATAGTTCAGTCTTTGAGTCTGTCACTTCGTACTGGCACAGGAATTTTTTCTCAAGAAAAAAGAATCTCTTGTCTGTAAACTCCAAGTCCTCTCTTCTCTGAATCTGGGCATTGGTGTTCAAGTTGAATGTGTAGAGTGTTTTGCCGAGCCCAGATTTTTTACGGTGAATCTTTTACTGCCTTACGTTTCGACACGTTTCGTCTTCTTCGGAGGCCTGAAAGAAGATTGCAGTTTTGATCTGTGAGACTATGCCGCCAAACGCCAAAGGGTTGGTTTCTTTATCGACGTGCGTCTCAGTACGTTGTGCATGGGAAAACGTCTGGACTCGATGAGTACGAGAATGGCGTTTGGCGACATTGTCTCACAGATCAAAACTGCAATCTTCTTTCAGGCCTCCGAAGAAGACGAAACGTGTCGAAACGTAAGGCAGTAAAAGATTCACCATAAAAATCTGGGCTCGGCAAAACAGTCTACACAATCTCTTGTCTCTTGTCCGCAAAATCTCTAGTTAGAACTCACAATTTTTGCTAGGGTTCGATAATTTGCAGAGCTTTGTACTGCTTTTGAAAGTTCAAGTTTCTTGGAAATTAACTAAATCTCTGGCTCTCATCATTGTTGCTATACATCGCTCATAATTTCAAGTTTGTGAAAAGACTAGAGCGAAAACTGGGATTTAGAAAATAGATGTTGAAGCCTTTGCACTACCCTTTGCATTTGCAGCTAGCCACAGGATCGTAAGGTCAAAAGTAAGATGAGAGAATTTTTCGAGTAGATTGCATAAAATTGAATGATTTTACGTGAAAATTGGATATTTTTTGTGGTAGATGATGCCTATTGTTTTGCTCATATACTCAGTTTACACAGTAGCATCAACAGCAGAGATGCGTAGAAAGGCAGATCGCTCAACATAATTAAAGGTAACAAACACTGGGCTTGCCTGTATGCTTTCATTTTTTTAACCCTCATGAATAACGATGATTCGCTCCCCCCCCCCCCCCCCCCTTCCCTCGCCTCAGGTCACCTGAGCATAAAGCTGCTGCATCCCGTTTGACAGTTCCTAACTATGTCTCATTTAGTGCCAATGTGTTGTCTCCAGCTGTGAGCTTTTGATTGCTCTAGCAAATAGAATCATCTCGGCGGTGCATTGTAAATATTGAAAACGTGTCTTCGACCAGTATCCGAAAAGTGTTTTGCATTGTATTTATTTCACTTACCACCAGCAACATTCACTTCACTACGATTAATCGATGCATAGACGCTTTTTGATTATTATTCAGGATGAATTTAACGGAAAGATACCTGGAGCGACATCTTGTGATGACTTACATGCGAACATCTATCCCCATTTCAAGTTCCTTGAACTCATAGCTTTGTTGCAAATAAACTTGATAATAGCCAGGTAAGGAAACTGAGAGAAATGACCTTACCATAAATGTTTTTGCAACTGCTAACAAGGAAGTCAGGGCTCGGTACGAGGTGGGTTTCCGAAAATGCAAAAGACGAAATCTCCTGACTTTCCCAAAGTTTTACAAAGTCTCCTTTGATCCTAAAATGAACGTAAAAAACCCCCAGAAAAACGAAACGTCGACTAAAAAACGTTACCTAATATGTCGTTTTTCGGCCACCCGAACGATATCCACTTTGCTTTTTATCTCAAAAACGATGCGCAGCTTGTTTACAAGCCCGGTGCCAAGCCCTGAAGGAAGCTCAATTGATCTACTGCTATGAGTGTGGATTTGGCATTGCTCATGAGCCGACTTTGTAGAACCTGAAGGAAAGCTTGAGACTCACTGCATGTACTTTTGACAATCTTTCCAATTTCTTGTATAATATTTCAAAAATGATACATGTCAACGGATATGGCAAAAGCTCGCTGAAGGACATCAGAATACTCACAAATGATCCGGTCAAACGCTCCGAGTAGATTTCAGAAATCATTTATTTCAAAGATTCAAAAGAAATAACTCCGTGCAAAGGTGAGAGAATGCTTTGCAAACTTTGTTACACACCTAAACATATGTAGTTCCTACACCGCTACCTTCGTGCAGTCTGTTAAACCCCTTTTGCATTTTGATTCGTCTGTGAAAGAAATATTGTTATTCATATTATTCATTTGTTGTTTTGATGGTCAACAGTGACTACACTCCAATTATAGAGTAGAAATTTTTGCTGGTGTTGCTGTATACCCGTCTCTCCTTTTTACTCCTTCATATCTTTGATTTTCTGCAGCTACATTTGTAATCGTTGAGCATCTCCAGCACGTGAAACAATAATGCTTCACATATTCAAATCTATCCTTTATGATTTTTCAACTGCCTTCAATTTGCGCAAATAACGATCGTCTTCAAATAAAGAAAAAACTGGAAAATCTTAATAGGAAATTGCATATCAGCAAATGAACAGCAATAATCACTGCCATAAATTTCTCCTTTATGGGAAGTTTGGATACGAACGCTGTTCACACGCATTGCTCTCATTGTGATCACGTATTATGCTGACATGCTGAAGCAGTGTGCCAATGTTTCATTTCATTTTGAGTCACATTTTGATGAAATTCTTTTTACGCTGTAGTTGCTGCAGTTGTACTTTTGGTTTCTACCATTTTCTATCATCTGCATGAATTACTCAGACGACTGACCTGAACTTCCGCAGAACGTTTGGAAAAGTCCCGCTGGATCACCTGCAGTTCCGTGAACGTGATGCGGAAGTTCCGAACAATGCGAACCACAACAGCAAAATAGAATACGTAAGCGAGATTTGAACTTCACTCTGTTGACTGTGAGACCCACTTACTATCCTCCGCATTACGAATGACATGTTCACTAATGCACTCTAGTTGTTGACGAGGCAACATCATATTGAACAACACATTCAAAACCCTGCGGAAGTACTGGCATGTCAAAGTCTGCGGAACCGCTGGCATTTTTCGGAAGTTCCACAGCGTTTTGCATAAAGCCCTGCGGAAGTTCCCATTTTCAAACTTTCCACTTTTGCAATAGTGCACAATGTCCTGCGAAAACGCTGCGAATCGCTTGCCCTGCGAAAGTTCCAGTGAATTGTCTGAATAGATCAAAACACCATTTCCGATTTTCTGCTTCGAAAATTATCGACTGTCATGTCAACGAATGCTCAAAAAGATGAGTTTTATGATGTTACACTTGCTCATTCTCGCTTTCAGCACATCTATAGACATATGCGCTTGTGTTTGAAAAGAAATGCACGTCTAGAGAATGTTGAACTGAAGAAAGGAAGCACTTTTTGGAAGAAAGTAGCAGTCATAGCCTCGCAAAACGAACATTTGGTTTGAACAATCTTAACATGCAGAAAATACTGGAGCTGTAAAACTCATTTCTCATTACTCATTTTATTTGATAGAAAAACCCATCGAATTTGAAAGTGTACTCAATGAACAGCTGCTCAGTGTTTCTGTTAGTTGAAACTTCATGAGAAAAAATTACTGCTTAACACATTGACGACCATGCAGATTTTTGATTGTCCGCCTCCTGGGACCAAGGCCTTTTGCGTAACAGCCCACATTTTTCAACTATAACTAAGCCTCCTGCCATCTACAGTACGCCTACGGTAGATCTGAAAGGTTGGCAAAAAAGGTAAAGATCATCTCCAGGTCCAGTGCAAAAGAAAGCTCGTGGAGTGAGTTTATCCCAAAAAAGTAGTCATTTTAACAAAATTTAAGCCTTGGCACACATGGTGTGTCAAGCGGTCCCACGGGGTAGTCATTGCTTGACACACCATGTGTGTCAAGCGGTCGTCAATGTGTTAAAGGCAGCGGATCAGCAGAATGGACCTTTCTCGGATTTTGCTGGATTTAGGTGGTATTCTCACCAAATACACTGTAGCCCAAACCCCATCTGCTAATTCATGCGCTAAGACCTGAAAAATGCGCTTCAAAACTCCACCAGCCCCTCCCATTTAATGGAAAGGTGCTGGGCTAGTGAAGTTTTGAAGCGTCTTTTTTCAGGACTTGGTGCATAAATTAGCAGTTGGGGTTTTATCTACAGTGTGTTTGGGGGTTCTACTACCTAAATCCACAATCCGAGAAAGTTCCATTCTGCTGATCCACTGCCTTTAAGCACATGTGGACACTGTCGGTACCAGAAATCCGGCCTGGAGAGGGGGGGGGGGACAAAGATTTTTTGGCGATGAAGGTGCGTGGCATCACCCTCGCACTCCGCACATTCTCTTAGCTTTTCGAAATTTTTGCTGGCTTCAAGCTTCTAGAATTTAGAAAAAGGGGCATAAATGCCGCCACTCCCTCCGGAAAGATTTTTTTCACAAGGCTAGTTTGGATTATAAAAAAAGTTCGGAAAATTATTATAATTTCACAGTCATAAAGTCGATTGCACACTTCTATAACTCATCTGTGTAACTTTCAAGAATTTTGCGACCCATTTTCAGACGGCGAAGACAGGGCCCGGCACGCGTTGGTTTGGAGGTTTCTAGGAAGCGAAGTTCTCCATGACTTCGCGAAAATTTACGAAGTCCCTCTCGACGTGAAAATCAATAGGTAAACCCTTATTTAACCAAAATAGCAACAAAAAAGCGAAAAAAGCGCATTTTGAGGTATGTATAACAAAAAAGCAAAAAGAAAACATTTCGAGTCGATTAAAGGCTCTGCCATTGGGTATAGTACCATTTTGATGCTGGGAATGTCGAAATCTCCTAAGCCAACCAAATCTGTAGCCTCAACAATCCTGCGGTGCATTTTTCGCCACATATTTTAAAGGACACCGCAAGTGATTGGAGCGCGATATCTATCAACGCCTAGAATTATACTGCTTTTAACTCAAAAAGGGGGAGAGGCAACGGTTTGATCCGCTCTCTTCACTATATGATAGATTTTTGACCGTTCTAATCGTCCAAATCAAAAAGGTCCAAAACTTATGTGAACTCTCCGATATTTATGCTCCGAACCAACCCAGTTGGTTTGGTAGTTGGTCTAGAAACCAACAAATTCGAGAACGGATATTAGGACACATAATTTTCGGAAACTTTTTACATAACATACTTTGGAGTAATATTGTATACACATAGCCCAAATTCGGAGCCATGTGATTGTTTGTGCGCTGTAAACAAGCCACTTGTTTGTTTGAGTCTTACATTTGAAATTCGCGCGCTTGCGAAAGAACACGTTCAACTCGTGAAATCTGACATGTTCGTCGTGTTTTTTGGCGCTTCCTCCAGGACCTCATAAAAACAATGTCCCCGTTGCTTCTAACTCCAAAAACGAAGTCCAGTTTGACCCCAAACCATCGGTGCCGGGCTCTGGGCGAAGATTTGGCTCTAGTTACTCGCCAAAGATCGCTCGGATCTGTAGAAATCAAGCTTTGAAAGCGGTCCTGAACACTTGCTCAAACTTACGCATAGACCTCGTCTTAAGAAATGGATTCCGTCACGGACTAGCTGGCTTTCTCGGTCTACCCTGAGTATTCTTTTCTGGATATGAAGCTGAAGTGATCACCAGCATGGTCATTGCACTGCAAGAATCTCTCTCCTCCTCTCCCTCTCTCCGATTTACCTTGGGACACCTCCACTTCAACTCAACGGACTTTGTGATTCTGACATTGAATCGAGTTCTGGTGCTAAGTTTACATGACTATGGACACATGTTTAGGTGCTGTATGATAAGCTTTTATTCCCAAAAAACGCTAACTAATCGAATAATTGACAGAAAGGCCCTTGAAACGTAGTAAAAAGTGTTCGTTCCTTTGGAGTCAAAACATGTATGTGCAAAGTGTGAAATTATCCGTCTGAACATAAAAAATTCTACTTTAAGCATATGAACTTTACTCTCGAATTTAGGGTCTTACAAGGAAAGGATACTCAGTCACCGTGGCCATTTGGACTGCGATGTATACTGTAAGATGCACCTCGAAACGCTGATTCCAAATCTGTGCTCGATATCTGGAACGATCTTCTGATTGAAGTTATGAACTTTTTTCGTAGAAAATTTGCGTAATTTTGTGTAATTAAAATCACTAGATTTGTTCTAAATTACCATTTGAAGCTATTGAAGAGAATCTCAAAAGGAATACTGTCGTGTTATACCTATCCAAATCATATTCAGCATTTGGAAAGGAAAGAAAATTTTTATTGATGATTTTGACCCTCCGCCGTAACGCAGTTTATTCATGGAAAAATAATTATAGCTCCATCCAGATTATGGTTTCGCAGATACGAAAGACAGTATTCGAACCAGCATCAAAAGGCGCATTTTTTGATATACAAATCCTTATGAATGGCCGCGGTGACCAAGTACCCTTCCCTTGTTAGAAGCATAGGAAGACCATGATTCAGTCTTTCTCAAATCCAACATGGAAGCTAGTGATGGTAGATGCTCTATCAGTTTGCTAATTGAAGTATGCCTTGATCATCATCGACCTTTATACTATTAATTTTTTGCAATTTGCATTTTGTGTTACAAAAAGCGATTGATTATAGGTATTCAGTGCTTTTTTTCGCAATATTCCCGCAAATGTGTGATAAGTTGTCCTCTTCAATCAAACTCTATGAGAGCGGAGAAAGAATGTGGATTATTAGCATTTTTTATTCGGCGCAAATGCTGTGTTTTTCAATAAAACATGATACACTGAGGCTCATATTTTTTGAAATGTAAAGAAAAAAGCTTCACAGTGCACTTTTGCCACATTTTATGACGTTTCTGCAATCATGGTTTAGTGTTGAAGCTTTCGCTGGGTCATGGTCTAGGGTTCCTTTGGAACGATAAAGATATTTTTATCAAATTTAACAAATTTTTAAAAATGCGTTACACTATCTGCTTTAAGGTCGCCTGTACACTAATGAAAATTGAGCAAGTATGGATTCGTAAAATCAAACCGAATACGACATAAGTATCTACATGGGAGAGATAAGGGGATGTTTCATCAAAACTAGTGGATTCCAGAGCGTTCAAAAAGAGTATATTCATTTATGAAAGCACCTTATTATGACTCTCTCGATGTAGTTTTCTTATTTTTTTCATTTAAAGATCGACTTAGAAGATTTTTCATCACCAACATGTACGTCCCCTAAATTGATCCTTGATAATGAATCACTCGTAGTATACTGTTGCCATACCCTTAGCATTACTGTACTTCAACCGGGAGATGAGTATCCGGTCTATGCGTCAAGTGGGCATTAATCCATAGAGCTAACTTGCTTACGAGCTGCTCGAACTTGGGTCGAGTGGCTAGCGGAAAGGGCAATTGCTCTCACTCTGTTTATATTGTCACTCAAGTTTCCGGTACAGTACTGCGTTGTAAGCAGCAAAAATTCATTAGCACTATTATGATCTGTGCATTGATATAAATACTCTTTTCTAATGTTTTGCTATTTTCAATGTAGCTGTCATTAGAAGCAGAGCCCATTTATATGATAGAAGTATCTAACGAGAGAGTTGACTTCAGCGGATCAAAATTTTGTCGTATCGCCTTCCTGTCCATTTAGTTCGTGGTATTTAGCAAATTTGCTTTGGATGAGAGCGAGAAGTTTGAAAGAGAGGTGAATGGTAAGAGGGACTATTGAAGTCTCTGAAAAACATTGGTCCTGAAACAAATCACTGCTCTGCCAAAGTTCAAAGAATTTTTTTTGAACTTGATTGTAGCGATTTATCTTGTCTATTCACTATGAGAGCAAAAAAGATATTCACTTTGCAAAAAATCAAATTTCCATTTTCGAAGCACACCGTAAATTTGACACACAAACCAGTTGTTCTCTTTATCTTTTACCCTTTTGAGCGGTTTAACAGTTCATTTATGCAACAAAGGTGACTTGGAACACAACTCCAACTGCAAAAAGTTAAACTTGAGAGACGGGTCTGTATCGTGAGGCTCATGGATTTTGAAAAGAAAGTCTTGATATTTTCTTACTGGACTGTACCAAGATTATACAATTTTGATATGAGCGTCAAATTGCGGATATGAGGTATCTGTTTTGCCCTAGAAATTTTTTTATCCGAAAATGCACGAGAGGTTCTGGCTAAGACTTTACCTGCGATATAACATGATCACTGTTTTTTAAATAGTTTCACTCCACCCTTAAAGCTTGTTATTGTGCGGTCCTCGCATGATAATTTATTTGTAAAGATTGGTATCGAATAGCGCAGCGATGTTTTATCAGTAGTTTACTCATGCCTTATACTCACATTTTACAAACGATAATAAAAATGCTTTTTGCCAAAATCACTTTGGTCTTCTATGCTGAGACAGACAATACTGAGGTACATGACAAAATCATTTGATGACTTACTAACAGGGCTCAATCGCACCGGAAACTCTGTTTACTGTTTACCCGTCCATCAAATGAAATGTTTTGTATGCTTTTTTCCCACGCCTCCATTTTCTGCTTCCTACGGGGCCTCTGTTCTCCTCTCCCTACCCTCCCCCCTCAACCTTGTGGTACTTCAAACCACAAAAGAGAAACACTAGCAATGATCAGCGAGTCGCTAGCTACACCCTGTCACCTCGATCCTCAGTGAACCGCGGGTCGCTGCAACCTCCGATTATACTGTTTGCATGAGTGCGTTGGGTCCGGTTTCTTTTCGACTTCCGAAGCACGATTCCACTTTGTGTCAGTAGTAGTTTCATATAGGTGAAATCGATCACCGGGCCCAAAAAAAATGATCTTTGGCGACTTGATGTTGACGTGTATTCAGCTAAGGCTGCGAAATTTCTTCAAAAATGGATGTAAAGCGTAAAGCCACGCACTCTGAAACATTCTTAGAATGCCTTTCTGAAATTTTTGCGAGCAACTCAGTGACGGCACACAGCCCCGAAAAATATTCTCTTGCAAGGCTTGTTTGAATTTCGGAAAATTTGATTATTTTAATTATTTACACTTATAGACGAGTCACTCGCACATTTTAAGCCATGTAATGAGTTTCAAAACCTGACCAATTCCCGAGCGAGACCGGACCACCACTGCCACTTACCTACTTTCTAACATTAAGGTATCCCATTATGAAGTTTTCGGTTAAGCGAAGAGGTTTTGTAGAGGTACTTACATCGTTTTCTTAACACTTGACTTTCATGGGATGTGGTTTTTTCAATGTTCGTTTCATACTTGTGCAATAAATTTGCAAAATTAACTCTCCCAGTGTGATCAGGAGATCAGGAGAATTCCATTGTACTCGTTGCTTTCGTCTATAAAAAGTGAAAGAAACTGCTACGCTGCGGCTTATCTTGCCGAATATCTAACTAATGACGGATTTTTTTTTGTACAACCGCTGAGAAAATAAGAAAGGGCATCGATGCTGCAAGCGATTATAACTTTAGGCATTTTCTCTTTTTGTACTATGTGAGATAGTATGTATGTGGTTGTTTATTCATCGTAACCCTCCGAATGTATGAAATCCAGCTCTTGCTCCGTTTCTTCTTTTCTTCTCTGAAACAACAGCAACCGCCTGTGATAAACTAACAAATCGTGGCTAATGCTGGGCGAATAAAGAATTTGATCGAAGCGCTGGAAAGAATTGATGAAGACATCTCTTGATGTGGGAAAACAAATAAACACCATTCAGCAATGACCATTCAAGCATTTATTTGTTTTTTTTTGTTCATAGATGAGTATAGTGTGGGAAAAGGCAGCAGCTTTTTGTTTAGATCGTGACTGAATTATTTGTTTGCGCTTACGCGAACCTTCACTTTACATTCTCTAAGCACGAGAATCTCCAATTCCAATCGCTACAGAATCATCGAAATTTGTGCGACTGTCTAAAAGCGACTTAGCAGCATTGCTGCACATATACCTATATGCAACACTTGGAGACGGCCTTTTTTTACCGCTCGGCTGCGCGCCTCTGATTGGTCAGTGCCGGCTACGATTGGCCAGACCGAACGAGGCGTGCAATTATAGCCGATGGCTGACCAATTAGCGGTGTTGCTACAGGTAAACAACAATCTCATTGAATAAATTTCATGCACACCCGATTTTCTCTTCTCATTCTTTGGCTAATATCCT
Organism: Cylicocyclus nassatus; assembly: GCA_958299035.1. Taxonomy (NCBI): domain Eukaryota; kingdom Metazoa; phylum Nematoda; class Chromadorea; order Rhabditida; family Strongylidae; genus Cylicocyclus; species Cylicocyclus nassatus. The sequence goes on along the minus strand of CATQJL010000001.1, from coordinate 39,224,600 downwards.
AAATGTTCATTCCCTCTTCCTCAAATGGATACTCGGGAGAGGGAGATTGTCGTCAAGGATGCAGAGCCACGCATTCCACACTCCACTCATAATTTTATTCGGATGGTTCTCAGAATTTTTGCTAGCTTCGGGGAATGGGGGGGGGAGGGTGCCCCCTTCCCTCGGTACGGCACTGCTGCATAGATGCTTTCGCTATTTTTAGCCATCACATTCATGAATAACGATGATTTGCATCCCCCCACCAGTCACCTGATCTAGAGCTGCTGCAGCCCATTTGCCTCCAACTTCTTTCAGCTATTATCTCAGCGCGAATGGGTTGTCTGCAGTGAGCTCCTGACTGCTCTGTCAAGTAATGAATCACCTTGCAGTGCTCATTGTAAATATTGAAAACGTGTCTGGGACAAGTATTTGAGTGCGAAACATCGTTTGTTATACTTACTTAGCTGGCTTGCCGGCGCAAATATTCACATCACCACGATTAATTAATCAATACTTGTTCTGATCATATTCATTATAAATTCAGTGGAGAGTCAACTGAAACACATTATACCGAATTACCTTCCTACAGTCATTGCTATTAAACAATCTTCGTAAATTTTCACACATTTTCTCATATTTGCATGTGTTAGTTTTTGATTTACCCCCATCCTAATTTTCATGCGTTTCAATCGAGCTGAGAAGAAGGCGAAAAAACAAAAACGAGTATTTTTGTCATTAGACTTCCAGGTGTAAGTAGGTCAAAGACTTTCGTTGATACTCATGCCATAATCTGGAGAACTTATTAAAATAGTGTTCAAAATGTTACTCTGCCATTGGAAATGGCTCAGTTGCTAAAAGGAAACTAAAAGTTTTCTTTTGATCTTCTAGGATTTTATATGTATGGGATGATTTCAATTGCTCTGCTATAATTTCAAGAAGCTCTTGAAATGTTCAAAACCTGTGGTTCAGAAAATGAATAAGAACATTTTGAAGAAAAAGTTGCTAAAAGAACTACCTCCTCTCTGCAAACACAAAGCATTCTCTTCTCGCACAAATAAACCATATTTAACTCATTACATCGCACTGGTTATTCTGATCAAGAGCATTTCTTAAAAAATGTGTGAACCCTATAATCTTTTTATGTACCTCCCACATTTTATCTTATCTATCCTCTTGCTTTCCGTAACCAGCGATATACTCATGATATCTCACGAATCTTCCTTTTTCTCAATCCCTTCATATCATATTCAGAGATCAAGTTGAATTTAGGTACACTGATTGACAAGTGCAGAAAAAAACAATTAGATTCTCAAAAGATAGAAAAAGACGAAAATTCCGAATGACTACAGAATCGCAAAATGTTCACCTGTGCAGCAGAAATCAGTGCAATAAATTCCTTGCCGGAGCTGCTAATATGCATTTGCACTTGGCATTTTGCCATGAGCTTTCTCGATGCTGCAGTTAATTGCGCAGTCGTCCCGTTTTCCTTTTTTTTTTGACAGACTTTATTTACAAATTCAAAATCTAACTTTTTGATATGTCGAAGTTCTGGAAAAAGCCAGCTCTCTAAGATGTTTGTCTTTATTATGTTGATACATTACCAAACTTCTGAGTACATTCACATTCCGGAAAATCTTTTTGAACCTTGCGATTTTAAGGGAAACACCGACAAAATTTTACAACACGATTCACACATATTCTGGTTTGAAGTAAATGCAACCTGGTAAATACAAATGCAAACTTTTACAAACTTTTTCCTGGCTAATTATCTCAATCTATGAATGTACTGACGGTCAGAGTCAAGCTTCTGATTCAAGATCGTTGCAGCTTGGTTGAAATGTCTGAAGGCAAACTCTTTTTATTTCTAGCTGTGTGTGTGTGTGTGCAGAGAGCAAACATCATCAAATTTTATTCACGCTCTTTTTTCGCAGCATAATATCCTAGCAGATGTGTAAACTATCCTGTACGCATCTGATCAAATATTCTAGCTTTTATCTCTTCAACGCTGAGGACTGCGCTTTTTCAGTATGTAGGAAAAAGTGATGACACAGTGCTGCTCATATTTTATCGGAACGATAGTGAAAGTGCAAAAGCGGTTCGTAGTGCATTTGTGAACGTTTTTGATTGTTTCGTGTTTGCGGAACTTCAAGATGCCAAGATTTTTCTGACTGCCACGGTTTTCCTTCGTTTATCTTGCCTGTTTTGTGTACCAGCTGATCTTGACGATGCGCATATTTCAATCATCTTAAGTGCATTTCGTTTTTTCATGATGGTTGCTGTACATTACTTTTTCCATGGTTGCCATTAGATTAGGCGTAAGCACTTGAGAGTGCAAAGTCCCACCAGTCGCGAGCTCTCCTATATTAGAAGCTTTGGACAGGACACTAAGGAAGTTATTTATTGAGGTGACGGTTCAAGAACCTTAATGGAGTAGAAAATTGTTTTGGATCTGAAATGCTCTCTGTGCTGTACCCTAAATCACGATTTTATTGTGTTTGCTTGAAAATACACACTATCATATCGGGATGGAAATTTTCGTGAGTTCATTATTTGATGCAAGACTGTAGCTCACAAAGGAAGTCTTGAGTCGAAGTGACCTCTATAAACGAGATCTATAGTATTCTGAAGAGCATCAAACGCTGATTTCAGATCTGTTTTGAGTACTATACCGCTCGTATTTTAGAAAAAAGACTTACGGTCGCTCGATTCGTGTGATATCACCGTAAGTTGGCCATACCTCCCTTCGGAGTGGACGAATTCTTAATCCAAGGGATTTTTCGACTCAGCTCGGCGCGGCACACCTTCAGATATATGAAAGTGCATGTTTGGACAAAGTAGGAGGCCAGGATGCACGGATCGTTTCAATTTTGCTTACCGTTACTCAATGTGCTCAGTCATTGGGCAACCTAAGCAAAAATCTGGAACGATTCGTAATCGAGTGTGGAAAAGGACATAAAACGCTGGTTCTAAATATGCTTTCGGAAATTTTGCGGAATGTTTACGCACGAGAAGTTATGAATGCTTATAAGAGCAGAAAGTTGAATGTGCAATTAGGACAAATACGATCGTAACATTTTTGCCAGCGCTATGATGAAATAATGGTAATTATCAGAGCACTTTGTTTAATAAATGTTTTCGAATGAAAAAATACATCACGCTTGGTTGCTTCATCAGAGGGCTAGTAAGAGTTTAGCAATTCATTTATCCTAGAAACACATTCACTTTTTTGCTCTAGTAAAAGCTCATACTCCTCGTACACGCTCCACAGTTAATGAAAGCAGATTTGGAATCAGCGTCTCATGCTCTTCAACGGCATGTACATCCCCTTTGAAAAGGCTACTTCGACTAAACATGCTTTCTTTGTTGATGCACTAGTCCCACACTTTCTGACTTTCCTGCATTTATTGAACTAATGCATTAAATTCCTTCGTTGAGTCATGGTTTTCACGAGCGCCCCATAATTCTCTAAAGATTGCTTTACGCTATCTGTTTTATGTCTGCTTGAACAGGTAGAAAAACTGGATTACAAACGAGTGTAAATTTTCCTCGAACAAACAAATCACTGCGGCAGCTTCACCGCAGAGAAGGGAGAGGAAGTTGTTCACTAGACGTAGTGCATTCTAGTACATTTGAAAGTAGAATAAATACGCAGAAGAAACATCTCATGTGAATTTCGCGCAATTCAAATATTATTTAAGTGCTAAGGTTCAGCTCCACAGAATTTTTTTTCATGCTCATGACTCTACCAAAGTAAGTCCCCAAACTGACCTAAAATAATGAATAAAAATATATGCTGCCATAGCCATAGTTACTGCACCTTCAAATATCAGATGAGTATCTGGTTTATGCGTCAAGTGGGCACTAATCCACAATGCTAACCTGCGCACGAATTGCTCAGGCTTGGGTCGAGTGGCTAGCGGAAAGCACAAGTACTCTCACTCTTAGTTGATATCGTCACTCAGGTTTCCGGTATAGTTACTCGATTGTAGAAAGACAAGTAATGCCAGCGCTAACCCAATCTAAAAGTTTTTGAATTTGAATTTTTATTGTTTGAACTTCATATACTTATGTCTCAATGAAGGCGTCGTCAAATGGGCGGTGAAGCCCAGATTTTTTGAAATACGTCTTCAGCCAATAAGACGCAAAGCAGTACATGTATCCATCACTTATACTTTATATTGCATTCTTTGTGCTGTGTAATCAAACACAGGCTAGTTGCTTTATTTCTAGACTTTCGAGCTGTTTGAAAGTTCACTTCACGTTTCACAACACAGCGCCGACTGCAAACAAAAAAAATGAATTTGAGAAGTAGGTTTTTATCGTCGGACACACAGAAAAAACTTTGATATTTTCACAATGGATTGTGCTAGATTACTATGATCATGATACATGTGCCAGCGATGGTTAATGCTACATCATATTTTGCTTCTGACAAGGGAAGGATACCAGGTCGCAGTGGAGAACCGAAATGATATGCATATCGTTAGTCGCGTCTTGATGAGTTGATTCCGAATTTACCTTTCCTATCTGCTACGAGCTTCTCTAGAAGAAGCTATGGGCGTTTAAAGATGTGAGATTGTTAGAATTTTGATGCATGATGCGTTTTAAGAACTAGCCTTAAAGTAACAATTTGCATGGTTTTGTGTACACTGACTACAAGAAATGCATACAAACACCGAACACATGAGTAAGCGTTTTCAAATAACTAGTTCTTGAAGATATGGCACTGAATGTTTGCTAAATTTGGACATTCAAACGCCCATAACTTCTTCTAGAGAAGCTCGTAGCAGATAGGAAAGGTAAATTTGGGATCAGTTCATCGAAACGCATTTGAAGATATACATCTCATTTTGTTTCGCCACTGCGATCTGGTATCCTTCCCTTGTGAGAATCCTTACATGAGGTTTACCTAGAAATGATCTGGCTAAAGCTATCCCTGAGCAACAACATGGAACATCGCTGTTTTTTTAGTCTCTTTATTGAGATTTACACTGAAAACTCATTGTTACTGTGCTGAACTTGGTTTGGAAATTTTTCTTCAAATAATGGAAAGAATGGCATACTGACTCTGGCTAGTATCCCCGAGCCTTGCTAACTCATGGTACCATATCATCGAAAATACATTTCCACTATTTTCATTCTCTATGGGCAGAGACAGACAATAAAAGACAGGGGTCGGATGGCAAAGCAAGTAGTAACAACATATGTACAACCTTCTACCACCCATGAACAGGATACAATCACACCGAAAACTCTGTTTACCGTTTACTCGCTACCTCGAAAAGGAAGTTCACACGTTTCTCATGTCTTGACTTCGCCTTCCTTTGCTCCCCTCCTCCTTCCCCCCCCCTCCCCCACACTTCTTCTCTCCTACTTTCAACCCCTGTGGTACTATAAATTAAAATAGAGTAATATTTACAGCAATCACTGTTGTGAGCCACACCCTGTCGCCGCGATCCTCAGTGAACCGAGTGATCGCTGCAACCTCGGATTATACTGTTTGCATGAGTGCGGAGTCCGGTTTCGTTTCAATTTCCGAAGCGCGATTTCGCTTTGTGTCACTAGTAGCTTTATGTCAGTGGTATCGAATTCAATCGAGCAATAAGGATGATCTTTGCGACTTGTTATTGGTGTTTTACACATTTGAGGCTGCAAAATTTCTTCGAAAAAAAGGATTAAAGCTTAAACTTGGAATACGACAGCGCACCGCAACGGTTATCTCTGTTAATTATCACCACTTATCAAAGTGATTCGATTATAGAATTATCGATCGGCAAAGTGATTTTTGGAGACGTATCAATTACCTATTACTATTATTAAGAATTGAAAGAGATGCGCTCACTTGAAAAACCAGAAGAGATTTTGGCGGTATAATGAGTCAAATGTTTCTTCTTGGTATAGGAAACATGATATACAGGGTGTCCCAAAAAATGTATCGAACGTTTGATCGTTGATATCTTTCTTCCCAAGAAGTCTTTTGCCTTGCTTCAGGTACCGTTTTGTAGAGCTGGCTTCAACTTAGATTTCCATTATAGAACGAATCACCCATCTCTCTTTCATTTCATTTCATTAGATACGCTCTAGGCGTTCCAAAATATTGACAAAAATGTGTTAGTATCATCTTGTTATCATTACTGTAGGGTTACGGTAGAAACTTCAAAGAGGGTTTTGAACCATGAAAGGCCATATTTTGCCTCAGAAAGGAAACAAAACAGCCTGAAAACTTTTACACCAGGCTAATTAGAATTGCTGATTATAACTGTAAAGTTCCCAACTTATTATGATGCTTCATTGAAGAGTTATGCCAGGTGAGAGGTAGCGGCCTTTTTTTCAATGTTCCTAAAAAGTGCGATTACACCGTTTAGAAAGCTTCGCAATCTTGTGAATAGTTGAGTATTGAACTCAGCGTCTATAAAAACCCTATTACACAAGTTTCACAATTTTTTGAAAAATTTTGAAACGGCAGCTTTTTCCACATTGACACCATATGTTTCAAGTTTCTACCGTAACCCTACAGTAATGAAGAGAGATGGGTGATTCGTTCTATAATGCAGTTGAAGTAAGTTGAGTATAAGTTGAAGCCAGCTCTACAAAACGGTACCTGAAGCAAGGCAAAAGACTTCTTGGGAAGAGAGATATTAACGATCAAACGTTCTAAACATTTTTTTGGGACACCCTGTATTTAACATTCGTAGAATGTATCCTTGGCTCATTTCATTCTCTTGTGAAGAATCAAGTTTTACTCAAGATCATTCCTATAACGTGATTGTTCAGTAGATTTTCATTGAGCTCACTTCTGCCCTCGCTCATAAAAAGTAAGAGAAACTGCTACGCTGCTGCTTATCTCGCCGAGTATCTTACGAATGACGCGCTATGATTTTTTGTAAAAGTAAAAATATTGAAAAAAAGTGAAAATAAAAAAGGGCATTGATGATGCGAACGATTACACCTCTTGGCATCATCTCCTCTTCTAAGATAGTGTTTATGTGGTCCTTATTCTTGGTAACTCACCAATTAGAAGAAAACCCTTTTGCTCTTTTTCCACTTTTTCTTTCTTTTCGAAAAGAACAGTATTCTTCTGTAAAAAACTAAATTAGCAAACCGTAATTGACGCTGTCGCTTGCATGAGAGTTTGCGAAGTGATGAAGACATCCTACATGTGGGAAGAGAAAAAGACACTATTCAGCAATGTTCATTCAAGGCATGTATTTGCTTTCTTGTTTGCAGTTGTGTACATTAGTGCGGAACCGAAGGAGATCGGATCACAACTAAATTCTTTATTGGTGATGACGCTGAATAACGTTCTCCACATGACGTAAGGCCTTTTTCTAGCGTTCGTCCTAATTGCGCACTCTGATTGGTCAGCGTCGGCTATGATTGGCCAGCTCTAAACGGAGGCTGCACAATCATAGTCGACGTGCTGACCAATCAGTGTGTGCTAGGGACTTATCAGACACATGAAATCGTAGTCCTTCTCTGGCTGCGCGGGTAATATGAGGGAGATAATTTAATCTTTTTCCCAAAACACACCAGTTAAGTGTTGATGTTATGGGATTTAGCGGTTGAAAGAGATACAAAATGCACATCCTCAAGACTCTCATTTCTTTCTCATTTCTTGGAATAAACCTCAAGGTTTTTCCCCATTCCCCCCTCCCCCTCTTCTCCCGAGAATAGGTCGCAAATATGAATTTGCAAATCACTTTTTATTACTTCTCTCAAAAAACCTGAGAAGTATCCCGAAAAAATTCTCCGAAGGGTTGGCCGACGAAATGCCTTTATTTAGAAGATCTGCTGCGCCTTCCATCCCACTCTCATCTACGAGAGATTAGGAGCGCTACTGATAGATAGATATACATACAGGGTGTCCCAAAAAGATGTGCACACTGTTTGATTGCTAATAACTTTCTTGCTTTCGTGTCTTTTGTCGAGCTTGAGGTACCGTTCTTTAGAGCGAGGTTCAACTTAGATTCACAGTATGAACCGACTTATCAGCGACTCTTCATTGCTGTAGGATTATGGTAGGAATTAAGAGGAGGACTTTAGGCCACTGAAAGCGGTATTTTGCCTCAGAAAGAAAGCTAAACCAGCCAGAAATTTTTAAATTGGGTAAATCGAACTTGCTGATTTCTAAATATGAAAATTGCACGTCAGTACACTGCTTCTTTCATGAGTTATTTCAGATTTAGGCTAACAACTGATTTCCCAATGTTTGTCAGAAAAGTGAATACGCCATCAAGAAAGCTCAAGGAACTGGTGGAAAATTATGTAGTGAAATCTGCACGCCTGAAAACCTTGCTACACAGATTTTTAGATTCTTTCGAAATTATTTCATCAAAAGGCTTATTCCAAAGTGGCGCTGTATGCTGAAAGTTCATACCGTGATTCTATAGTAAAGAAGAGTGATTGGCGATTCGCTCTATACTGTAACTCTAAGTTTATCCTCGCTCTACAGAATGGTACCTCAAGCTTGGCAAAAGACATGAAAGCGAGAGAGTTATTAGCGATCAAACAGTGTGCACATCTTTTTGGGACACTCTGTATTTTTTTGCGAGAAATAAGTGTATTTGTTAGAAATGTTTGATTGATTGAACTTGATTGGATGAAACCCATGAACTTCGCTTATCGAACAAAGCCATAGCAAACTTATAAGCAAATTGAAGTATCGAAAAATCACGTTAAATTTTCATTGATTTATACTGGTCAGATTATGAGGAACTACTAATGAAAATGTGGTGCGCAGACTCATCAATTTCAATTTCCCTCTTCTCAATATCAAAATTCTGTTGCGACGTATATGTCATGAATTCTTGCAGTCAGACATTCTGTGCACTAAAAAGTTTATAGCTCTAAAATATGGCCGTATTGAGGAACTGTGTTCAAAGTACTAACCCCACAGTGATGGAAGTTTTATATGTTTTAAAAATGTTAGTATAGTCTGCATGAAAACAAAATTTACATATTATATTAGGTTGGTGCGAAAGTTCTGTCATTTCTTGAAATGACCCGCAAATCTTGTACAGTCAAGATAAACAAACACTTCAAGTTGTATCCGATACAAAATCTCCTCCTCTTTTCAGCGCTATACCTCCCAGTTGTACGAGAGTGCTGAGATCGCTGGCAGTCACACAATCCTTCGTTTCCACCACGTCCAAGTTTCGCTAATTTTCAGGACTTTTATTTGGGACTTTTGGGGACTATGATAGCCAGCAGATGGGGCAAACCTTTTGCCAATTAATACAATTTTCTAGCTCCGTGGATTGTCTTTTAGAATTTCTACAATATATTTTTTAAGACAACTAATTGTACTAGGTTGTGTAATAAGTTCGTTCGCATTTTTTGTTTCGATTTTTTCCCAATATTTTACAAAGCATTTGGCATAGTGTTAGTATGCGTTCGGAAGCTCTAAGTTTGCTCTACCAAAATACTATCATTATATTCTCAGTTTTTGAAAATTTGGATAAAACATTCCACTACAAACCGAAAAATCTGAAGTGGCAAAAATCCCATTTTCGACATCTTTTTTCTTCCTTAGTTTTCCCGTTATTCTTTGTTGAAATTTATTCAAAAAGCTTGACTACGAAGAAAAACAACTGACGAACAATTTATGCATTTACTGATACTATTTACGATTGCCCATTTCCTTTCACCGACCGTTTAATGCAATTTTTGCAAAACTCGGCCTAGCAAGGCTTTGCCGCAGCGGTGTTCGTTGTCTCGCGTCCGTGGGCTATGTGTCCCTCGAATTCTGAATTTTTGACTGTATAAGCCATTCATTCGATGATTTAGCGATCATAGACCACATGTCTGCCAATTTCTGGATTATTCGGCTACCACCTTTCTTCAGAGGTGCCTTCAGATGCTTAACGTTGACACCAAAAAGACATAAAAACATACCTATTTTTGAGCTTACAATATGAGTTGTTTTTGAAAGGTTTTAGCACTACAGGTAATCTGCGGGAGCTATAGTATTCTATTTATACATGTCGCAAAATTTTTGGGCTGTTTCTTAAGCGCTCAAACCCATTCAAGGTGCGGCATAACATAGTTGTCGAAAATGGGATTTTTGCCAATCCAGATTTTTCGGATTGTAGTCGCCTTTTTTATTCAACTTTTTATAAACTGGGAATATAATGATAGTATTTTGGTAGGGTAGACTTAGAGCTTCCGAATGCATACTAACATTATGCCAAATGTCTTGTAAAATACTAAGAAAAAATTGAAACAAAAAATGCGAACGAACTTATTACACAACCTAATATATTCGGCCTATTCTATCCTCTTAGGCCCGTGTGCACGTACATCCCCGCGGGGAGGGGAGGGGATCTGACAGGGGAAGCGTCATATCTCGCTAATCTATATATCTTTCTTCTTCTTTCTCTGTCTTGCTTTTGAAGGTTTTCGTACACTGATACTTGCGCATAAACGGATGCTAGGTTACTGCCATACAAAATAAGATAATCATTATTTTGTCTGATCCCCTGGGGATCCCCAGGGGATCAGACGAAATAGTGAATATCTAATCTTGTATTTCAGCATCTGGCATCCGTTATGCGCAGGTATCAGTGTATTAGAAACTTCATAAGCAAGATAGAGAAAGAAGGAGACAGATATGTAGACTAGCGAGATATGACGCTTCCCCTCTCAGAAAACCTCCCCTCCCGCGGAGATGTACGTGCATACGGGCCTTAGAATTCAAAACGGGAAACAGTTCAGGTACCATTCAATGCAACTATTTCTCCTCTTTCTAACAAATGTCATTCCTCGGTATAAAGCGCGAAATTTGAAGGGAAAATCGCAGTGTTTTTAAATTTTACGAGTGCGCACTGCTGTACCCAAAGTCTCTGGATCTTCATATTTGGACGCAAAAATCGCTCATTTACTTTCCAAGGTTAGTAATAGTAACAACTAAGCGTTGAAACACAGTATTTTGAAATTAGGCAGTGTTTGTTGCAGTAACAGGTTATGCGGTTACTCCAAAACTCGAGACTTTTGGAAAATTATTTAGCAAAATTGTAAAAAGGTAGCTAAAATGAAAAAGTTTATCTTTGCTTGGCAGAAGATTTGCCCTCTCTGCTGGCTATCACAGCTTCTCCAAAAGTCCTGAATAAAAATCCTGAAATTAGCGAAAGTTGGAATGGTGAAAACGAAGGGTTGTGATTATCAGCGATTATCTCATAATCATCAGCACTCTCGTAGAGACTCACACAGGGAGATATAGCGCTGAAAAGAAGAAGAAATTCTGTACTGCATACAGCTTGAAGTGTTTGTTTATCTGTACTGTACAAGATTTGCGGGTCATTTCAAGAAATAACAGAACTTTTGCACCGACCTAATATAATATAATAAAATATAATATGCCGCATGGTTATTCCAACAATAAGACGAAAACATATGATATATGGTCTATAACTAAAATTTGCAAACATTACGTCTGTCCACACGCTTTCTTTATTTTTCGCCATCACATTCGTGAATTATGATGATTTTTATCCCCTCCCTCTTCCAGTCACCTGCTGCAGCCCATTTGCCTTTAACTTCTTTTGACCATTATCTCAGCGAGAATGGGTTCTCCAGCTGTGGTTCTTAACTGCTCTGGTAAATATTGAATCATCTTCCATTGCTCATTGTAAATATTGGAAAACCAGACCCTGACCAGTATTCGAGACGGAAATTCGAGATTGTTTACTGTACTTATTAGCTGAGATACTGGCGCAGAAATTCACTACATCGCACGATTAATTTATCACTACTTGGTCTAATTATTATTCAAAATTGATTCAACGGAATATTAACCATCACGGAGGACATGCACACTCTACAGTTACTGCTGCAAAGCATTTAAGGTTTTTGTCTATGTTTCCATGAATTACTTTATTGCAAGTACGCTATTTGGCATATGTTGCATATTTTTTGTATCAATTTGTCCGGAAAGCTGAGATAAATATGTAAGTAAACAAAAACTGGACCACTTCAAACAACCAGTATGCATAAGTCAGGTTCAAAGATTCTTGAGATCTCTTCAATGTAGACGAACTGAGATTGACAGTGAACGATTACCAGTCTCACAGCGAATTTCATCGTAAGGGTGAAGCGCTTTGAAATTGAAATCTTTTACCATTCAAAAATTTTTGTCATTTTCTATGTGATTTGGAAGCTATTTGTACGAATCTGCAGGAGAAGAGTGGAGAAAACTCTCCACGAAAAACAGTGCAAACTGGAAGTGATTTTAGTTGACCTTAGCTAATCTGATCATCGCATTAGAAAGAAACAGTTATTCTATGACTAACAAAGCAAATCGGATTTTTATTGAGCTTAGAGCACATGCTCTTACATCTCAATTTAGCTACATCTCCTCTGCCTTCCCTGCTCTTTTTCGAAACCCATAACTTCATTTTCTCACTCACAACTTGGACTGGAACGAATCTATGCAGTTACTAATTTACTGTCTACTACCTTATCCCTTTTGCTTTTTAAGTTGAGCGATAACTTAATCTGTTCCCATCTTTTTAGAAGTTCTGCAATTGCTACATATCAGATGAAATTAGGGTCACTGACAAGTATGTAAAAGAGATTAAGGAGTACTCGTTCGCAAAAAAGAAAAGAAACAGGATTACAAATGACATTATGTAACCGCAGAGTGTCCGCTTGGCAGCCAAAATCGTTGCTATGAACTTCTTTCTCTAGAAGCGCGTTCGGGAGCGCTGTTCGTATTCGTTGCCCTTGGCAATTGGTCATTTTCTCCTTTGCTTTAAACTGCTTTCGTTATCGTATCGTTTGATTTTTTATTTCGTTTCTTTGTCGATTTGATGTGCTCACATTTTGGAAAATCAGTCAGTTAACAATGCCGCCATTATAGTAATGCTTGAGTTAGATCTTACGCCTTTGCAACCTCTGCGTATTCTGAAAATTCTCGAAACTTTGGATTTGTAAATGAAAAGAAGAAGAGAAACATTATCACGGATAGAGTTCGACTTTTACGAAGTAAAAGTGCAAATGACTTCACATTTCCAAGTAATACGCACGAACTCATAAAATTCTTGGAAAAAGATAATTTTTGCTAAAAATTCCATAAAAAATTGATTTAGTTTAGGCACTAAATTTGAAAAATCGCAACTGCTTACATGTGCAGAAAACTACCGACTACTTTTTTGCTGGCCATCACAGAGTTTTTGCGAATTCCGCTTGTAAGAATTTGTTACCCACTGCATCTGCCCAAATATCATAATCTGTATCTTTTCGTAGAACAGAATTCTAAATTTCTAGCCAGTTCCGGGGCAAAGCAAGAATGGAAAGGTCATTATGTTCATTCATCAAATGTTTGCTTGAACCTGAAAAATATGAAGCAATTACCATTGCCAAGAACCTTTTTTTGTGATTGCTGCAGTTTCTCGAAACTGTTCACACGCAGTAAGCTCTGATTATCCTGAACTGTGCGTGCGGAAAGCAAATATCATTGAATTTTATTCACGCCTCTTTTTGCAAGCTGGAATCTTGACAGTTGTGTAAACTAAACTCTACCCATCTGATCAAACAGTATAGCAGCAAAGAGGGAGTGTAGATTTCTTCCTAGTCTAGCCGACGCTTTTTTGCTTCGGTAAAAAAAAGTGGCACGCTATTGCTCATATTCTATCGGACGGAAGTAAAAAGTGCGATAGCGATTCATAGTACATTTGTGAAACTTTTTGATTGTTCTCGCTTTTGCGTGAAATTTTAAGGCGTTAAGATCTTTCTGACTCATTGCCAAGAAACCTTTGATACTTTTTCTGTTCTGCCATTTAGTACATCAGCTGATCTTAACGATGCACATATTTCAATCATCTTGAGTGCCTTTCTTTGTAAAACGGTTTACACTACTTTACGCTAGATACACAAGAACAAACTTAGGCGCACATGACTGCAAGCAAAGAAAAATTCTTGTGTGTTAACATCCTTGAAATGAAGGAAATGATAGCTTAGTACTAGAAAGATGTGTAAGCGCAGAAGGGTTAGAGATTAAACGACCTGAAAGTTCTCGCGTATATCCACAGTCGCTTTTGATCCGGACTTGCTTATAACTATCCACTTTAACACATTGACGACCGCTTGACACACCATTTGTGTCAAGCAGTGACTACCACGTGGGACCGTTTGACACACATGGTGTGTCAAGGCTTAAACTTCGTTAAAATGACGACTATCTTGGTACAAACTCAATCTAAAATTTTCTTCTTTTACTGAACTAGAAATGACCTCTATCTTCTTTATCAGCCTTAAACAGCTACTGTAACTGTACTGTAAACGGCGGTATGCGCGGTTTCAACTAGAAAAATGCTGACTGGTCCGCAAAAGGTCTGGTCCCAAAAGGCAGACAATCAAAAATTTGCGTTGTCGTCAATATGTTAAGCATTACTACAAAATCTGAGAAAGTGCTTTTATCTTATAAAATACGGTAACATCTTTTTATTGCAACTAATATGGACTCTCTTAGTTGAACTTCCAAGTGCAGTTTAGACCAGCAGCATAGGGATTTTGAAAAAAAGACGTACAATTCCACTCTTCATTATATTATGCAGTAAATGTTACCATAAATAAAATTATGGTAATCAGATCGATATAAGAAAATTTGGTGCGAATTGACTTGTAAGAATCAAAGTTCTAGTAGTGGAGATTTCAATCAATCCGTTAAAGGGATAATGGGGATTGCTGAAGCTCCACGTTCCAGTTCAAAAGGGGAAAACCATTTTTTGGCAATTTTGTTGCATTCAGAACTGATTAGCTTCACAAAATAATGACATTCCTAAGCATTCCTAAGCTCTAATCCGCTCTCATTACTGTTCAAAAAGGGGAAAAATGATCAGAGAAACCTCGTGTTGGCACAACTAACAAATAGAGCTATCAGAGAGTTTATTTTTCTCTCTATATGGATATTATGTAATTCATCAACCTAACGTGTTGTCTCCAAACCACCCGCAGCAAACAAGCAAAGTGATCACTTGCTTTTACAGCCGATTACATGACCTTCTAGAAGTAATAATCAACAGTTTACGAATGTCACATTCCCTTTCTATATGTTCTGAGCGCCACATTGATAAGTGCATGATCAAATCTCATGGCAAACATAGCGCTTGTGATAGCTTTATGTGTCTTTTCCCATAGCGATTCATTCAACTCGTTTATGACTTAGTTTGATGTTGTCGTTGATGATCTGATCGTCTTATGGTCGATGAGTCATAAAGAAAACTTCTGGCTAGCCATGATGTTCATCTGCTTTAGAAACATAATGAGAAAGCACAGGGTCTTGTCATCATTCTCATGTTCTTCTCTTCTTTTTTTGTATTTATCATCCCTAGCCTCATTCGATTCGACGACACTGGTAGAATTCTATGCCTGCACATTATGATAGTTTTTGCTGAAAAAATGAGCTTCAAAAATATACATCCGACAAAAAACAGTTTTCACAGCATCGCCCAAATTTTGTGTTGATGAATTTTGGATTAAAGATTTCTTCTGTCATTTCTTCTGAGACGAAGATTCAATCGGATGTACTTACAACAATCTTAATACAATTTACAAAGTTACTAGAACATTTTTACCTTCCATTAGGGAAGAAGTAACACCATATATGAAGTTCAAATAGCGATGAAGTGCGCAAGCTTTGCAACCTTATCTAGAACTAATTTGGCCTCAACTATATAAGCTAATTTTTTAACAATTATTATTTTCCAACATTTACGTCAGCCCTGAGTAAGCTTTGAAAATTTATTATTTCTGCTGAATTTGCAATGTTCATGTGACTTCTCTGATTGTGAGTCATTCCACCTCTAACGACTATTAAACGTTGTGACTTTCAAGGACAACACGGCTAAAAGTAAAAGCAGTCGATGAGTAATCTCCAAAGTTTGCAAGTCTGTTTACTTTTTAATTCGAGCGCAGGTCCGGGTTTTCTCTAAAATCCCATTATCGCATTAGTATGTTATGTCTTAGATTTTTTTGTGATAGAGACTAAAAGGGTTACATATCCAGATAATGTGTTTTTTCATGAAGGAGGAAACTAGTCCTTTTCTGAATTTAATATCTCCTCAGTGTCCTTCCACACTCTTCAAATTAATTTCACCTAGAAAATGTTTCTATTGCTTTGCTTACTAAATCGAAGTAGTTTATTTTTGAATTACTTTCAGCAAGATTTTTTTGATCATCTATCATTTTCCTTCTTTTCATACTTACAGTCTTGAAAAATCTAGAGCTTGAAAAAAAAACTACCCATTTCCAAATGCAAAAGCGTGAGATTCATAGGAAAATAAGAAATTCTGAATCCTGATTTACAATTTTTCTTTGTGGACTTTTCGCTGAAATTTTATTCTTTCCTCACTTTTTCATCGTCGTTCTCGCTCCACATTCTGCCCTCTATCGGTTCCCCTAATCTCTCGATTTCAGGACTTCCACATGTCCGTCGGGGGGATACTGCGGGCGATACGGCAGAGTGTGGCGAGTTACGACGATGACTGGGCCGATGTCCTTTCCCATATGGTCACTGCCAATGTCTTAGTCACAGCAGCCGGGATCATCTCATACAAAATGTTCAACGAAGGACCGCTCGAATGCATATCACCCAGCTATTTCCCGAAATCATGGGCATCGGTTAGCAAATTCCACAATTCGTTATCAAAAAACTCTCTGGTATCTTATTGGATATGATGGAAATATGGGGTCCAATTCTGATCAACGTTCGTTCATGATTTAACACTAAAATCACAGACTACTGCCCTCAATGTGAAATGGTGTGAAGGGAAAAGGATTAGGTGCCCCTTTCAAAATTTAGCAGTTTTGAGATTTGGCGAAATCAGAAACTCGTTCTCTCTACTCTTTTATGAAATGAGCGAGAAACGGGAAATCCTTTTTGAGACAAAAATCAAGATGACATTCATATCGTAGGCAGCGTATTCATATTGCTGGGTAAAACGGTAACTGACTGAACTGAGCTAGACTAGTGATTGTAATTTTTATAGTGTAACCTTCGATTCAACTGGTTTGGCTGTGGGAAGGCGGTTCTTTGTGACCTATAAGGCCGCTCGCGCCGGGAAGCAGTCTGCATCTCTCTCGTGCACATGCTTTCTTATCATTATCTAGCCGTAATCAGATCTAGAAGCCCCGCGTTTGGCCGCGACAGCTGAATCAAAGTGTACTAGTGCCCTTGTAGTACCGACAACACATGCGCGTATGCAAGCACAGTGGAGCGCAAAATTGAAGAAATGTGCGCTCCACGGACCTCTTTTACGCGCAAATGCTGCTGCCACCGCAAAGACACTGTTAACTTTGATCTTTTAAATAGCCTATAAACAACACTATATCTCTTACAAAACAAAGAAAGGGTTTAAATTGCCAGCGCTTTGGTGTAAAGGTTTTGATGAAAATCATGGATCGGGTTGTGTTAATTATTCAAACAACAAAGTGTAATATTCATTATTCGTTCAATATTTATAACCTACTCCAAGTAACCCTTTATCATAAAACTTGATGTAATTGCCTATGCATCATGAATTTATAAAAGATCAGACTACATGCATAATTTTAATTTATGCACTATTATTTGCAATTTATGCACTTACTATTTGCGCAATTTTTAAAGCGGCGTGAGACTCAATCTGCGAACTTGTTTGGAAGATTTTGTTTGTTGTGATGTCTTGAAGGGAAAAATTCTTTTGTAGAAACAGATAATTGCTCATTGCTTAAAATATTTTTACAGTCTGTTAAACCTGTACTGTTTTTCTTTGCTAGTCCCCCTCTCTATTCACCCCAGAATCTCACATATTTTTGAGATCCAGAGAACACTCCCAATTGTGGAAATTGTTATTGTCCCCAGCTTCCTTTCAAATCGAAGAAGTAAATAGGTGACCAACTGCTAAAAAATGCATACAACAAAAGCGTGTGGAACACCATGCCGGGAAGGCAACAATTTTACCCCCAATAGTCGTTACCGGCATAACACACTATGTTTACGCAGACACCCTAGTTGTAACTCGTGTCTGGTTTTCACTTTACTGTCGATCTGACAATGCCCTTCTTACCTCAGCCAAATTATAGAATTACTGACCCTTAGACGGCAGTAACTACCATTTTCTCTACGTAGTTATGCATTTGTTAGAGTGGCCTTTTGAAGGTCCCCTATCTGTCCTGAAACCTCGTGCTCAAGACCATTAGTACTCGGTGTCCTCGCCTTCGCTTTTTTTTTCGCATTTCGAGGCCGATCGATGTTATCGAAGCGAAACAAACGATCAACAAAATGTTTGTTTTCTCTTACTGCATCGCTAATCCTATGATTCGCATTTCTTACATAATGACGCCATCTTAAAGATTTCCTTCAAATTTTACCATATAAGATGCCTCTAACAAAAAAACTATGGCATTCCAAGTTCGGCTGTTTTTAAATCCTGGCATAGCAAATGTTCATGTGTAATACTGTTTCAGTAACGACACGCCGAAACGTTAGCCAATAAAGAATTGTTGCAAATCTTGGTCGTTGCAAAAAGTATGACACTTTAAACGATACCTGTGAGAAAAGTTACTTCGTGTATCTCTATACTCCTTGTCTAGAATAAAATGCTCTATTTGTTCAAGAAAATGATAATCGATTTTTTTAGAATTCGAAATTTTTGGAAATCGATTTCGGGGTTAGAGGTTATCCATTAACGGCATGCTTTCAGGCGGAGATGATTTCTGTAGAACAGTTGTAATCAAGAGCCTTAGTCTAGAATTATTCAGTAGATACATAATCTTACATCTTAGGCAAGCAAATTACTTGAAACACCAACTTACCTTCCCAAATTTGCTAGTGTTAATGTGCTCTTACTTATTACGTTTTTAGTAGTGTAATTAATTGGTATGAGTTTTTACCCAATATTTCTATTTATCTCTGGTGCTCTTCTAGTGCAGTAGATAAAGATCAAGGTAAAATCTGAGCAACATTTCCTATTATATTTCCCTAACTAAACTACAAAAATGATATTTGTTATAACCACCCCTGCTTATGACATGCATAGCAAATATCTGTTTAGCGGCTTTTTTGTTTACCGTAATCAAAGGAAATTTGAGAGCAGCGCATTCATATGTGTTTCTGGCCATACCTGGTTGTTTTTGCACGTTCGGTAACCAAAACAGAGTGCAATCAGATACGTACCACATCATGAGACTCCGCCCAAAATTTTCATTGTTTTTTGTATCTCCTGCTATTTTTGTCGGATGTATATTGGAGAATGGCATAGATATTTTTTGGAACTTTTGTTGCCCTATAATGTTATCCTTCAAAAATAAGGAGCGTGTTTCTTCTATCCATCACAGATCTTGAAAATCGCAACGGACTTTTTTCGCCTTTACATAAATATCCTCTGCTGTGAAAATTATGGTAATCTATCTTGTTTTAGCGTTACGAAAGCTTTCGCACGGCCGTTAGTGCAACGCTAATCTATTCTTAGAAGGGCAATTAATTCCACTATAAATAAATCGTACAGTAGAAGAATCAGCGCGAATATAGATATGCACGTTTTTACGACTAATTATGTAAATATCTCACATCAGATTCCAGCGCAGGGAAAAATCTGCAGATAAACTAGTCGCACTGCTTACCTTTATTCTTACTGTATCATGGATTTTCTTGGCAAAAAAATTGAATAACATTAAGTAAGAACATGCTAAGGTGAAGAAAAGGGCCTATCAACGAAAGTTTTTTCAAAAGATCACCAATATCGATCTATTTCCTTGAAAAGAATTAACTTATCTTTGTTCAAATCCAGCACACCTTTCACCCTTATATTTAACACCTCCATGTGGTATAGAATGGTGTCTGTCGTAATGTTCGACTATTTTCGTACTAAACGAAAAACTTATAAATTCCGGCACCCGTATACATCACTGCAATTTATATGCATCGTTGCCTAGCGGCCTTTTTCGTGTCTCAGCTTTTTGAGTTTCCGTGACATACCTCGCATGTTTCTTGCATGCTAATGGGTTTTGAGTGCATTTGGTTTTTTCAGTTTTTGCATTTTTGGAAAGGTTGGAAACCCAAGTAATGCTAGCAGTGCAATAAGTCAAAAGCGATGTGGTTTGAAATAAAGACCTGTTAACAAACTAGTAACAGTCTGATAATATCGCTGACTGGATCAAGAATGATCCATGCCACTCCGTAAATGTGAGCTTTACAAGCTTGACCACAGTCACATCGTCAGCTGCGTCTAAGTCTTACTACGTTTTGGAAGAAAAAACCAGGCGGCGGGTTTATGATAAGTAATGCCTAATTTAAAGATAGTATTTCATTTCGATTTGATTGGCGGAGTGGACGAGTTTGCACATCCATAAAGATCAAGATAATCCTGCAGAACTTTATGAATATTGGGTAAACAAGCTTATTTACTTTAGTAATGCTCGCTTTGCTAATGACACCAATGCAATGTTTTGATTCCAACAAAAATTAGCAATTAAAAGGTATCACTGATATGGTTTGCTTACACCAATATTAATTGCTACATACATATAATAATGTGTTACAGATTTATAGGCAGGTGTACTGAGCCGGCCAACTTGGCTTAGCTCTTTAAGTGATGTTTACAATTGTTACTAGTACATAAGATCGACATTTTATTATCTATCATACAATAACCTCATTGGCAAACATACAAACTTTCTTGCTTTCTGGTAATTTCTTTAGAGAAGGTGACTGATGCGATCATAAATCAACTTGGTCATAAAAAGTTTACGATAGGATGCGTTTACCGCATGATCTGTTTCCGCCTTTGCTCTTTTCCTTCTTTTCTTTACTTCATCATCATAGTATCATTTACAATCAGAGCGGTATCGGGTGGGAAAATCATGGTCAAAATAGTCGCAGGTTTTTTCAGCTTGAGAACATCAGTCTTCACGCTAATTTTACACCTTCATTCTTCTACTATTTGGATACTTGGAAAATCTACAAAAACGCGGTAACCCAGCAGCATTCAGCTGATACTTGCCGACTGCACTCTTCTGCTCTCAACAAGTTGTGCAATACATCTTTTATGGACTATTCCCACAATTTGGGCAGTAATCTCATCATAGATTCCCATTTACCGCATCAAAAAATCTACCAGCAATTAGTGGACCATCCCTCCAGACTAACCTTTTGCACTCCTTTGTTTGACATGCACTCAGGAATTGTAGTGTCATGTCATACGACAATATCCGTAAACAGAATTAGTTAATCCATCGCGAATGGGACAAAAAATCAGCCACACGTGTTTATTCTGCGCTGCGCAACACCCACTGCGTATATTCATAGGATTCTAAGTGATCAGAGATCAGGTTAAGCATAAGGGACAATCAAAGCAATTTTGAGTCTTTCTATTGCGGAATTTTTAGTTCTTCCAGAAGGCAACGAGTAACCTTACCTGGCCTAAGAAAAAGCTGTTTTATAAAATTCCGTAGTTTATCCGCGGCGGAAACCTGAGTTGTTGTATATTACCGTTAGTTCAAGAAATGATGAGCAGCCTTGCCCCTTTCCAATTCTCCAGTCCACATAAAATTTTCCGTCTGCTGATTTTCTGAATTTGAAAAATTTCTTGGCTGAGAGAAGGGCAGACCTTCATTTATTATCTTTACCGAAAAATTTCCAATGGCTTTTCTTAAAATCTTATTATCAGAAAGAAACTATGTGATGCAGCTCTATGTCACTCCATATAGTGTGTTTCATTTAATATGACTTTCTTCGTTTTTTTTTCAGAACTCCGTACACAATTATTGTGCGCTCAATTCATAAATTGGAACGGACTCCTTACTGACAGCTCTATGCAAACTTTGTAGTTTGAGTCATTTGTGGAGCTCCCCTATCTTTTCTCTTTCACTCTTACACCTTCTCTTCACCTTCACTTTACGAAGCAGTTTATGACTTGGGAAATTTTTCTCGTTTTCTACTCCACTCACCTCCTTATAACATCTGTATTTAACAAACATCTTATTATATTTTCCATGATCGCAAATGTATTGACATAGTCTTACATAAATAAGTTTTGCCCGAAAGCTCTGCACACGGCTCATAATCTGTCTGAATTTGTTCACTTGTTGAGCAGTTGATTACGACATTTAGAATAAAAAATATAGTCACTTTCTCATGAAAAAAGAACAGCGGGGGGGGGGAGAGAGGTTGGGGGTGGCGGAGGGTTTGAGAGTTCTTCTGTTGGTAACAAATACTGTTCGCCGATATTGCAATGCGATATTTCTTTGCAACAAATTGCCACCGTTCGGCAGCTGCCCACTTTCACACAGTCCTTTATCTGATAACACAAAGTGAACTGAAAAGCCGCAAGCAAAACCATTAAACGTCGAACGATGAATGGACGACAACAGTGAATGCACTGGGGGGGGGGAGGCCCCACGCGTGATTCTCCTGCATCAGCGCTGCCAAAGGACACCGCATCGATCTGTGAAATTTAGTGATCGCCTTCATTTCCTCGAGCTGATCCTCGTGAATTTTTCATAGCTCTACCAGCTACCGCCCATCTTGGCATAATTTTGTCATTCTCCGATTTCTTTTTTCTCTCAAATTTGGGTCCAGAAAACATCGAAATTACTCCGACTTCTTTCTACGGGTTATTGACGAACCGTACGTAATAACATTAACAACAGTCTTACCGAGTGCCTGGCTCTCAAGTGCCTCTCACGATCGTTTACTTTCGTTATTATCTCACCCATATGTGCTCGAAAGACCTATAATCTGCATATGTGAAGCTTTTCGCCCATACGCTGCTATATACACTGACATGGTAAAAAATCTTTCCAAAACGCATTCACTCAGAATTTGTAATTGGGGCTCTATCCTAATTTCTGCGTAAACATTGTATATATTACTTTGGAGATGGATATCGTCCTGCTGATCATTTATTATCTCACGAAAGGGCAACCAAAATTCCAAAATTTTGTTATTGATTTGCTGAATCAAGCCTATTTTAATCCAGTAATTAAGGACAATAATTTGACATTCTAAAATGTACATGTAACAAATCTCTAGAAATTCTTCAACACTAGTAAAAATGTGGAGAAACCTGCAATGGATGCCATTAGACTTTCAAAGTTATCCTGAGGAAACCAACTAACTTTCAAGATTTTTCTACTCTCGGTTATTCTACACAGTGTCTGGCGGTGCATTTTCTTCCTTGAAATTGAATCCTAATAGATGATAAGAAAGAAGTGCTTTTTGCGTCTTTTATGTTTCGAAGTAGGCAAACTCATAAAGGCTGCCGATAGCGCGCCTTCTCCAAAAAATACTCTCAAAGTTGATATAAATTATATTTAAATTATGTTAGAATCGACATAGTGCTGGAACTCAGGGAGTACAATGAAAGCAGGCGTTTATTTTATTTCTGAGAAAATCTACTGCAAGATAATTACCTCCTTTCTCTTCCTTTCTTTCGTTCTTAATTTCTATTTGCGCACTGTACTATGCAAAACGAAGATTTCAAAAGACCCTGCTGGTAGAAAGGCCATGAATTTTATCCTAACCATACCATCTTATTTTATTCGTAACTATGTATGCAAAAGCTCCTCACCTCTTTACAGGAAAAAGCTGTCTGCTATAGCGAGCGGCTCAGATTTCAATCCACATTCTTGCCTTGATTTTGCATGCATTAGCTCTCTTAAAGTGCGAACGTGCGAAGTTTTTTTTTGATCATCGCCTTTCACGCATCAACACCCCTGTTTTTGTTGAACGACATTGCTAAGAACGTTGCAAGGCAAGATGGGATTTGCGAACCGTTCTTGTTTGTAGCGATCTTCAGAAAAAGAAGGTTGATTTACCTTACCAAAGAGACCCTCAATAATTATGGGTGCCAAAAAAAAGTATCAGAGTCATGAAGAAATGAGTAATCGCATTTGGTGCTTATTCACAATTTGATATCAATCGCAAGTATAGTCAGAATTATTGCTGCTGCTCCCCATGTACTGTGGAAAAAATGAGTTCAAAACTAAGTGACAAGATTTATGCCCTTTCGCTTTCGGAATAAATTTTTTACAACCACAATTCTTACTTTCATCTGCAGCTTTGGAATGATGTGCATTGTGCGCCACTCAATTATTCCCATAAGCGTAACTAAATGGCTCAAACGCTTCGTATATTATAATGCAAAAAGATAGTTTCTCATATTCTCAAGGTAGCGGAAATTTCCGAATTCAAAGGGGCAAAAACTCTGCAACAGCAGCCCTTTTTTGGCTTCAGTGATAGGGCAATTGTACTCAAACAAAGCATAAAGCGAATGATTACCCAGGATAAATGATTTATTGTTAAATTTTGAGATAAGTTTATTTTTTTGGGCTGCAAATTCTTTTTTGTTACAATTCCATGCTAATACATTGTTATCCATTTTACTGTCTGCGATATGAATTTGGGCAAAACTGAGAAAAAGCAAGCTTTCTGCATTCTTTGCTCATGGAAGGAAATTAGTGTTTGCCAATCCAAAGGCCTTTTTGGCACTGCAGAAAAGTCGGAAATTGGCATTGGTTTCCATAGCTGCAAAGAAAACTTGGCTGCTACGTAAGGCAATCTTTTACTGTGTAGGGAATGTCTTCGGAGGCTATTATGATTGTGTACGGCAATTTCGAAAAAAAAAGAAATTGTCGGAAAAAAGCGATTGCTCAATTTTATTTTGGATTGGCCCTGAAATTCGTTCGCACCATTGAAAATTCATAACTTCTTATTTTCCCGAACAATTTGCACAATTCTGGATGCAATTGAAAGAGCAAATTACACTCTAGATTAGCATAGGGGTTATTAGGTTGTTACATAAGTTGTTACATTTTCTTCGTCTTCCTCTGGAAAACTCCAGAAGATTCGGCAAGATCTTATATCTGATATTTATGGGAAGGTACAAAGAGCTACATATCCGCTAGCACCCTTCATGCCTCCACGACGTGACTCATATTGAATATGCAGGCCACTCTATAAGGGCATCCCAAACTCCATTTTCTTCTTTATTTTTTGAAAGTCGTCTTATTCTCCTTTTGCCTTTTAAAATTTTTTGTGAACTTCTGGAAGCATTGTAGTCCTACGACAATTTGAATGTTCAAGCTCTTCAATAACCAAGATTGGAAATCTGCCAAAAATGTTGGAAGAATTCTAAAAAATTTGACAATTTGATTTTTTTATGTGTGACATGTATACATCAAAAATCTACAACACTACACATAGTTTGGAGATAAGGAGAAATTATTTGACAAAGTTATGAGGATTTTTTCAGACGTTGCAGAAATAAAAGTTCTGAAAGGAAATTACCTAAATTTCGATTTTTCTGTGTGGAACTGGCAAAAATTACATGCCCTAAAAACGGAA
Source organism: Cylicocyclus nassatus (assembly GCA_958299035.1). Lineage (NCBI taxonomy): Eukaryota > Metazoa > Nematoda > Chromadorea > Rhabditida > Strongylidae > Cylicocyclus > Cylicocyclus nassatus. Next base: position 39,199,300 of record CATQJL010000001.1, on the reverse strand, counting down.
AAGTTGATATTATGAGTTTTATAACCTGTTTTTTCTATTAAACAAAAATTGTGCCAATTGAGCTTTTCTATGCAAAGTTATGATTTTCGAGCAAGCAGTACAGAACGGCAAGATTGTTTTTTGGAATTCTAATTGTAACCAGTAATAGAGACGCCCAATCAGTTCAAAATTTTTTCGTGTAGAAAACCGGTTATAGAATTTATTATAACAACTGCTCCAATTTTTAGTACACGTTTTAGGTTACACAGGAAATTTAGATTTAAGTGAGACATATTTCTTTAGAACTTCTACTTCTAATAATTTGGGTACTAAAAATCACATTGCTATTGTAGAGTTCGTGATTTCCTCTTCAAACACATTTTAGTTTGTGCGAATCCCCAGAAAACGTAAGAAGTTATGAACTTTTGAAAACCGTGCGAGCAAATTTGGGCAACTTGACATTTTCCAACACATGGCTCCTGACTTTCTGAGTTCCGTAGGCTTCACCGTCAAGATTATCTTTTCCTTAATTAGAGACACGGTGAAATTGCGTTTACTGGACACACGATAACTTCTAACATCCGCTTAGTGTTGCATTTATATTTGTAAAAGTGCCTGAATTTTGAGTAAAACGTATTTCTTCAGCAATTAGTTGTCCATTTCTGCCTGAGGCGATCAGCAATTTCATGTAGTGCCTTGTCACAGGACATTATTTTTAAAAAAATGTATAACTAGAATTATCACAAAATTCATTCGATTGGAGTGCTTTTCTTTTGAGCAATTGCCTACGCTCTCTGTTTGAAACTTTCTGAGAGCCGAACAGCGATCCAGCGTGTAAGCTACCGTAATCATAGGGTTTTTTCAGTTTAAAGTAAACAACGTCTGACAAATGACAGCCACCTAGCGTTGGATGAACACAACAAGCACAATGTCTATTTTTAGATATTCATTCATAGATTTGTTATTTGGGTGAGGGTAAGGGGGGAAGGAGGAACTGATGCCAGTGCTTGCACAGTTGGCACCGGGTCAAGCTGGATATCATTTTTGGGACGAAAAGCAAAGAGTATATCGTTTTTGTGGCTGAATAGGCACAAAAATTGCACGTTTTTTTAGCCAAAGTTTCGTCTTTTCGAGAATTTTCTACGTTTAGGATTGAGGTTCAAGGTGGACTTCGTACAGAATATTCAAGTTACGAACCCTGGCTGGTGCCTTTGCGGCCCAGAAGAAGGCAAGATTTGAGCATCTATGCTAAATAGTTAGCTAAAATTAACAATGCTTTCATGTTCGCTGGCTGTTTATCTGGAGTATAAATCACTGCTATCAAAAAGTCTGAAATCTTTTCAAATCTGACCCTTTCTTTAGAAATTTTTTTCCAGAAATATGCGTGATTAGGGAGCCGAAAAACAGAGAAAGGGTGGAGTAGGAGCAGAACATCAATTTGAACACCACCTTTCTCCACCAAGCTATATTTTTTCCAAATGTCTCTGCCGCCATTTTTTTTTCGCCGCTGCTCTCATTTCTCACTGTCCTTTATCTGACCACAAGTGTAGTGAATTGCCGAAAGCAAAGCCATTAAAACGATCGCAACGAACGATGAATGAGCGCGGCAACAGTGGGAAGGACTCGTGATTCTTCTGCATCAGCGCTACCAAAGGGCACCGCATTGATCTGTGAATTTCACTAATCGTGTTCACTTCATCTGGCTGATGGACTGTCTACAGTAATCCTGAATTTTTGCTCTTAATATTAGTTTTAGCTGCCTAAGCTCACCCTAAAATAAAGTATGCCAATTTTATGTATCATCACATTTTTAAAATTCACATTTGTATCTGGAAACTGCCACTTTTACGCCGATTTTCGTTGCAAATATGAGGCGTACGATGACAGTAACATTAACGGCAGCCCTAACGAGTGCCTAGTTCTCAAGTGCTTCTCACGATCGTTTACTTTCGTTATTGTCACAATCCATCTGTGCTCCTTGAGTCAATGCCTGCACATGTGAGGTTTTTCACCCGTTCCAGTCTTTGTATCACTGCGCTATCTTCAACAACTAGAGGACAAGCTTAATTGGGTCTTACTCTCTTTGCGAAAGCCAAATAGAGCCACAATTTATCATTGTAGTTTAACGTATTTCATTCTCGCCGTTTTGCATTCTCTTTCGTATATTTTGGAAACGAGATAAATACAAACCCAATCGTCTGTGAAGATATGGAGTAATTTAGCCGAATGTAGCCGTACTCAGTGATGGTGCTAGTGTTTGCTTCTGTTGTACAATAATGAAGTCATATGTAGCAGTAAGCCGGTAGAGTCCTAATCTATTGTGGCATTCCTTATTTGCAGTTCCATCCTCCATAAAATCTGTGCACAGAGAGAACGATTAAGGTGATTTCGTAGAAGGTAGACGCAACAAAAATTGGAATTCCTGCATTGCAGGCTACAGAGAATATCAAGATGTGTCGATCATAGCAAGTTGTAGCCGAACTTTATGACGTTTCATCTTTTCTCTTGCTGCTTCCTAACGAGTCTAAATAAGAGATGTATATTAAGGACACGACAGTCAATAACTCATGAAATTTGCGAACAAGTCTGTTTTGATTTTTTGAACACTGTAACCGATGAGGTGTTTAGCTAGTCAGCGAGGAAGTGATTGCTTGAAAAAATGGACTTTATCTAACTATTTAGCAGTACTTGTACCATGTGGTAAAAGCTTCTTTAAACTCCAAAAAGTGTTGGTGAAGAGTTTTTGTTAATGAGATTGCGGTAATGTTATGTAACATGGAGAAAACGAAATTCCAAAAAATGTCTTGATTGGCTGAAATGCAAGTTCATGATGCTTTTAACCCAACTTCAAAACTACGTCCTGTTCATTCTCCAATGAATGTTGCAGCTGTGCATTAACGAGCTTGTTTCTTGCTGCCTAATAATTTTCAGCACATTTTTAGGAATTTGCGCTGTGTATCCAGGATAATAGAATATCTCACTCAAAAAGTTAGCAAAACGTGTTCCCAGTCTGTGTTGGCGTAAGTGCGGTATTAACCGTACAAAAAGTGCCATCTTGCAGGGCTAATGCATCGTGAGTCAGTAGAATCAACACAGTGCTGCGTGCACCAGGATTCTGATGGGAACTACGTTTTCCCTTTCCAAGTTCGAAGTTTCGTTATGGGGACGAGCTATGAACATTTTCGTTCTCACCCCAATTCTCGTACTGTTTTGGAGCGTTGCAGTGCATAATCTCAAAAATTTGGGGTGTTACTGCATTTACGACATTTTCCACGCTCTCGAAAACCACACTTTCCAACCAAAAATTTTCCAACGCTTCCCCCCCCCCACAGCTTCCCTTTTCTCCCCTGCTCCCTTCCCTTAGCAATATTTCTGCGTTTGCCACATCTTCCATAGTTTCGCACCTACTTTTTCTCAGTCGTGCAAAAGAAGAGCTCAACAAACTTTTTCTCAATCACGCATCAACGCCTGTGTTCTTGCTAGGTTACAACGCAAATTTTTTTCTTTACTCGATTAACTCTAATTCGGCAGTTTTCCCTGAACGAATCCCATATCAGTGGCATTTGAGATTTTCTGGAAGAAGAGGGAGGGGGATGACAATAAAAATCAGAATTTTATTTGAACAAAGAAAGATTTGATTTTTTTGGAAGCTTCACGAATGTGCAAACTTGCAGATTTCGAATTTCAAAATTCATGTAGAAGCAACCAAGCCAGCAAAAAAATTTGTTTACTTCTACTCTGAAGCTCAAATATTCTACGATTCATTTGAACAGTCAAGCACAAAAATTCACAAACAATCAAAGTCACCTTGCAAAGTTTTGTAACTCATATGGACAGTTTTCAAGAAACTTGCGAAGAAGCGGCGATCACCATATAAAAATGAAAAAGAATCTCTGCTACATCTGAGCTGTATATGGATAACGTAGTGAAGACTATGTGGGTTTTGGGGCTTAGCTATACCGGTGGTGCAACCTCTGGTGTCCCTTGTCAGTAGTTCCCAAGGAAGTTTTAAAAGCAGCAAAATTGAATCAAATCAAAGATGAGATCTAAGCTACGAGAAGAAGAATATAGGGACACTGAGCGAAAAAGTGTAAATAACGCAAACATTGAGGTACACGAAAAAGAAATGACAAGTATCATGCGAGAAACATGTTCAATACGATGTATAGAGGACAAGAGGTCGCCGATGGGCACTATTCACGCGGACTGCTAACACGAGCTGTGATGAACAGAAGTGCTCATTTGTTACGGAAGTCCGCGCGGAACCTGCTCCAGGTTGGCATGAGTTCGTTTCTAGGCTTTCCGAAAACGAGGTCCCCCTGACTTCTACAAAATTTCGTCCCCTTTGACCCTTTTTGTAAACGTCAACTGAAAAAACCTAACCTTACTTGTATTTTTTTCGGACCCATAGTAGCGATGTCTCCTTTGCTTTTTCGCCCCGAAAACGAAGTTTAGCCTGCCTTCAAACGGTTTGTGGCTGACCTGAGCTCCTCTATCGGCGACCTACTGTCCTCTTTCGAGGTAGAATACTTGAAAAAAATCATCAACTACGAGCATCTAGTATACAGTTAATGTTTTAGAAAGAATCAAAATCTCTTGATACAAGATACAATAGTCATTATTAACATCGACTAATTCTCACAACGGGTGCGATATTTCGGGCCTAGCACAAGCTATCATGTGCAGGACCATTTTGGGTTTAAAATCCGCGTAAACTGCCTAGAGCAGCTTTTATTGTTAGCAGCAATTTGCCAAGGCCATAACTAGTTTGACGACAAACACATTCTTTCGCTTTGTTTCTTTTTCAGCTGTCAAACCTCTTTTCAATAGCTATGTTTGTTACTCTGCTCTATATTTTCACTGGAGCTGTCACATGATAAACAATAAGGATTTTCTCAGCTATTTCAACGGCTTGGGCTTGTACCGCTTCCACCGTAATTAAAAACACAGAATTCACAAGTAAAAAGCCGTTCATACCCGCTCTACACAAGAAAAAATTGATAATAGATTTTTGTGCTCACATTCCATTTTTGAAACTTGGATTCGCTCTATATTCCGTGCTTCGATAGTTAGTACAAGGGTGATTGTATTCTATAGAAGGAATCTACGCATTCGAAAAGCATGTCTGCATCTAACAAAAATATCTCTGGCGAAAAATCCGTCGCCATGGCTAGTTTCTAGCCCAACTTTCTCCGGCCTGTACATTTTTTCAGTGATCATGTATCATGGAAGGCTGACTGTCGCAAGTTATTTTGACATAAATTGTTCCAGTCATCTTTTGAATTTCCGGTTTACTTTTTCCTGTTTTCTTTGCTTTTACGCTCTTCTGAAACTTTTAATCAAATATCGGCCTCAGAAGGATTTGCACCGTTTAGTTTTCTTAGTGTTAAGGTGGTGTTAATTCGAATTTTTCAATTTCGCAGTATACACTCAAAATTCACATTTCCGCTTTTTATACATTAGGTCATCCTATGACAGCGTTCAAATCATACGTCAATGACACTCTGATTCTTACCAATGCTTGACGATCTACTAGGTTGTCGGATAATTTGTGTTAGACTTTTGTATTTATTTCTTAAAAATCTGAGAAACTTTCGAAAAATTTTATGTTCACTGACTGTAGACGGGAGGCAAAGATCTACCCACCAATACTGTCAGATCCGCGGTCCATGCGCAAAAACCCTTCTAATTGTGGAAGCGCGTTTTATTGACCTTCTTGTCAAGGGGCTGGCATTCTTCCAAATGATCAGGAAGAGACCGGAAGATGTGGTATTCAATCAGGGGGAAAGCACATTCGCATTTTAATATGTAACAATTTTCAGAAAAATTACAGAAAATTACTCCAACCCTTATATAACAAATCCTACACGATCGACCAAAATTCAATTTTTTGATTTAGTTTTCACTCCTCATCTTTGGCATTCTAGCCGCACTAAAGTACTGCCCTAAAAGAGACATTGCGATAGGAAAGAAAAAGAACGATTGCAGAGAAAAATCAAAGAAGGAAGACAATTTTGAATGTGTTTACAAAGTTATCGTGAACTTGCTAGCTATTTATGCATTTGCGGCATCATTCATGCTTTTGTGTAGGCCCTATCGTGCCCTGTTTATGGAGTACTGAAGATTCTAAAAAGCTTCCGAAATTTTCCAGAGTTACTGAAAAAGCGTGGCAGACATAAACCGACAACCTAATATAATGACTCCCTCATCTCATTTTTTATATCCATAGTTCCCATTTTACATCAGTCTAATTGTGTGATTGTGGGAGTGGAATTTAGATCGCCCATTAATCAACGTGATGTGTGATGTATCTCGCATTCCTATGTTCAAAAACCGGACTACGCTCAAGACCCAATTATGCTGTTATGAGAACGCGGTCGTTTATTTTTGTGCAAAAACTTTGCTCATACATATGGTATTCGGCATTGATTTGATGAGTGCATTAACTCTCAAACTGCTACTCAATTGTATAAAAACCATAAACTATAATAAGGTGAAGTCGTAGCAGTCTTGTCCTCTGCTTAAAACGGCCGCTGTAAGAAAAGCAAATCATGATGTTGTGCCGGAAGTTTGCGAAGATACTTTTGGAAATTTCCGATATTTTCGCCCATGCGACTTCATTGATTTTTTCCTACCGAAAGGTCTTAATAGAATTCCTCTAAATGTTTTGTTCATCTCTTGAGCTTTTTCCCCGTATATTCTAAGCCGGTCAATTAATATTCATTGAGCATTCAAATCCATAATGCAGATATGTTGTATGTTTGCATGTTTTGTATGTTTGCTTGCAGAATTGCAACATTTCTTCGATCAACGTAAGTTCATGAAGCTCTAGATAGTCATCAAAGTTCTACTGAGCAATTTTCAATTTTCCAAACATCTAAACACATTGACAGAATTATATTGTGGGCACACTGCTTCCGCTCATAATCATGCATAGGATATCTTCAGTACTACGATAAGTGTTTTGTTTTCTAGATCGGAAATAGTCCTCAATGAGGTGTATATCTGCATTTGATACCCAAGTGTTTTGTTTTTCGCGTACAGTGAAAAATGCGCGTAAAATGAGGTGCTTCATGCATCCTTTAGGCGATTATTATATTTTTTTGCCCACAAATTTTTGTTTTGTTCAGGAAAAGTGTATGTTAGAAGCTTGCTGTTTTTTGAATGGTCCTCCCCTTTTCTGCATCATAAAAAACTTTGCTCTTTTTTCTTTCATGATACAAAAGTTTTTTGTGAAGATGAAGTTGACCCGTGTTTGAATTTTGAGGTGAACTACAGCCAACAGCAGTCAATGGGCTATTCGTTGACCAAGTCTGGAAAATGTGCTTTAGGATGAGGAGATCATGTCATCCAAAATAATAATTTTTTTGCAAATAAGACAAAAAAGTGTTTCAGATGTTTATCCTACGCTGCGCAACTCCTGCTGTGTATATTCTTAGGGTTGAAGGAACAGAGATCAGTTCTCATTGCCAGCCTCCAAGCAACTCCCCATTCATAGTCTTTCTCTTGGTTCTTGGAGATCAAGCAGTCTCATTGTGAGGCCTCTAGAAGCTTGGTGGGAGTTCTCTGACAAATGACAACTAATAATAACATCAGCTGACAGTGTATGGAAGCATTAAGCATCTCTTGGGTCTGATATTCGATCAAAGTAAATTTTTGGAAAGGAGGAGAGGAGAGGAGGAGGGTTAGGGCACTATATGTGGAGGACTTTGCCTTAGAGAACTCAAAAATTTCGAATAGAGGAGAGCTAGCGTGCCTTAGAGAAGTCTAAAATTTCGAATAAAGGAGAGCTAGCGCGAGCAGTTCACTGTAATGGACATTCTGTTATATAAAATTGCGTTCTTTCCAAGCCATATTTACTAGCATTATATACTTGTTCCCAAGTGATTTCGAGCGTTGATCTGGCTGTTTGCACCTTGCAATTTGTTCTCAATAGTTTTTCTCCAAGTACATGCAATCGATCTCTTCTGCAAACCTATCACTTTCACTTTTCACTTTCGTTTCAGTTCTGCTAATCACATCTGATTAGTATTGAGATAGGAATTTTTACTGTTTTACTGCACTTTTGTTGCAGAAAGTTCTTGTTCCACCTTTTGGCACATGGAATGGAATATGTTCTTTTTAACATCAATCTTCTGAATGTTTCGAAACTGCAGCCACCAAGATTTGGTTTCTGATTTAGTGTCTTCTATGCTCAAATATTAACGAATATAATCAAATTATTTGTTTGCTGGAACTCCTCGGATTTGCTTTTCCGAATAGGATCTGTATAATTTACTATGCTTATTCCAAAATTAGAGACTCCAGAGATACCGCACGGCAAATTTTCGCGCAAAAATGATCCACTTTCAAAATCTTTTCCTCACCGCAAAAAGTGATTTTCCTTCTCCTCTCGTACCCATGTCTTTCAAAACTGGATTACGCTCAGTACAAGCTATAGATTATAAGAAGGCGGTCATTTACTACTGCGCGAGAATTCCCGACAGACATATGGTTTTCGTCATTATTGTAATGGCCTACTTTTTGTGAATTATTGCGAGCAGTTATTCTTTATTTTTCGCGTTCTCAATCTCAACGGTATAGCCGAAAATTCTCAAATTTCAGAACAAAACACCTAGCTTTTTTTCTCACCTTGGAAATCCGTGTCGCAAAAAAAAATCTTTGAAATTCGATCCTGTCCATCTAAACATCAGTTTATACACCTCTGCAAAGTTTCTATTCGTCACTGCTAATTTTCTAAAAAAAATTTTCACAAAAATCTTCGTACCCCGAACATTTGTACAAAAATGAGTTTTATTGTATTGTGCTCTAATACTTCACACATTTATTCATGTGAAGGTGCTGCTCACTTCTGAGCTATGTTCATTCTACTAAACATCATTCTTCTTTTTTTATGCACCACGCACATGTTTAAGCAGTGATATAAGCAACAGCAGTCCATTTTTTCCACAATTTCATAGGATAATCCTTCGCATTTATTCAATTTCACGCACCTGATCATCTCAATTTGGCATCCTTTTCTACAATTTCAAACTGGATATTATCAGTTTGCCGTATATTTTTCTCCTGCACTGGATCTGATCCACCAAGAGATTTTCACAGGCACATTTCACATTGTTAGTTCGGCCGATTTCTTATTGAAAAAGAGATTGCTTAGATTTCTGCTTCTATAAAGTGTTTTGTGGTTTTGTTCTGAATATCATTATTTTTCAATTCAGCCTGTTCCCTACTCCAAAAAAATATTTGGGCGTGCATTCCGCCAAGATTTCCTCTGATTTTTGAATAATCGTAGCTCTCTGTCTGGAATTTTTTCATCAATCTTGTTTCCTTACATTGCTTGTCGGGGGAGATTTTATTCATGACGGCGTCGTGCATGTACGAGATTGTGCAAGCGTAACACATTCAGAATAAACTTTTGCCATCTTTTGCTACCTAGCGCCTCCATTATATGGAGTGATTGCCAAAAATCCAAACTTCTCCTTCCAAACAAATTTTATCTTCAGCACATCTAAGTGTAATTGAGAAACATGATGTACTTTCAAATATAACAATTTAAATGCTGCTAAAGCCGTTTGGAACAATTCGCTTGCAGACTCTTTTGGTGTACTCCGCCTATTTTGAACAATTTCTCCAGCTTGGAACATTTTTAGAATGTTTTGCAGTATTTCAAACGGCATAAGCTTAGAGGATATTACTATTTTTCAGTTGCTGTGATAATTATTTTTTGCAAAGATTGTGTGCTAACTGCGAATGAACAGAAATAAAGTCTAAATGTGAGTTAATGACAACTGGCCTGCCACTGTTTAGGCAAAAATGCTTTTTCCTGCGCATTTAGTCTTTTGAAATTCGCATAGCAATAATGTGTTTTGCTTGCTTACGACTGCATACGTTCTTTTTCTCGGATAATTTCGTTCCTATCCAGCTGTCAAATGACGCTGTAATCGTCCTGGCTGTTGCTTTGCTTTATATTTTCGCACAATCGCGCAACTTCTGTCACGTAATAAAACACAGTGGATGTTTCTATAGCTGCAGCTTGTTGATAATCAAAAATGGATAAGGGAGAGAGAAGCTGGGGGAAGGGAAGGAAAATTTATAGTCAGCACTTAGACGATTCACTCTGTGATTAGCACAAATTGATGTAAAATGAGCAAGACGAGAAGTGTCCCCTTTTTTATCCCTAGCAAATTGAGTTTAGAGAATGCTTAAACTCTTATGTGTGGGAGCTCTATACAATACTCACAAAGCGTGCAAAGTAAAGGGATTTCCGCGAAATATCCGGAACTCCGCGAACAAGATCGCGCTGCATGCGCGAAATACGCGCGACATTCCGAAATTTGCGGTGTTCCCGGAATGCCGCGCAGTCACGGAATATCACGGATTTTCGGGTTTTCCAGAAAACCGAAACAGCGTGAATTTTGTGGGTTTTGTGAGTGATTTTCTCCTATAAGCTATTGGCTACAAATGTCTTCTCCTCTATAAAATAGCCCTGTCTTGAATCCGGTCATGTGATAGTTTAAGTAACGTACTGTACTAAACATTGGGTCCCAAAAGAAATCTGGTGATTTCTCAGCCCACTGCCGCGACTACTTGAATAAAATATTTTCTTCGCCAATTTCTTGTTCGATCACATGTTCTCTTACCCTCCTATAGATTACGCTGTAACAACGAGCTATAAAATTTATTTTTCAATTACCTTAACCACTATTTCAAGAAAAGTTCGAGTGCTTAGTTCGAGTGCTTATCACGCTGTTTAACACCTTGCAAAATGTTCTCACTTAGTTTTTCTAAAATACATTCCATCAATCTTTTTTGCAGCCCTATCACTTTCGTCTTTTCATTGTTTAGTTCTTTTAATCACATATGATCAGTGTCCAAATGAAGATTTTCCGGCGGTTCGCTGCAGTGCTGGTGAAATACTTGACGTTTTCTTTTTAGCGAGTCAGGCAATCATTTTTTTCAACTGATCCGTTTTTTTAAACTGAAATTGCGAGTGAGACCACATTCTATGATTACTTGACCCGTCATGACAAATACTCTCTAGTCTGTACAGCTTGCTGAAACTCATCTAGTCTGCTGCCGTTTTGCCACTTTTTTTGCACTATAATTTCGACACATTATACTCAATCTCGTATGTTGGCCATAATTTATACAAATTCCCAAATTTCGTAATAGACGCTTACAATTCAACTCTAGCCAACCTTTATTGCCTTTCCTATCGGACAAAATGAAGAAGGCTGTGTAAAAATTCTCGACAGACGTAGGGTTTTCCTCATCAATATGACGAGAATGGTTGCTTGGAAATATTGCAAACAAATGTCCCAAGAGTTTTTCTTTTTTCTGCTACAAACTGTTGATAGTTGTGAATGACCTTGCTGATTAAATCAAACCTAGTCGAATTTGAGAAATCATATATAAGAAAATAGTGGGGACTTGTTTTTCCCTTTTCCTTTCCCGATTTTCTATCATTGCGGAACTTTTAAACAGCTTACAAATAAGTAGATTCTTAATTTATATTTTCTTGAGAGGGAGGTCCATTTTGTCGAAGTAACCTTTTCAGAAGATCTTCCTATATCATTCCGAAGCGCATTGAACGCTGATTCCAAATCTGTTTTCATTATCTCCCAAGCGTCTCCAGACGCAGATTTAAGAGTGTTTTAGTGTCTAGAAACGCTCAAAATTCGTCATTCAGAAGCGGTTGGCAGATAATGAAGACAGATTTGGAATTTTTCTCTCACTGCTCTTCAAAGTGATATAGGAGCCACATAAAAGGCCACTTACTAAACGGACCTTCTTGTATGGCCCTGTAAATATGTAGTAGCAAGCGAGCAGTTGGTCTAATATGGATGCCTAGTAAATGGCGTTAGATTCTTGATATTGAGATCTATACAATGCTGTTCCGTATAATCATTCTACCAGACATAATTTTTCACTTTTTTGCTCAACGCGGTGTTCCGTCTTTGAAACATCCCCGTTAAATTGAATGCGTCAAGGATCCCGTTTCTAATAATAAGAACACATTCTCCTCAAACTTGAAAATCCGCTACTAGAACTTTCTTTCCTTTAAAATGCATTAAACCATTTCATGCCCGACGGTAGTTACTGCAGTATCGGTTTGTCTCAAGTTCATCCCCATAATTAACTCCAATAATGTGAACTTTTTTGGCCCAATGATCAACCACAGATCGCCTAGATAACCCTTGAGCGACATTTTGTGTGAGATATCAACGTTGGAAATTTCTTGAATAGTTGTGAAAGTTTAATGCTTTAAAGTGGAGAAGACTTCATACTTTGATTATACCAAATCTTTAAAGTTATAGAAACTGTCTGTTTTTTCCTCAGGTTTAAAAGGCAGCCTAACGTCTCAACATTACATATGCGATTTACCCAACCGCTGTATCTCTAGTTAAAATTCTTTGATTTTGCAATTTACCACAGAAATCTCACCAATGATGGCACTTCAAGTATTCTTTCCTTGGAACTGTTCTGCTCCATCAATCTTTTTTCGCACTTCTCGTTGAGAAAAGATGATTTATCTCTAACACGGCGCATTACTCGGAGATTGAGAAAGTGAGACCGTTTGAAACTGTGACACTCTAGCTATTGTAATGCGCGATGTAGTCTTGGTCACCGAAGTTCTCCAATATTTTTAAGAAATTTTTTCTTTTTTTCGATCATCAAATAAAACACCATTAGAGACTTTGACAAGTAGCCAATTCCAAAATATTGACGTATAGCTGATTCTATTCTTAATGAAAGTGTCTTAATTTCCATACCGATGTTTTACCACTTTGACGAGGATAATCATTCTTTTTCTTGCATATTTTATTTCATACAGCTGCCAGATGACTTTCTAGTCGTCCCAACTGTTGTGTTTTATCTTTACAAAACCGCGCAACTGCTGTCACGTAATAAACAAAGTTGCTGGCTCTATAGATTAGTTGCTGGTTGATTAGAGGGAGAAAGGGGGGGGGGGGCGTAGAAGAATTTTGAGGGAACCTTTGGGCACAGTACAGCGCTCAGGAGTTGGTATCACTGTTGCCATGCTTTCCTGAAAACTACTCTCCCTTCACTCTCTTCCATCTAACCTTCTCTGTGGAGAATTCGGCGAGGATTTATGGTTTTTATCATATGTTGAGAACTTTGATGTTTTTTACGTTATTCCTTTGTTACCTGATTTATAGTAATAGCTAAGAAGAAGTATCTAGAAATTACTGGACCATCAATGAATGAATGTGATTGAGAAAAAAATGCAAATACCAGGACTTTCCAGGCTCTCTTCAAAGGCAGCGTCCACCCAAAGTTTTGTCTCCCATGTTTGTGCCATTCTGCGGCCTTTCCGTGCTGAATACAGTTATGAAGTTCAAATAGTCCAAAACCCCCAAAAACTCCGATTTCTGTGAACCCTGTCATGAGGGAGCGGACGGCTTTACATGAGTGGGCGGAGTCTGATAGGACCTGGGCGGGGCCTGATAGCACTTTGGCTGTTCCAGGCCCCTTATCTCCATTCAGAAACAACATTAGAGGACCGGATAACGCAGATGCCTCTCTCGTGGGGCCTACATTCAGGATCGACACTAATTGGGGGGGGGGGGGGGTAGATTTAGCCTGGACACTGCCTTCAAACAAAACATTGCGTTTCCCTTATCATTTCCTGTTTTTGTCATTTGGCATACGATTTATAACCACGATTTGGCTGTTTAACACCTTGGAAAATGTTCTCACTTAGTTTTTCTATGGTACATTTTTTGTATGGTACATTCGATCGATCAAACCTGCAGCCCTATCATTTTCGTCTTTGTCTTTGCGCTCTTGTTTCAGTTGTAATCACATCTGATTAGCATTGTAGTAAAGTGATGGTGTACTATACTTTTGATGGGAAATTTTTTTAGAAAACCGTGCAGTAGGATTTTGCACATGTGTAGAACATTAGTTACATCAGCTGGAATTGACCAAAGGAGAAAAAATACAGGGTGTCCCAAAAAAATGTTTAGAACGTTTGATCGTTAATATCTCTCTTCTCAAGAAGTCTTTTGCCTGCTTCAGGTACCGTTTTGTAGAGCTGGCTTCAACTTAGATTTCCATTATAGAACGAATCACCCATCTCTCTTCATTACTGTAGGATTACGGTAGAAACTTGAAACATATGGTGACAATGTGGAAAAAGTTGCCGTTTCAAAGTTTTTCAGAAAAATGTGAAAACTTGTGTATTGGGGTTTTCATGGACGCTGAGTTCAATACTCAACTATTCACAAGATTACGAAGCTTTCTAAACGGTAATCGCACTTTTTAGGAACATTGAAAAAAAAAGCCGCTACCTCTCACCTGGCATAACTCTTCAATGAAGCATCATAATAAGTTGGGAACTTTACAGTTATAATCAGCAATTCTAATTAGCCTGGTGTAAAAGTTTTCAGGCTGTTTTGTTTCCTTTCTGAGGCAAAATATGGCCTTTCATGGTTCAAAACCCTCTTTGAAGTTTCTACCGTAACCCTACAGTAATGAAAAGCGACCAGTGATTCGCTCCATACTGTAAATCTAAGTTGAAGCCAGCTCTACAAAACGGTACCTGAAGTAAGGCAAAAGACTTCTTGGGAAGAGAGATATTAACGATCAAACGTTCTAAACATTTTTTGGGACACCCTGTATTGTTTTTTCTGTACTTTCAATGCATAAGTTGACCTTTGTGTTCTCTCCAAAGATTAAGAAAAAGGTTTAGAAAATTGTGGAATAGATTTTGCAACATTACAACTTCTTCGCTTTAGGAGGGCAGCGCAGCAATCTATGTTTTACTTACGTGGTCTCTGATTTCAAAAATCGCGCTGAATTTATGGATCCATTTTCACCCGTAATTCTCAAACTGCAACAAGTTGAACCTAAGTTTGAGTGGTCTAGCTGTGATTCATACTATTCCCCAGTTGATAAAAATTCGAACTTTTTTGGATTCTCTGCTTTATTTGGCATAATTTTTGAGATTCTCTGCTCGTGATACTATCTCAAAAACCTAGTAATGCTTTTTATTGAGCTATACATCTTAAGAATGCGGTCAGTGCTGTGCGAGGATTTTCGAGGCATATGGTTTTCCTCATAAATATAATGAACTACTTGCTATGAAATATTACAAACAAATGTTCACTTTGTTGAGCTCCGCTAGCCTGCTACAGACTATCGAGCCTTCTAGAAAATCTCGCTGAAAACCGTTATTTCGAGCTCAGTATATAGTGTAAAGACTTCATATCACTTTTTTACTTTACTTAACGCAAAATCGCAAGTCTTTCTTTTTTTTAGTTTGAACCAACGCACAAGCTTGAATTCTTGGTGCACGTTTCGTGCCCTACATTTCTTCATGAAACCATTCACCAAATATAGGTTGCTTGCTTAGTTGGAAAATTTATCTTAGTTTGACTTACCAGAAATTGCTGTTCAATGCTGTCCCATATAATCATTCTAGCATAAATTATTTCTGTTCTTTTGCACGATGCTACCCTGCGCTTTGATAAAACTTCTCCGCTGAACTAAATGTGACAGGAATCCATTTCTTGTGAAAAGATATTTTTCCTTGATGTGATTGGCCCCATCGATGAATTTTTTTCAACAAGAATGCGATCATAAGCTAGTAGTCAGACACTTTGGTTTCAAAACTTTTTGTCTTATCCAAAGCTACCAAGTTTTAGCCTTTTCATATAAAATTCACTCAATCTGAAGTTCTTAACCCCACTTGTTACATGATTGGGCGGGGCTCATCACTAGAAGGAGGCTGCCCTGAATGGGCGGAGCTTGCATCGAGGGTTTGACGAGTGATTTTGCAAACTTTATCTTAACCAGATGTGATTCTAAATGTATACTAACGATAATTAGCATCGACAAGCACCTTCTCCTCTATTCAGCGTGTTTAGCACAGAAAGTATTAGGTTGTCCCGAAAGTTCGTTCGCACCATTTTCAAAAAATCGTAACTTCTTTGCCTCATAACGATTTTGCGCAGTTTAAATTTTATCAGAAAGCGTAAGGCATGTAGTTTCCAAAAGCTCCCTGGGGAGCTTTCGACATGCTCGTATGGCAGAGATAAAGATGAGAGAACGAAAACATCCGAAATTCGGAATTTTTGAGCAAAAATTCTAAAAATCTAGAAACGGCGCGATTAAATCCAGAAAAGCCATTATCCTAATTTCTCTTATATTTGATTACTAACTGAGTTAAATTTGGGCTGATCGAGCTTTTCTTTCAAAAGTTATGATTTTTTGAAATAAAATGCCGAAAAATCAATTTCGAAGTAATTCTTAGGAAATTGATTTTCCGGCATTTTATTTCAAAAAATCATAACTTTTGAAAGAAGAGCTCGATCAGCCCAAACTTAACTCAGTTAGTAATCAAATATAAGAGAAATTAGGAAAATGGCTTTTCTGGATTTTATCTCGCAGTTTCTAGATTTCTAGAATTTTTGCTCAAAAATTCGAAATTTCGGATGTTTTCGTTCTTTCATTTTTATCTCTGCCATATGAGCATGTCGAAAGCTCCCCAGGAAGCTTTTGGAAACCACATGTTTTACGCTTTCTAATAAAATTTAGATTGCTTAAAACGGTTGTGATGCAAAGAAGTTATGATTTTTTGAAAATGGTGCGAACGAACTTTCGGGACAACCTAATAAAACTCATAAATCCTTGGTTTTTTCCTTACAAGTCTTGTAAGATGCTGCTTTTTTGGAGGATTCCTTCAGACTTTTTGAGTGTTGTGCTTCATCAATTTTTTTGTTCTGTGATGAGAAGAAATGATCTATCGTTGACATGATGCTACGCTCCAGCAGAATTGTAACAGTGAAACCGTGCAAAATTGTGAGAGTCACTTTTGCAATCTGTACTCTCGCTGTTCAGTCATAGCAAAGCTCCAAATTTGCGAACTTTTTCTTTATTTTCATTGTTCATTAAACTACACATGCGTTCGAATTTGCCTCATGTTCTTTTTAGATTTTCGTCATTTTTGCGGCTCTAAAGTTGCCCGCGTGCCGAAGCTGTGCCAGCGCCCTGCCAGAACCCGCGTACAGCACCTCGTATGGATCGATCGGCGTTCCGGCACGACGCTAGCCCGACGGTGGTACTTCGTTGGAACGCGCTGGTAGGAATAGCACCAAACGTAGCTTTCTTACCTCTGCGTTCTTCATGCGATACTATAGGTCTCACTTTTGTCAGCGTACCATTATGCTCAATGGGCTTTCTTTTTCCGACGTCTCGGCCCCTCATCTGCCCCAAATTATGCATCATAGCACATCACTGCTCGTACCAGTTGTCCGCGCAGAGTCCCCACTCATGCACCTTCTTTGTTATTTCAAAAATTCTCTTGGAAATCCCTCATTCTTTTTCTCGCTCGTGCTTTTCACCTCATAACGCAAAATTAGCTTATCCTGTCTCAGTTAAGGGTAGTGAAACTTTCAACCATCAGCCATGATGATCGAGACGTTCATCGGAATGGCGCGGTATCTGTCACCGCGCCATGATGATGACTGGAGTGACAGACTGCATTACTTGGTGACACCGAACATTCTGCTAGCATTCTCAGTGCTGATTTCATGGAAACAATTCGGTGGCCGACCCATTGAATGCATGTTTCCAAACAAATTTCCCGGTAGTTGGGAACAGGTTAGTCTTCAGTGGTATCTCATGTCATAACGATTCAATTCGGAAAGAAAAGAAGGGGAAGTCATGGAGCTGAAAGAAACTAAAACAGGGATAACCTACAGATGAATATAGATGAATGTAGATGAATTAGATATAAGGTAGTCATTCATATTATGCAAAAAAGGAAGTTTGTCTCGTAATCGTAAAAGCCACAAAAGCAGTTCTCAGCGAAAACGAGAAAGTTCAGCGCCCGATAAAATTACTGGATTTTTTGTGAAAAATTATTAAATTGAGTGCGCGGAATGCACACTCCCTCTATAAGTGCGGTTGCAAGTCGACGTTCAAGCTAAAAGACAATGCATGCGAAGGAGACGCAGACGGCTAAAACCGTGCACGATTCGCAGTTGCTGCATTGTCTGCGTCCGCAACTTGACGATAGATGTTACTCTGAACCTGTGCTATGTTATTTTTATTTTAATCAAAAGAACAACAGCACGTTGTGACAAAAATAATGTTCTCGCTCTTTCTGTTGTTTTGCCTTTATCATTCGCTGCGGACAATACTGAATAATTTATAAAATAACAATGAACCAGCGGCTAATTAACCATAAAAGGAGCCGAGGACGGAGGGAGGAGAAATTCATATTTGAAGTGAGAGAAGAGGGGAATTATAGGGCGCGTGGAAAAAGTGTCAGAACTAGAAGAGATTTTAAATATGATATTATGGAATCCATAGTGATTTTGAATCTTGATTTTTTCTCCAAAAATATCACCTTTTCTTCGATAAGATAGAATAACTAGTTGCAAGTGACTAATCAGCTATGATTTTCACTCAATTATGGTTTCCAGTATGCTGAGAACTATTGCTGGTCCCAAGATACCTACTTCGTGGAGCCGAAGCAGCATGTTGAACTCATTAAGCCTGATCAGAGGTAAGCTTGAAGCAAAATATGAATTGATGTCTTTAATTATGAAGAGAATTTCTCCAAATTGGGGAACTAGATTATAGTGCTTCGTAGCATTAGAAGCACTTTACTAAACGTAACGAACGCTCAAACGCTGTAGAGATTGAGGTTTTTTACGCTTTCGCTCAAATAGAGCAAAATAATTGGAAAATGTCATGGGTTGCCCTTGTGCTGAAGCCGTGCTAGTGTAATGTCAGAAAAGGACGTGTAGAGCCTTGTATTGATCGAACAAGGTTTTAGCACAAGCTAGCACAACGCTAGAACGGCGCTGGCACGGCGTTGGCACAGGCGACTTTGGACGTAGCCTAATGAAGCAGATGTCGCTGTCGGAAGATTTTTGTTTTCAACGAGAAACACCTCTTCTTGCAGATACACCCCTGAGCGAGAACTATCCTACTACCAATGGGTACCTTTCTTCTTATTACTTCAAGCGGCGCTATTTCGCGCACCAAGCTATATATGGAGGTCTTTTTCAAATCATTCTGGTGAGCTGTATCCTTGTTCATACACAACGCTCATTATGTCCGTGTTACAGGGATCAGAATGCATGAAGTCGTGGAGAAAGCAAAAGACTCCGCAAATTTAGAAGAAGAAGTTCGCCGCAAAAATATCACAGTACTGGCCAAGCATCTTCAATGTGCTCTACGGTTTCATAGGCGGATGGAGAAGAGGCGGGTGCGTTTGAGCTGTTTGAGCTTTCTATTGTTCAAACCAGTCCGTTACATACATATGCCAGTACCATACCTCGATAAGCTTTCGAATTATCGAATTCGAAATTCAAAAATTGATGGCAACCCAATTTTTAGATTATGGTACACAAGACGATAACGTGCTTGAATTATCAGTACTCGTCAGGGTTTGTCTCTGCGGTTTATCTTGTCACTAAAGCACTCTATCTTATCAACGTCGTAATGCAGCTATGGTTTATGAATACGTTAGTACCCTGAGATTTCCAGCACTAACATTATCTCCACAATGCTAATTTTCTCAGATTTCTGGGCACCAACCGACATCAATGGTATGGACTTGGAGTCATTCAAGACATCATACATGGTGTAGAATGGGAGACAAGTGGCTACTTCCCACGTGCCGCAATTTGTGATTTTGAGGTAAAGTCTGGCAAAATTGGAAAAGAATTCACACTTTTCTTTTCAGGTCCGACAAGTAGCCAATATTCAAAAATACTCAGTACAGTGCGTTCTTGTCATTAACATCTTTAACGAGAAGATCTTCGTAATTTTGTGGTTCTGGTAAGAATTTCGGAAAAGTCGCCATCCCCACATCGCCCAATTATGATTTTAGGTACTTGATACTGTTCATTTCGGCTGCATTTACATTTGTTACTTGGTTCTTCCTACTTATCTTCCCATGCTTCTCTCGATGGTTCGTTGAGCAGCATCTTGAGCTAGGCAATCTCGATCTGTATGAACCACCACGTAAGCAATTTTATTTTTGAACTAAAACGAAGTTGTTCTTTCATTTCAGAGTCTTCATCTAATGTAAGAAAATTCGTATATGAGTATCTACATCGCGATGGAGTGTTTGTCCTACGAATGGTTTCTTCCCATGCCGGTGTCATTTTTGGAACAGATCTCATTGTAGAGCTGTACAGGACTTTTTATGGTCTGGAGAAAAAGGTGAGCAGGAAATTATCAAAGAAATTATTAGGAAACCGTAGTAAACACACCCAAGTCCGAGAAAGAAAGCTGATTCTCTGGGAAAGGGGGGGGGGTGGAAGAATGAAAATGAAAATGACAGAATGAAAATCATAGAGGGCAAGAAGATACTATGTAGTTTTCTTGTGGCTTAAATCGCTAAATTTACAAAGTTAGAAAGTCGATAGTCAGCCTTGTTGGTTGTAAACACTACGAGTTCCGTAGCATCAATAATGATAAAGGATTTCGTTTTCAAAATCACCAGACTCCATTTCGTCCTGACCTTAGAGAGAATATAAGAATTCACAAAACTTTCCCTGGAACTTCTTAAGATGGAACGAAGGTTTATAAACCCTTATAGGCAGTGTCCCGGCAGATTTTGCACCTCCACCTTTTTGCATGTTTTAAGCCTTTTCGCCACGTAGAATCCGGATTTGAGCTTTGAATGGGCTGAAAAGGCCGATTTTGGGGCGTTTTCCTAATTCCAGAAAAGCAGCTTGGACGAGATTTTTAAAGGAAAGTGGGGGGAGGTCCTCAGACGAAGATCCTGCCGCCTGTAATTCTTGCTTTGGATAGCATGCATCATGGGGGAGAGCGCTCGTGGGGTCCCGCGCCGAACAGGCGGGGAAGGCCGTCCAAGCGCGCGCCAGTTGGGGTTGCGCGCGCCGGTTCAAAGGCCATTTTCTCGGCCCAGGGTGAACATCACCCAGCCGGAGTGCGCCTGGAGGTCGATGGGGTGACCAAGAACCCCACCACACGTATATCCCCCAGGACCCGAATCTGCCGGGACACTGCCTTTATTGTTGTGAGTACTCAAGGGAAATATTATGCAAGAAACAGTGTATAGCTTGTAAATTGCTAAAAATGTTAACAAAGTGCCGGCTTTCCAGTATGAATTTTCAAAGTGCTATGACTATGTTACTCACCTTCAAATGTTGTTATGTAGAATAATCATAACTTCATATAATTCATATAAGCTATGTAACACTTGCGTTACTGCATGAAACTTCCTTTCAAGTCTAAACTACTCAAAATAAAGTGTGTTGCTGTGTACAGCGTTGATACAAATGGTGGACTTACTGATTGTACTACCCCCCCCCCCCCTCCCTTTTGCTACCTGTAAGTACAAAAAAGTTCGAGCTATATCCCGCAATTGGAGTTTGGAAAAAAGTCGAATTTGATACGTTTTTTCTAAGCGATTGACGAATTTGTGAAAGATTAAGTCAACATACATGCACATGCATGGCTCCATTAAAACAAGCAGAGCCCCACACTAGAAAAATTCGCATCAAATAGTTTAGCTGTATTTTTTGACACCTGTACTTCCATAATTTTAGGTAACACCCGCACCAAACTACGACGAATCATTGCAAAGCGAGCTGAAGAATGCGACTTCGGTGCGAAACAGAAAGAAACAAAACCTGATGTCGCTACTTGAAGGAGTGGACGTCACGACGGCGCTCATGCCGAATGCTCCAGATGATGACGATAAGAAGAGCGCCGCTTCAAGTTCAGTTGAGGAAAGAGTGTAATTATATGTTCTATTCTGCGTTATATATAGTTTATCGCCCACTCGTGGTGACAATGATTGCGGTCGTTACGCGAGCTTTTACAAAAAAAATCGATAATTGAGTGCTAGTGCACGACTTGTAGGCGTATGGGAGGCCTCGCCACAGTGACCGCAAGCGCGACGTTGTCACAGTGAGGGATCAATTATAAAGTGTGTTTTCACTTGTCGCTGAGCTTTAATTATTGTGAAAACGTTTTCACTTTTCATACGGCTGCTTTCAGAGCACTTTGGTCTAGTTTCTTTCTCCTTTGTAGTAGTCAAAGTGCTTTCATCTATTGTAACATGACAATTTTGTAACTCCTGCATAATTCCGGTCAAAGCGTGCACACACGGATACGTTCACAGTATCATAGCACGCTTTTATAGGTGACCATATTTTGTATAGCGCAAAATATCCTCGAATACGTTCATGACTTATAATTACTACTTAACCCCCCCCCCCTTTAATCGTCCCTATTAACATCTTATAACTAGTTTTTCCTATCCCATCTTCGCTACTGAAATTTTATCTTGTTATGCTTTCTAGGAAGCAATAATCGAGTCATTCCTCCATTTATCGCACATAATCTGTTGTCACTTAAACTGTTAGTCATTGACTTTGCTATAGCAGTCACTAAATCTGTGCCTTATCGATTTGTTACTGGTCTCCAAAGCCTTTGTCAGATATTTCAGAATTTGCTACCGTTGTTGTTGATTACATGAAGTTTTCTCGCAGCACGTGGAATTTCATGAAGAAAGATAGATCGAGCACGGATATTCGTCTAGTTTTCAAAACTAGACTATAGAAACCATTAGAAGAAGGGACCTTGCAAGGTCAAGAATCCTGGGACTTTAGTGCAAAAGCACTCCACCAGACCATCGCCATAGCCAAATGCGAAGCCATGGCATCAAAATAAAAGCGAGAAATCGCTTCGGATTTTGGAAACTTACACCCTAGGGGGATGTCCCAACACCGGTGGATTTACTGTTCTACTGTGGAGTGAGCATGCGGCCAAAGTTGAGGCCCTACAGCGACTCTGCCTCTCAGTCTTGTTGAGAACTGTTTTACTCGTCCACATCAGAATTATAAGAATTTGTGAAAAACAGTCCATTTTTTTGCGCTTTCCGCGTTGAATTTTCCAAATGAGCGAAGCGTTTGAGTCCAGGAGCAAAAAAAGCTAGGAATAGAGTTTTGCCCGGACACTCAATTCAGAATAACCAATCTATGCTGAAGACTAAAAGTTTTGCGGGATCCGCAGCCAGGTGGCAGTCTGCCAAGGCGGCATTTCGCAACTTTTGAACCGCGTGCGACGTCTTTCATAATTTCGTTATCAAAGGTTTTGCAACTTTTTATTTTGCTATTTGCTGCTACATCACATCATTCTAGGTCTCAACAGCTGAGGAAACCGATGAAGTCGACAGTTTTACGCAGGATAGTGACGACATAGACAAAGAAGAAACGGAATCGAGCGACAATAGAGTCGAATTCGAAGAACTTCCATGAATACTTCTTTTTTTTAAACTTATTTACTGTTGTTATGCGTATGCAGGCGTTTATGACTGTCATTGATGCTAGGCCATCCTTACTGATAGGCTCTACTCCACTATCCCCTTCCAGTTTTACTAATCCTTTACATTAATTGTAAATAGAATGTTGAATAAATTGTGACATATCTTTACTATGTCAGTCAAATTGAAAAACTCTTCTTTGAGGTGTTGACTTTTGTGTCAAGTGAATCTGTCATCACATTGGATAAAAGGAATTTGCAAAAAGACTATTATCTCCTCAAAGGCAGTGACTTAACACATTGACGACCATGTACATTTTTAGTTGTCTGCCTTCTGGGACAAAAGCCTTTTCCAGACCAGCCCAAATTTTTCAACCATAATCACGCATACTGTCGTCTACAATACACCTATAGCATATCTGGAAGGCTGACAAAAATGGTCCTAGATTTAGCGCAAAGAAAAGCTCATGGAGTGAGTTTTTCCCAGAATAGTAATCATTTTAACAAAATTCAAGTCTTGACACACATGGTGTGTCAAGCGGTCCCACGCGGTAGTCATTGCTTGACACACCTTGTGTGTCAAGCGGTCGTCAATGTGTTAAAGGCAGTGGCTCGGCAAATCTCAACCCAGTCGAATTTGCGCTTACCTGGGGTTATTCAATTCGCTGATACCGAAAATCTCCCTTTGAAACCTTGAAAACGGCGAAAATGAGCGTTTTACAATGCCCTTCCCTTTGGAATTGGACGAGTGGGCAAGGCTGATGGCGTTAAATCGTTGCAGGACCTAATGGTTGTAGCGTTGCGGCGGGCAGCCTCCAATGGTGAGAAGGAAATTACTCGTCCGGATGCGTTAAGATTGGCCTGCGCGTGTAAGCTTGAGAGCAATTTTCTCGGCAGAGAAAACATGCTGTGCAATCGGGATTGCACTGTTTTCATACTTGGGCGATAAGGAACCTACCGCGAAAAAATCTTGAGTTGTTGGATTTTGCCGATCTACTGCCTTTAAAAGAATTGCAACATGAGCTTGCCATCCCTCCTTGACCTTCTGGATGCGCTGAGCCCAAAAGTGTTGTTCTTGGAAAGTCGAAAAATCTTTTTGTGGTGTTTTCTGGCTTTGGAGAGTTCTGGAGGGGCTCGAGGAAAATTCTCGCCATCTGAGACTTATGCCTAAGCCAATCAGCCATTGGCCGCCAAAATGGTTGGAATGGCTTTACCCTTACAGTCTTCCGCAACCTCTCAGTGTTTCTCGCGTGAACTTCTGCTCCAGGCTCTCAGCAATCTCCAAGGTCTGAAAACACCATAAAAAGCTCTTTTTTGACTTTCTAAGCACAATCCTGGTCTCAGCGTATCCATAAGGCCAGTAATTGTGGAAGACTCGCAATCGCAATTATTCCGAGACACTGCCTTTAACCAGGATGTCAAATAACCACAATGCACCAGTTGAGCGAAATCCGAGTGATTTTCTAACATGAAGCTACTTGAGTAAATTGAGTACTTTTACACTGCTTGATTTTGTTTCAAATGTGAATGATCCACACCTTAGGCCCATATGCACGCAAATTCCGACGGAGGAGGGAAGGCGTTTTGAGGAGGTACGCATCATATTTCGCTGCTCTGGATATCTGTACTATTCTCAAAGTCGAGCAAGAGGTGTGGCACACAACCGCCGAATATGATCCTCCCCGAACTTCTGTCTCAACCTCCCCCCCCCCTCCCTAGGCGTTATCGTTTGCCTACCTCAGGCACGTGTAAAAGTCCTATCAAGCATAATGGGTAGCATTTCGCAATTATCATGCCAAGTAACCACATGTGGATCAAGTTTTATCGAAATCTGAGAGTTTCCAATGTTTGGCCACTCAAGTGAAGTGGCCATTTTCAAACATGGTTGACTATATTTTGAGCATGAATCAGCTACCATTTTTTGCACTCAGTACAAAGCACCGCTCCCTATTTGCCCTTTCAGGAATTCTGCTTAAAGGCAGTGGCTCGGCAAATCTCAGCTTAGTGAAATTTTTGCTTACCTGGGGTTATTCAATACGCTGATCCCGAAAATGCACTTTTTGAGAGCTTGAACGGCGAAAACGGGCGTTTTTCAATGCTCTTCTTTTTGAAATTGGACGAGTTTAGCAAGACTGATGACGCTGAATCGTTGCAGGACCCAATGGTTATAGCATTGCGGCTGGCAGCCTCCAATGGTAAGGAGGAATTTGCCAACTCGTCCGGATGCGTGTAAGATTAGTCTGCGTGTGTATGTTTGAAAGCAATTTTCTCAGCAGGGAAGGCATGCTGTGCAACCGGGACTGCACTCTTTCCAAACTTGGGCGATAAGGAACCCACCGCGTTGAAATCCTGAGTTGTTGAGTTTTGGCGACCCACTGCCTTTAAATAATCATCAGTTGTGGAAATAGGAGCTCAATATCTCATTTGTTCCGTTTTTGCTCACAGTGGTTGTGTTTATTCAGCACCAATTACTCACATAAAGACTACGGGGTTTTGGCTACCAAAATATACAGGGTGTTCCAAAGCATGTATACACTGTTTGCGTTGATATCTCTTTTCCCAAGAAGTCTTTTGCTTACCTCTAAGCACTGTTTTATAGAGTTGGTTTCAACCTAGGTTAACAGTATGGAGCAAATCACGGATCATTATTCACTACTGTAATATTACGGTAGGAACTTTCAACTTATAGCGTCATTACGGGCTTACCGTATTTCAAAAAACTTCCCAAAAAATCTGAAAAGTGATGTACTAGAGTTTTCAAGCTCGCTGATTTTATTATTCAACTTTTTACGAGTTTGCAAAGCTTTTAAATGGTGTAATCACGATTTTATGGAGTTCTGTAAAAACAGCTATTGCGGTCTACCTGGCATAACTCATGAAGGAAGCATTGCGGTAAAGTGCGAACATCATATTTGGTTTGAGCGGCTTCAGCTGGCCTAGCGTGAAAGTACTCCGGTTGTTCGGCTCGGTTCCTAAGGCGAATAGGGTCCTTGACGGCTCACAACCCTTCTTGTAATTTCTACTAAAATCCCACAGTAATGAAAACGACAAGCGACCAGTGATTCGCTCTATACTGTAAATCTAAGTTGAAGCCAGCTCTATGAAATTGTGCTTAAAGGTAAGCAAAAGACTTCTTGGGAAAAGAGATATCAACGATCAGACGGTGTATACATACTTTTGGGACACCCTGTATATATATTTACTCCAAAAATTTTCTTAGGAGGTAAGGAACTGGGGTATGGCACAACCCCAAAAAGCTTTGGCTGCCACACCTTTTTAACTCGTTGACGACGAGTCATTTTCTTGAGGTCTGTCCCTGTGGACGAGACGTTTCCGTGCATCCCTGCGCCTGGCCGCATGTATATATGCATGCATCCATGCAAGAATTATAAAATGTGCAAGCTCCGCCCACTCGGCCAAAAATGTCAGAAATTGCGCAGATTTTAAAAATCCACGCCAATTCCGCCACTTTTGAAAATGGGCGGAGCTTGCCACTTAAAGGGCGGAGTTTGGGTGGGCGGGGCCTGGCTAAAAATTGCTTTGGTCCTCAGGTCTTTGCGTTCGTTTACGGCTCATCCATGCTTTTCATGAACAAGGGTCCTTGTAAGGGGCATAGGAGTGGGCGGAATTTGCCAAAAGGGGTGGGACTAATACATGAAGTACATCTGAGCATATGTCAGGGTCAAGCAAGGGGTGTGGCACACGATCGCTGGTTACGACCCCCCCCCCCTGATTGCTGTCTTAATAAGACCCCCCCCCCCCCTGAACTATATACCTAAGATAGCACTACCAGAGTTGAGAAAGAGGTCAGACACAAGTCTTTCGAAAACAACCCCCCCCCCCTCCCCTCCCATGAAAGCCCTCAAAACCCCTTCTTCCTCCTCTTAACCTCTGGACCTCAAAGCATGACATTCTGGAGGATACCAGCTTTTTCTAGAGAGTTTTCAGATTTCTGAGAACTGTACGCCCGATTTTCTGTGACTGCACTTTACAATCACACGTAATTTGACGGCTGATTTTATCTGAATGGGCATATTGAAAGGGCCACAATTTTCTTATGGGTGGGGCGTTCGGCTCCAAATTTCCAGTGTAGCAAGGAGAAGCTATGTGCTCAGTACTCATATCAGCAATGGAGCGCTTTCTGGATTTTGAAGGCAAGTTAAGGGGGTGCGGCGCACCCCCTTAAAAGCTGCGGCTGCCGCAGCTTTCAAGGGGGTGCGCCGCACCCCATTAACTATATCAAAAAAACATTTTTAGCGGGAAGTGTTTATATAAATCGATAGCCTAAACCTTGGAGATTCCATAGGACTGTTTGGAGCCTGATTCGTCTTCTTAGCTCTGAGTAATATTTGGTGAAAGCACAGCGATCACAAGCGAAAAATGGGAAAAATGAGATTTTGGTTGGCTTCTAATTCCACAGTTTCCAGGTCTTCTGAAGTGGGATTCCTGAGGTGGACAAAGAAGAAGTAGTGCTTTGTCTTGAGTGCAAAAACGAATATCTAATTCACCTTTAAAACAAAGTTAAAGATGTTGGAATTTGACCATT
This sequence comes from Cylicocyclus nassatus, assembly GCA_958299035.1. Taxonomy (NCBI): domain Eukaryota; kingdom Metazoa; phylum Nematoda; class Chromadorea; order Rhabditida; family Strongylidae; genus Cylicocyclus; species Cylicocyclus nassatus. Next base: position 39,171,492 of record CATQJL010000001.1, on the reverse strand, counting down.
TCACTTAGGTAGCCTAGTATCTTGAGTCTTCAGAATTCGCTCACACTTTGTCTACAGGGATTATTTGACATGCTAATTATGGATAGAATACGATTATCATGTTATCACTATTATCAGATTACCCAACTACGACCCCCTCCCCTTTTGACTCCTCAATACGACCCCCCAGGTGTGGCGTGCCGCACCCCACGCTTGACCCTGGTTATTAACGATCAAAAGTGTTCACATTCTTTTGGGACACCCTGTTGGCACTATTTTGACCATTCCGGCATAGTTTTAACGAAAGGGAATTTTCATCGAACAAATGAACATCAAATAATTGACTTTCGGAAAATTTTTCGAATGAAAGAATTTTATTTGTTTTCCTTTTTCATATTATTCGAGTTTGAATATTCGAATCTGAGCACATAACAGAATTCGAGTTTTTGAATATTCGAATAACTGAACTTGATCGACTATGCGAAGAATCAAATAGCTGATTATCATCGAAATACGAATTTGCAAGGAAGTTCGCATATGAAACAAGCGAATAAACTTTTTGACACCCGAATATTCAAATATTCGAGTGTCAAAGTTTACTCAAATTTTCGATTGCGCCAATAAATGAGTATTCGAATAATGGTTTTTTTTCACTCATTCGACTATTAGGATAACTGAAAAACTCACTTTCTCGAATATTTGACTACTCGAATACTCTAATAGTCGAATATTTCGAATGAAATTTTCGAATACGAATATCCGGCTCCAACTTTACATTCCAGTCTTTCATCAGCTAAGATCCTCCCTTCTACCTGAAGTTGGGATTGCTGACGTCACGGGCGGAAGCCGAATGTAGGGCATTTAGGTCCTTGCGGTATGCCCGAAATCGCGCCGGCGACGATCAGCAGCGCTGAGTCGAAAAGAAATGGCAAATCGCATGACCGACTCTCTGGAATTGACGCAAATCTTCACAGGGGTCTGATAGTTCCGAGACAACACATGTTCGCGCTGTGATATCTATCTTACGGACTTGTGCCGTTTTCATCCCGAGGCTTGAGCACTGTTTACTCAGTCATTCATGATAAAGAGGGTAGCCCCCAGAGGAATGAACATTTTAGGTTTTCAACAGATTCGGCTATGGAATGGCATGCGTAGCAATTCGAGGTAGTGACCAGGTTCGGCACGAGGTGGCTAGATGAAAATGGAAAAAACGAAGTCACCCTTGACTTTTGGGAATTTTTACGAAGTCTCCTTTGACCCTCAACCAAATTTCCTCTAAAAACCTGAAAAATTCCCCAAAATCCCCCAAAAAACGAAACATCGCCAAGTCGCCAATTTTGCGTCTCTCTTCGGTCACACAAACGAAACCCCCTTTGCTTGTCGTCCCAAAAACGATATCCAGCTTGCTTGTAAGCCACCTGTGCCAAGCCCTGGTAGTGACAAAGACAAGAACCTACGAAAACCGTTGTTGCCACGCATATTTGTCACCACCGAACTCATGGATATGTTAGTGACTCTCACTCATGTTTCATAGATCTTCACGTAGTTTATTGGAGGTAATAATTGTTCAAGGTGTTTCCATTGGATGAGGCATTTTCTTAAGTTGTTACTGGGCATATTTAGGCTTTGTTGATTATGCAGTGGCTTAGTAATAGTACACAATGGCACGTGTCCCCATTATTGTACGTAAAGCTGACAAATGAACCTTTACCCATGCGTGCTATAGTTTATCGAAGGCATTGCCGTACTATCGTACTTCCGATATACTATGGCACTGCTAAACATGTTTTTAGAGAAATCAGAAAAATCTCAGGATATCGGACGAACTGTTGTTTGAGAGCTGTGACTCATCACGAAACTCACAACCTGCACAAATCTTTTGTTTTGTTGAAACATCCTTAGCAGTGCCACAGTAGACTCAGTATAACATTACGACGTTTTCATCGACAAGCTTTTACTGTTTCGCGTGATTTCGTGGGAATCACACTCTAAGTAATGAAATTGGAAGCCGAGCAGAAATTTCGTTCATTTTATTTTTTGCTTGCAGTGACTTCAGCAAATATTACTTAGAGGAGTGAGAGCGAATCGGGCTCAAGTTACTTCTGTGAGAACTGCGAGGTTCAAGACACTGATTTATTTTTGAAATGTGCATCAAACCTTTGGTAAAATCGTGGCACGGCTCCAAAAAAAGTGTGGTTGCCACAATTTTCATGAGCTTGCGCAACACCCTATATTTTATCATAGAAGAAATTGCGGATAATCTGTATACGGTTCAAAAGGTTAAGTACAGTATACAATACAGTATACAATTGCCACTACTCCCCCTCCCCATGCTATCACTAACACTACAATAGTCTTGCTGATGGAAAAGAATAGAGAAAGACCTTAAACATACCTCCCGCGATTTCAATCGCCATGCGATTGGCCATTGGCCAGACCAGATCTCTTCAACCCAAGCACTCGCAGACCACAAATGCTTGGTGTATTCAACTTTTGTAAGTCGGTGAAATGCAGTTTCCGTTCGTTCAAAGAGTTTGCGGCAAGTTATAAGCAACTGGAGTATTGCCAAGTTGCGTCGCCGCCGAAATCGCGCGAGGTATGCCCGGGGCCTAACTAGCTACATGAAGGTAACCTCTGCTCATTACCATAGTTGCTTTGAATGGGTAATGCAACCAGTGTTTTTATAAAGTATTGTGATTTGTGATAAAAGCGTGGTTTGTAAACGTAATCAAGTTCGTTGCTTGATACTGCCAAGGTCGCGATAACACGGCGTGAACTTTTCCAATCGTCACTCCGGACATGTTGCGGCAAATAAGGAATTTTTTATATATTTTTATTTTATGCACTATTTCCCATCAAACTCGATCTATTTCCTTGGTATCGACCATAACTACATAAAAGGCAGAATCATTTCAGGAGATGATTCTAATTCTCACAGTTTTCTCGGCATTTCTTTTTGTGTTTTATCATATCTACTGGAAGAGACGAGGTTTACCACCAGGTATGTGGTTGCAGTAGAAAAGGTTGTGGAAAAATGAGAGGTTATTGAAAGTTAGCTGTAGTCATTGAGCATGTCAGCAGTTATTTTTTATTATTTTTATTTTTGTTTTTGTTTCATATTACTAGAAATTGCGATGGTTTGCATTACTAACGACTAGGCCAGCTTCTCCTATTTGACAGAGAAACCCATTGTATTCACATACTGGACCTGCGTGTCCACAATTTGAAAAGCTAGTATCTTCTCCGGTTATTCGTAAAATCATTAAGTGAAAATCCTGACCGTGTTCTACCTTACACATAATAGTGAATCGCGTCTTTTGAAGATACTTTTTTGGTCGTTATGCGGGTTCTGTCAGCTAGCTTCAGACCGTCAGCTCGCACTCAAATATGTGTACGTGTTTATTTTTAGACGCAGCTGAGTTTCGAGACACTTGCAGAGGCAAAGTACCAGCTCATTCTTAATTATTTTGGTCAACACCTCCACTCTGAGTATCATGTACGCTTATAGCAGATCGGTTTTATTCATTTGATGATAGCCTCCTCGCAGTGGCGGTCCCAGGATTGCCGTTTGGGAACTACAAAAAATTTTCTCAATAAAGGTCGTCAGCACGCATTCCAAAAACTTTTTGGGGTGCTTCCCAAAAATTAGCACGGGTTTATAACCCCTAAAACCAAGAAAAAGGGGGGCGTAGCGGTGGCCATGCCCCGAAAAAATTGCAGGGCTAACTAGGATTTTAAAAAATTTCTTGTAAAAGGAGATTTTTTGAAATTATTTACAAAAATAGATAAGTCACTTGCGCATTTCCCAGCCCGCAGGTAAATCGTGAAAATTTGGCTTACTCAGTTAATTTATATCTATCTCTGTGACAGGATGAGTTGATGTTATGTTCTGTATTTGTTCATTTTTTCTTTTTTCCCCTATGCACCCGGAATGTATAATACAAATAAACAAGGTGCAGTTGCTATGGCAATTCTAAAATTCTCCAAAAACCAATGAATCTCTTGGAGGCAGCCTGGGACATTCTCAACTCATTTTTTTGTCATTCTCAAGCTTTTCCTGCCCCTTATCCCAAATCTAATGTTCGAATTGCGCGAAAACTGCCAAAACCGCGAAGTACCTGTAAATGCGCAGCTGTGAAGAGTTCGAAAGAGGTTTGTGAACCGCTTTGAGATCGTGTTTGGGAGCTCCAGAATATTTCCTTAGCGGAGTTGATCAATAGCTCCAATTGAAGGGTGCTCTAAACGTCACCAAGATCTCACATGAACAAGTTTTGCCCCCAGCTGTTATCATATTTAATCCAGTTACTGTTATGGGCACATAATAGCAATGATGCTTTATCGCCAGAATATTGAACAGGAGAACTGACTTTGATTTCATAGTAAACTTTAGCACTTCGTAATTTAGCCATAACATTCATCATTTTTAGGTCCAACTCCATTGCCATTCATCGGTAATCTCTTCACTCTGTTCTTCTATGAACCGGGATATGAAGCATTTCGACTATGGTCAAAAAAGTATGGACGTTGCTTTACGTTTTGGATGGTAAACAGACCTGCCGTTGTTGTGACAGATTATGAGCTTCTGAAGGAAACACTAGTCAGAAATGGATCCGCTTATACAGGCCGATTGGCAGTACCCTATTCGCGAGCATTGAGAGGTACACATTGTATATTTTTAACAATCAAAAATTAAAAAAAAATACTTTGAGGTGGCGATTATGGCATCACAGAGACAACTGGAGAGCTTTGGCAACAACAGAGACGATTTGTTTTGCATGTACTTAGGGAATTTGGCATGGGGAAAAATCTGATGGAAGAGAGGGTGAGCTTAAAACCAAAGTTCAAATGGAATCAAATGTGCCTTTTAGCGAGGGATAAATTTTAGGTTTTGACGGAAGTGGCTGATTTTTTGGAGCAATGTAGAAGAAATGTCGGCCAAGAATTCGACCTTCGTCAGAATTTTCACGCTGCCATCGGCTCCATCATTAACAGCATTTTATTCGGATTTCGCTTTGATGAGGTAAATGACAAAGTTCAAGGTCCGCACGCGTTTTTTCTCATAAAAATTGACCTAGAACAACATGCATTTGTTCCTACGCCTAAAAGGAGCAATGGACAAACTTATGGAAATTTTTGCACGACCAGATTTCGTGCTTTGGATGTTCTACCCGATTCTGAAATATTTTCCCTATTTCCGCAACTTCAACAAAGGTAATGGCTCGGTCTACTATACCTGTAACCTCATGCGTCCCGTGATGCCACCTGTTATTGGTGTCTGTGATTTCGATGTTCCTGTAATTACTGTTTCCAAAGAGCGCGAAAAACTCCGTTTCTGAAATAATAATGATGCTGAAAATCTTACTGGAGTTTAGGATATCGTTCATTCGAAATGCGAGTGACGAAATTTTGATGTCGTATAATAGCTCGCCCCTAACCAAGCAATTGCCCAAGTCTCACTGCAAAAGACGAATTCCAAAGCGAGAAAACCGCTATGGAAGGTAAAAGTGGCGATTATGACTTCGGCCATCAACGTGGGTGATCTAGAGATGAGAGCCCCAATTAAGCCTCAGGCTAAACAGAAATAACGCATTGTATTGATCATATTGAAGGGTGGGTTTACGACAAATCTAGATACATTAAAGCCCTTTGAAATTTTTCTTTTCAGACACCCAAGTTGATGGGCGGGGTCATCGTTGGCCGCTTCTAACTTCTGTAGCGGTTCGGAATTCATCTTTTAAGGCGAGATTTTGGGCGATTGTTTGATTAAGAGCCCCTACCCCCTATTACATGTCTGGAACTTTAAGGACTTCAAGGACGAAAATTTGCGCTACACTAAAAGAGGAATTCTAGGAATATACTGTGGCCCACCAATGCTATAGGCACAGTGTTGCTAGACAATCTACAGGGTATCCCAAAAGTATGAATACACTGTTTGATTGTTTTTTTATCTCTTTTCCCAAGAATTCTTCTGCTTACCTTTGAGCGCCAATCTATAGAGCTGGCTTCATCTTAGATTTACAGTATGGAGCGAATCGCCGGTCGCTCTTCATTACTGTACGATTACGGTAGAAAGTTCAAGAAGGGTTGTGAGCCATCAAGGATCCTACTTCGCCTCAGGAAGCAAGCCAAACAACCAGAAAACTTTCATGCTAGGCCAGCTGAAGCTGCTAAAACCAAATATGATGTCTGCACTTTGCTGCAGTGTTTCCTTCATAAGTTATGCCAGTAGACCGCAATAGCTGCTTTTACAAGACTCCATAAAATCGTGATTACACCATTTTAAAAGCTTTGCAAACTCGTAAAAAGTTGTATAATAAAATCAGCGAGCTTGAAAACCCTAGTACATCATTTTTCAGGTTTCTTGGAAACTTGTTTTGAAATACGATAAATACGTAATGACGCTATAAGTTGAAAGTTCCTACCGTAATCTTACAGTAGTAGAAAATGATCCGTTCGTTCGTATGAATCGTTCCATACTGTAAATCTAAGTTGAAGCCAGCTCTAGAAAATGGTGCTGAGAGGTAAGCAAAAGACTTCCTTGGGAAAAGAGATATCAACGATCAAACAGTGTATACATACTTTTGGGACACCCTGTATAAGCTACTCTTAAAGTTTTTCCCATTATCTAAATTTTTCCTAAAAGTATTCTTTTAGCAACAGGAGTGATCGAAACTGACAAGTTGCTTTCTGCTATGATCAACTCACAGATAGAAGAGCACAAAGCAGAAATAGATTTCGAAAGCGAGAAAAGCACTGACTTTGTGGAAGCATTTTTGAAAGAACAGAAACGTCATGAGGATGAACCCGATTTTGGAGGATTTTCGTGAGTTTCGAAAGTCCTTTCATGTATATAATATCTTCGAGAACCTTAGAATGAATCAACTGCGGAACGTTTGCCTGGATCTCTGGTTTGCCGGTATGGAAACAACATCGAACACGCTCTATTGGGGAGTTCTTTACGTACTTTTGGACCCTGAAGTGCAGAAGAACATCCATGAAGAGCTAGATCGAAAGATTGGATATCCACGACTGATCACCATTGCCGATCGAAGTTCGCTTCATTATATGAATGCAGTGATAAATGTGAGTAGAAAGCATATGCCCTCGGATCTAAATATGACAAAACGCACTAAAACAAAAATACCCAGATCTCCCTCCCCCCCTCTCCCCGTCCTTAAAAACAAATCTGATTTCTTTACTTACTCAATACTTTTGGCTGAGACCACCAGCAGTGGAAGTAACAGAATTTATTTCCGGAGGGGGACAAGGCCGGACAAAATATATTCCAACAAAGGGGGGGTCAGCAACGCTTTCCAAATCGAATTTAAAAACCCGAATTTTTTGCAAAATTGCAACTTGGCAAAAGTTTGGAAGAAAGTAACCGTGGCTTCCAGATTTCGCAGAAAATTTTTATGAACCAAAAACTTGTAAAATCAATTATTTTGATTTACAGATATCAAATAGTTACTTACACAAATTATTCATAAGTCATGTTGTTTATTGTCATATTCCCCCCTCCCCCCAACCCCGTCTCCATCCCAATAAAATAAAATTTCAGGAAGTTCAACGTCTGGCCAACCTCCTTCCACTGAACGTATTCCATGAGACTACCGAAGATGTGGTTATTGATGGCTACCATATACCTGCTGGAACTCTTTTTCTACCCCAAATCTCCAACGTCATGTACGATGAAAAGGTGAGTGTCAAATTTTGAGCAAAATTTTCCCTTCTTAAAACTGTTTCAGGTGTTCCCAGAACCATGCAAATTCGACCCTAAGAGGCATTTAACAGCTGAGGGAGCTTTCATGAAGATCGATGAGGTCGTGCCGTTCTCTATGGGAAAGAGACAATGTGCTGGCGAAGGACTAGCAAGAATGGAACTATTTTTGTTCTTAGCAAATCTATACAATCATTTTGAGGTTCGTTGAGATTCAAAAAAGCGCTGTTCTCAAGATTTTTTGTAGGTGTCACAATATGGCGATGAGATCCCATCAACGAAGAAACGCTTTGGAAGCACAGTTTCAGCGGAAGATTTTTCTGTGGTTCTTCGAGAGCGATTCTGACGATAAAAGTGATTTTCAGTCTTGAATTTGAGCATACTATTTCAGTACAGATCCTCAAAAATAGATCTTTGTGAACATTTTTGTATACGTATGTAGCTTTGATGAATTCTGTAAAAAAGAGAGAGCGAGATGTCGAAAACATAGAAAGTTAGGCAATAACTTGAGAAACAGTAAAGCAGTTCTATTAGAAACTCCTGAAAATTGATATTTAGTTGATTGAAATGATTCCAAAATGCAAGTAAAAATTTACGATAAAAATTTCACGACTGCTCTCTAATTTTTTCGAAAACCCTTATGAAGATAGAAGAACTCCGAAGAATCCTAATATATTTCCCTAGCACTAGCCTCTGCTTCTATTAAAAATATACATTGGAACATTTTTTTCAATGAAAGGAAAGTTGCCAAATTCAAATTGGCTGACAAATAATTTCGGTTGCTTTGGGTCCTTAGAAATGGTGAAAAAAATTTTCGTCCAATATACTTCCGAAAAGACTACTTCAATAGAAAGCAGAAGGTACACTTTATTTGACTAGAAAGCTTTTCCAGTGAAGAAAATACGTAAGGTCTTTTCATGTAACTCCTATACCAGTCTGAAGAGCAATAAAAAATGGTTCCAAATTCGTTTTCATCTGCCAAACGCTTCTGAGTTATGAGCCGTTTCTGTAGTTGAAAAATTGCATGCGCAGCTCGATCAAAATTCCTCCAGAATCGCTCAACTGAACAGTAAATTATCAGAGCACATCAGTCAACAGGTAACTTCTGTCTATGCACTCATATTCAACACTGCCCTACTTAACTGCTCAAAAGACCCTGAAGGTTGAATTTACTTACAAGGGAGTGGTCAAAAGTCGAAGTGGCCAATCCATACAAGCTGCATACCATTCGATGCAGCACAAAATGCTGATTTCAAATCTGTCTTCCATATCTGCAGAGCGCCTTTGTAGGCGAAGTTATGAGCAGCTTTACTGCGAAAAAATCGTATGCAAAAATTGCGATATCAGGCACCTATTGCTCTTTTAGCTCACGTCTAGGTACGAGTCATATGAACTGATCTAGTTACACGTTTTGGTCCAACACTGAGCCGAGAATGGCTTTGTACGGCCAAGTTTGCACTTTACACACACAATTTCTTAGAAAAATAATGGCTTTCAACGGCTCATAACTTCGCCCACGAAAGCGCTCTGCAGATAAGAAGACAGATTTAGAATCAGCGTTTTATGCTGCATCTAATGGTACGCAGCTTATATGGATTGGCCACTTCGACTGTGACCATTCGCTTGTTAGATCCTGCGTTCCTTTTTTGCTCCAGAAAACTCATGACTCGGCATAAAGAAAATGGCAGAAAGTAAGAATTAATTTGGATTTAATCAATGCATCAATGCTCGTCAAAGCAATGTGGTGCTCCTTTGGAAAGGCCACTTTGACTAAACGGACCTTCCTTGCAAGATACCCCTATTCGTGGTGCGAAAATGGAAATATTTTGTAGACTTAAAAGCAGTGTCTAGGCTAAATCTAACCCCTTGCCATTAGGGTCGATCCTAAACCCCAGTTCGACCCCACAGAGACGCATCTGCGTTGGTCCGTTCCTCTACTGTTGTCTCCGAATGGAGATAAGGGGCCGGGAACAGCCAAAGTGCTATCAGGCCCTAACCAGATCCTATCAGACTCCGCCCATCCATGTACTGAAAACCGCCAGTGCCCTGCAGAGGGTCCTTATAAATCAGGATTTTGGGGGTTTAGGACTATTTGAACTTCATAACTGTAATCAGGGCCAGGGGAAGGCGGCAAAAACATGGGAGGCAAAATTTTGAGTGGACGCTGCCTTTAACCACAAATCAAGCTTTCTATTTGGGTTTTTTGGACAACTACATATGTGTGCATAGAATAAATAAAAAATAAAAAACTCAGCAGGGCGATTACAATTCTTAAATGTTGTTCGCTAAGTTGATAAAACTTGTCTGTGTCTATTCACAAGTTACATCCTTGCATATACCCCAGAGCATGAAAAACGGAACCTAAGTTGAGGGACTGAGTTTCTGGCAATTTGGACATTTTGGGGACATTTTGGGATTTTGTTCTTTTTTGCCAATACGAAATCTTGACTAAGTGATATGTGGGAGTGGAAGCTTATAACTGTCTCATTTCAAAAAAAAAACCATAGCTAAGTAACAACATTTTACACGTCAAAATGGAATCATTTTCGGCCAACCCAATACTATTATTAACAAAATATCTATGATAACCAGAAGCCAACAGTACATGTATGAATATCTGAGTTTTATTTTTTCCCTGCATAACACGTAAAATCGCTTTATCGCCCAAACTAATTAATCTATGGATCTAATGAGAAGTTCTAGTTGAGAATGTTCTAAAATTACTTGTTCTGATCATCAATGCGATCACGATCTCAACCACCTCTCCAACGACCGGAACCCGCTTTCTTTCAACGACATCGTCATCGCGTTATCGATCAGCAAAACAATCGTTTATGTCGTCCTTAACTCATAAGAATCAACTCAACTTCGCTAGTAGATACCTACTTGAAAATGTCTGATGACGAGTGCGCCAACGATATTCTCTACTATGCAGCTGAAGGAAGTCTGGTTGGTTTTAGCAGATTTAAATTGATTTTGATAAGGGTTTCATGTAGCGACTTATTCTAATTCAAGAATGCCTTGGAAAATGGTTCAATCTTTGTTAGATACTTAAACATATAACAAAAGTTCTATATGATCATGCATATTAAAAATATTATGCAAAACAAGTTCAGCACAATATTGGTAGACATATCCGACTGCCAAAAATTTCCGTCAGTTCAGAGCAGGTCGTAAAACCATCGTCAAAGATAAAATGCATTTTTGTTTGGGCATTTCAGCAATTTTAGCGACCAACATTCCAAAAACTCAATTTGAGTGTTCCTCTTGAAAAGCGCTCCAAAGTGCCAAAAAAACATATAGATTTCCAACTTCCCTTTCTTTTCTACCACTAGACAGGAATCAAACAAAGATCACAGAATTCCCCGGAAGTCATCAGCAGTGAGGGAAGATCATCAAATGTAATCGAGAAAAGTTTGAAACTAAACTAACTTAAACCATTTCGTTCTTCCTTTCTGATTGAGATAATCTCAGAGTTGGATAATTAACCAAATAGGATTTTTGCTTGGAGAGTAGAAGATGCATAACTTTTTTCTCTCTTAGCTATTGAATCAAACGAATGTTTTGAAAATGGTGAAAGTCTGATGAACCCATCTACTATTGATATTTACTTATTTTGATATCATTTAATTTTGAACTTTTTTGAAATTGACAGACGCACAATAAAATTCAAAATTATGTTCGTTGCCCATTTCTGCTACGTCAAATTAACAGTATAACATGTACCTTTGATATGAATTACCTGACTTAAGATCCTACCTACACAAGATGTAAAGCTTCAGATATCTCTCACATTGACATCATGATAAAGATTTTCAGGAATTTAGGAATTCCAAAAGCTTATAAGTGCTAGAAAACCGTCTAGCACCTATAAGCTTTTGGAAGCAGGATTATTTTAGTAAGAATATTTTTTTAATAATTTTCAAACAAGCTGTTTTATGCCGATATGGAGAGGCTGGTGAAGCGACATCGCGAATGGATAGCACATCGAGACAATCGTGGCAGAACGGCAGCGATGCATGCGGCGATTGCCGATAACGTCAGAAATTTGCAGTTCCTCTTGAGGTAAGGGAAGCTATACAGCAGAAATTTGAAAAGTGAAAAAAAATGCTCAGATGAAACCTAAGGCAGATATATCCTAGAAGATGTGATAGTTTATTAGTTTTTTAGGCTGCAGAAAGCGTTCGCAGTAATGGCCATGAGGCCCAAAAAATGAAAAGCATGCGATTGATGGCTTTTGATTGCGAATATCGTTAGAATTACAGTATGTGATTTTTTACTAAGTGATGTTAATACTGCCCACATTACATTTTGAGATTACTAGTTTATAAGAGCCGTCGTACAAGCGCTTGTCTAACAAAAAATATTCTTTGGACATAGGGTGGCCGATAAGCATGGGAGTTACGACAATATGTTAGGTTGGAAAAAAAAGAATGTTGCTTTTTTTTCAGTTTCCTAAGCTAAAAATGTTGTTTCTCAAAAAACTAAAGCATTACAAGGGTAAAACTTCATGGTTAAAGTTCTGAAGATTTGTAGACTATAAATGCATACATGGGTGGAATCTAGGTCTACTGTGGGCGAACTTTACCATTTTTCGATTTTCTGATTTCCAGCCGCGAATATAGCAACTTTATGAATAAGAACAAGTGCGTGTGTCTGTCACACGCAAGAGCAACTGGTTTGAGGTTCATAGGATTTTTTCGGCTAAATTTCGATTTTTGGCATTTTGAGTGGCTATTATATTCTGGCGTACAACTTTGTTTGGATAAACGACACACGTCAATATTCAAAAGCCATCTTTAGAGCTTGATTTGCTCTATCGAAAGATAGTCCTCAATTATTTTTTTAAACGACAATCTTTTCTTTCCAACCTGCAGTGAAAGGGGAATTATCTTGACTGTGCAAATATGAAAATAAACTCTATATTCCATAGATAAAAATTTTGTCTTCGATTTATCGTAACCCCACATCATTATTACCTTGAATATAGATACAGCTATAATCACTTTTTTTCAATATACGTAAATATTTTGAACTTCTCCATATTATGTTGGAAAGGTGCCTGTAAAAATTACGGAATTCAAACAAAATAAACTTGCCAAAACTGTTAACAGCTAGGCTTACTATCTATCTTTCCGTCCATCTAATCACTTTCGGAAATTTTTTAACTTTCTAGATTCTAAACGCTCTTACACCAAGCATGTAGGCATCCTCTCTGCGAATTTGAACGAAGTCTAAGTTTCCCCTCCACCAATAATTGCTCTTATCCAAAAGAATATTTACCAATTTCAATTTTTCAAACTACGACTTTCCCGCATAACGTGGCGGGTTAAATCACCTTATGATCGTTTTTTTTTGCTTCAAGCATTGACCTGTAAAGGGAGAACAAAAAAAATAAGTGGGAAACGACTGGTAGAAAATGAAAGTTTTACTGCTTTACAGAAAAGGACTCTCGTTGTGGGATGTAGACAGTGGTGGAGCGACACCACTACACTGGGCTACGCAATGTGTTTCAACGAAGGTATATCTTTCTCCGTTCTCTTTCCTAGATTCTGCTTTCCTTCTAGGTGGTACGATATATCCTGCAAGCCGGGAAGTCACCACAAGGCTTGGCACCCTTTCTAGTACCGGATAAAGAGGGCGTCACACCAATACATATAGCAGCTGGTGGAAATGGCAAGATATTACAGGTGTGTGGGGCCTTGTAACCACTTTTTATTGGTTAGAGGTGTCCACGTGAATCACACTAAATAATGCAAGTGAATCTCGACAAAAGTGCTAAGAAATTTTCCAGCAGAAGAATTATGAATACTGCATTTATATTTCGCACTGTGACAGCACTGAAGTGAAGTCATATAGTAGATGCCAAAATTATGAAGTCATTTGGTATTTGTATAAATAGTAATTTGATATAAATTCATTTTTTGCGCGATCACTGATTTTGCGTGACTAATTCCTTGCAAATTATATCAACATACGGTAAGGTAACGTTCCCTTAAAAAATCTTTGCGTGCAAATCATTACCGTTATCAATGCGCGGAGCAGAATAGCCTCTCGCATGGCATCAGCACCTGGAATGGACGTGGGAATCTTGGACAGTTTGTTAAATATTTGTTAAATAAGACTGCTGTTTTGAATAGGCCAATTGGATGAGAACTCATGGATATATGTAAAGCACGCAACATACTTGATCCACTTGATCCACTTCATCCACTTCGCTATGGGTCAAATCATGCACTGACCAGTAGCGAAGCGAATGTGCACTTGATCCGCTTCATCCACTTCGCTATTGGTCAACTCATTGATTTGGCCAATGGCGAAGTGGATGAAGTGGATCAAACGGATAAAGTGGTGCAAATATGGGCCTCGCCTTAGAGATGGTTCTTGATGTGGAAGATATCAATGGAAGAGTTTGAACACACAGCAATTTTTTGCTTTATTTGGACTTGGTCAGTTGCTGGGACCTAAAAAGCGCCCTATAAGAAAATGTAAAAGAAGATACTTATTCAGATGTTCATCGATGCTGTGAGCGCTGCCGATGATGTTTTTGGCTTGGCACAGGACAAACGCGGTCGAGGTCCTCTTCATTATGCTGCAGCTAAAGCGAGTGTTGAAAGTGTCAGACTCATACTAGGTGAATGACTAGAAAACTTACTTGGATTGCAGAAATATTCTTCATGTTTAGACTCTCCAACTCTCGGTCTACCAGTAGATGCAAAAGACTCCTGTGGCCTCACACCGCTAATGTGTGCTGTAGGTGTCCCATTTACACAAGGTCCGTCAGATCGATGTGGCATACCGTATTTAGAAAATAGATTATATAATAGGTGTCGACGTTTGCCGGCTGCTAGCTCGTCGGAAAGAGATGTCGATATCAGCTAGAAATCGTGATGGACTGTCAGCGATCCATCTTGCAGCTATCGCTAACAATCTTCCGGTGCTCAAGCTTTTCGCTGAGGAAATGGGCAAAAATGTCGAGGTTTGGGACCAGGACCTCCACCGCTTTTGCTAATTGATGTGATTTTTAGGTCTTTGACAATGACAATCGAACACCTCTTCACTATGCAGCTGAGCAAGGCCACTATGAAATTGTGCAACTATTGCTAGCTTGTGGAGCCAGAAGTACAACTAGGTATGCGTTACCATACCAGTACCGGCGGCGTACCGAGGGGGAGGGCACCCCACCCCCCCCCCCGCCCCGAGAGTGGGTCGTGAAATTTTTGGAAGTTATTTGAATGTGTTATAAAAATGTGCAAGCGACTTATTTTTACTTATAATTAAAACAATTTTTAAAAATTTTTAAAAATGCAAATTAGCTTCGGGGTCAGAAGGCCGGGAAAATTTTGGGATACATCCCAAAAAAATTTTCGGAGTGCGTGGCTAACGCCACGCGGCTTCATTAGAAAAAAAGTTTTGTCGCCCCCCCCTCCAGCCGAAATCTTGCGTACGCTACTGACCAGTACGGAATGTAATTCACTTAATAAAAATCGACTTCTAACAAGCGATAACTCCAGGGCATATAAAATTGTTTTTATCGATGTTTCTGACACTGAAAGATAATTGTGTCTCCTTTATTAACTAACGATGATGACCATGATGGTAGCAAAAGGTAAATTTACTTTTTTGCCTGTTAATGCCCAATTTTCAATTTGACCGCAACTCAAGTTATTATCCCTGACCCCCATTGTCCGTTTTTTCCTTGGCTCAAAAATTCGCTCAACTGTATACTACCGTCATTCGTATCGCTCGAAATCCAACTTCTACCTGGGCTTAGAACTCAACAAAAAGGGAAGATGACCAGTAGAAAGTTTGGAATCTACTATACTTGAGGAATACATCAAAATATCAAGAAAACCTTGCAGCGATAAATACGATGCGAGCCCCGCACACTATGCTGCTCAGTTCAGTGTCAGCTGTCTTGATCTGATTCTAGCAAAGAACAATTATGTGGTCAGTTCAACACTGTTGAAACTGAAGATGATTTGCCAAAAACTAGAGATCTTTAGGAAATTAAAGACCGCGAAAATCGTTCATGTTTAATGTGGGCCGTGTGCGCAGGAAATGTCGAGGTGATCGAGTATCTTGTACGTAAAACATCGCCTGATCGTCAAGCTAGAGTAAGTTCTGTCTTTCTTAGAAAGAAGGAAATTCTCGTTTTCGTTTTGAATTAAGTAAAATTCACGAAAAATTGGGGCTATTCAAGAATTTAAAGGCACTATTTACCCAATTAGATGATAATGAGATTTCAATGCTATAAGGTCCTCAGCCAAGACTGCCCAAGTCCTACTGCAAAAGGTGAAATTCAGTTGAGGAAGTCTTCTCAGAATCTAAGTGCTGCTGAGGTCACCACGCCCATCAAAGTGTGTGTATCAAGAATACTGATCCTAAATTTCTTCAAATACTTCAAAGGTGATGTGTTTTGAAATAAAAAGAAACCCTCGACAGGTATAGACAGTGTTGAGTCTAGTTCACCACATTAATGGGCGTAGCGACCCCAGCAGAATCTGCTTTCTGAAGCAAATTTCTCCCTTCGGAATACACCTTTTGCAGTGGGACTCGGGTATTCAATTACAAGCAGTTTGGGGCTATTAGGTACTAGGTAAGGCTGGTTTTGTGTTGTATCAAAAACTTACTAAACTCAAAAGTGATTAACATTCTAGGACAATCACGGCTTCACTGCTCTCCATCTTGCTGCTATGGTTGGTAATGAAAACATCTGCAAGGTGCTCGTTAGACAAGGTTGGAATCTCTCGGTAAGCTTTTCACAGCACTTATTAAAAAAAAATTATTTTGACCATTTTTTTATATTAGGAACGCGACAAGCTTGACAACACACCGTTGCATTTGGCAGCCGGACGTGGTCATACAGACGTTGTGCGTTTTTTAGTCACAGCTGGTGCCAATATGAATGAAAAGGATGCTATGGACAGGTATGTAACACAATGTGTCCAAAATAAGTTTAATTCTTACGTCAATTTTTTCTTGGCCACAATACGGTTTTTTTGAATTACGTTATGTATGCACAAAGAGCAGAGTGTGTTACACGCAGAGTCCTTTTTGCCGCGCCGCAGGGGGCATGCGGTCCGATTAAACGTAGCACTATATTCAGGAAAGACTGTAACAGGGGAGCTATAGTAGTAAAACGAGACTGCTACAAACTCAGTTTGTCACTAACTCCCTTGAGGAAAATATGGATGATGACTCATAAAAATAAATTACTTATTAGAATTTGATTTACTTTTTTTTGAGAACACCTGTCTATTGGGCATGCTTCGGTGGCCAAGCACATACCCTCTACTGTATGATTAAGGAATTGGGATTTGAATGGCGCACAGTCGAAAAGTAAGTACTAAGTAGTAGTTTAATTTACTTACCAGACAATCAAAGTCTCCAACAAAAAATTACTTAGGCATCGACGTGTTCCGATCACTGATGCCCTCGGACAGACGCCACTACATGCTGCAGCTTTTGCTGGTTTCACTGCTTGCATCAATGTGCTTCTGAATGTGAGTAATATAGAAGTTATTAAAAAATATTCAAATTTTAGGGTCCCACTGTTCGGGTTTAGGGTCCCATCGAGTGAGTGGAAAAGCGCCCAGATATTAGGATACAGTGGCGTATCCAGAATTACCGTTCGCGGGGGAGGGGGAGGGGGTGCGGCTAAAAAACTTTCCGGATGAACGTATGTGGCGTTATCACGCACTCCACTTTTTTGGGATGCTTCCCAAAACTTTTCGGCCACTGATCTCGAAATTTCAGAAGAAGGGGGCATAGCGGCAGCCAAGCTCCGAAAAAATTTTTTTGCAAAACTGATTTGAATTTGTGAGAGTTTTTGAAACTATTCTAATTATTTACAAGTAAAAATAAGTTGCGTATTTTCATAACACGTCTAAGTACTTTCAAAACTTCGGGACCCCACGACCCGGCCTGCGACCATCGGCTCCCCCTCTCCCTCCCCCCCCCCCCCCCACCCTCCCACACGGTACGCCACTTTGGGATATAAATCTTGGCTGAACTTCCTTTGTCTTCTTCTAGAAAAGTTTAACAAAATCGACAAAGTCTAGTATTTGACACACAAGAGGCAGATAGCTGTCCACGAGCATCTTCTCACCTTCGCAACATCAAGAGAATAGAATTAAACGCAAACTCGGAAATGGGCTCAACCCCATTTTTTTCTGAAAATTCTCTCATTTCATTTATTTAGGTTTTTCATAAGTTTGTGGCCATTCTGATATAAAGGTTGTTGAAATCTGCGCTCTTTAACGCGAATCACTCTTAGTTATGAAGAACTCTCTGGCAAATTACTTTAGATGGATTATTTGTATAAAAACCTACGAGTGATTTTCATTTTTTATGCTTATAACGAAAAGCAACAATCCTCTGTGATTGAAAATGAGGAGACATTTGCTAAAAACTCATTGAAAGATTTTCAATTATAAAAGAACTTATGCTACGACCTAAGTATTTCTTGCTCAACGCAGTTTATGTCATGTCCTAAGCATACCAACGGCAGCTTATTCTTTCCCTATTTTCTTAGCCCTCCCCCTTCTCACTGTCACAGTCTCCTTTCATTAACTTGGTCGAAGGAAATCCGTTCCTGTCTTATGTATTGCATCAGATACGTGTAAACATGAAAAATGAAATGGAATCAAACCGCGTCATCACAGCCTGTGCATTTTCTGCGTTAGCCACAAGCTAATGCAGTATGTTTCAGATAGAAGCTGAGGACGACTGTCTCATCTCGCCATTGACTGGATGGAAGGATAAACACGGTATAAATTTCAGAATAA
This sequence comes from Cylicocyclus nassatus, assembly GCA_958299035.1. Taxonomy (NCBI): domain Eukaryota; kingdom Metazoa; phylum Nematoda; class Chromadorea; order Rhabditida; family Strongylidae; genus Cylicocyclus; species Cylicocyclus nassatus. The sequence goes on along the minus strand of CATQJL010000001.1, from coordinate 39,153,006 downwards.
ATAAAAAACATCGCATTTGACGAGTTTTCTTCAGGTGAGACCGCACTCCATGTGGCTTGCAGTCGAGGTAAAATGGACTGCGTACTTGCTCTGCTCAAAGGTGGTGCTGCTCCCAATGCCGTAAACGATGCGAGGAAAACTTGCTTACAGTGTGCAATCGACAACAAGCATAGCAGTGTAAGTCTTGAGCTTTTTAAGAAATTCAAATTCATGACTGTCACAATTTCAGATAGCCGAGTATCTTCGCTCTCAGGGTGCGTTAGTGTTTGCTGAGCTGAGCGAAACGGCAGCTAGAGTCATACAAAGTTGGTGGAGAGCTATATTGTTGCGACGACGAATGCGCACTATGAGGATGAAGTAGAAAACTGCTGTATGTATTTATAAATAATCTGGCAAATTGAGTCTCCATCACTACGATCAGCGTACTGTAAACCCTTAAAACACTCTTTACAAAATCGAAATCTAAAACGATGCAATCAAACACAGTTGCCAGGACTTTCCAAAGATATTTGCGCAGGCGATTCTAGAATGAAGCGCTGATACTCTCTTGTATAAGGAAATTATCTATCCCAAAACAAATCTTTCTTCACAAAGGCAGTGGCTCGGCAAATTCTCAACTTGAAGGTTTTTCGCTTACCTCGAGTAATCCTTCCATATCAAAATTTCGATATGTTTGGTTTTGCCGAGCCACTGCCTTTAAGTGCAGGACATGACAAAAAATACTTCAAAGTAGACACTTGCAAAATGGACCCAAGAAATGGCGCTTTCAACCAGAAAATCCCCATGCATCCTCGCCAGAAGAAGCCTACTGCGACGCAAGTTTTGATTTATTCTCGATAGGCTGGTTAAACAAATATTCCAAATTGTCGAAAGATGTCATTCCTTTCTCCTACAGCAACACAAAGTAAATCAAGAGAAAAAAGAAAGACGGATGAGATACAAACAGAAAGAGCTTAAGGAGGAAGTGGTACAACCTTCATTTTGTACAGGCCTAAATGCAAATGAAATAGCTAGGAACTATGCTAAGATCAGATTATCTTTATGGAAAATAAAAACAAACCAAAAAACGATAAAAAGAAAAAATTGCGATACACAAAGTGATTCTTGCGATAAAATTACCCGATATTGTATAGGGAATGTACAGTAAGTGAGCAAGAAATCCGTGCACGAACAAGTGAAAAACATTCTAAGAATTAAGGACTGAGATATACTAGCAGGAAAATATTATAAAAGCCGGACTGTGCCTTGTTCCACATGTTCTTGTACAGAAAGATATGGTAACAAATGTACCGTGCCCTTTTCTAGTTCAACTACTACCTCAGCGCTTTTGTCTTGATAGTCGGGGACGATAGCAGCCTCGGCGTTGTCAGCCACAACCTCGGCGTATACCTAAATAAGAACACGGATGAAATCGAGAATAGGAGTAGTGAGCTCAGGGCTAACCCTTTCACATTCCAAATCCAAAACAGGTACAGGAATTTTCTGGAAAGAAGGCTGCAATCGACCTAAACAGTCGTTTGCATACATTTGTACATGTAACTGAAATCTCTTTCAGAACTCACCTAAGCAAGTTCTTCCCATGAGTTGAGCTTCTGCCTTTGCGTAGCGTTCGGCGAATCTTTTCTCTTGGTCCGACAGTAATGCGGATTTTCCTACAGGTTTTTTTTTTGATTGTTATAAATAACGTACGAGAACGAACCTTCGGCCAATCGCTCTTGATTCTCTCGCAAAGCCCGTCTTGGATTCTGCTCAATTTTTTGCAAACGTCGCCGCATGTAGTCATTAGTGATGTACGTAAGACGATGAAGCTCAAGCCGATGTGCAGATATTCTGATACTCGTCTGTAAATATAAAAGTTCAACCTCTTTCAAGCAATTAGAAGATTCTTAAATTCTGTCATTAGCTGACCTTGTCTGTTCGTCCTGACAAATTCTCCTCCATTCCTTCTATTTGATCCACCAAACATTCTATGATGTCGAAACGATGAGGTAAAAGACACGGCGCAGCCATCTCGTTCTGCCAAGCGACTCTCATCTGACGAAGAATCTAGAAAAAAACTGTCATCTTTTTCAGATAATCTTAATCTGTGGTTAGCAGATTGTCCGCAGCTACAACAAAAAAAAACAAAGCAAATAAACTACGAAAAAATGTAGTTAGGAAATAGATATGGTAACGAAAAAGATCACACTAGACCTTCAGGTGTCTAGCATAAATGCAAATTCTTACCCGTTGTTGCAGATCGTAAGTGCAACAGCAAAGCAAGATTGAAACAGATAACTCCATTTTTGAGTACCATCTCAGTTTCTTTCTCACAAATGCCCAAAACTAGCATCTTTTACTGGTTGTTTACCGGAAACTTAAACAGGACATTCGAAGTTATGAGCCAGCTGCGATTAGAACAAAATAATTTCGAAAAAAAATCCCATTTGGATTATGAAACGATCGATATTGTCAATGAAAATCAAACATGAACAATATTACAATCTCTCAATTTCGAGAGAAAATTAGCACTATTGACAGTCAGACCGCCTAAACTCAACAGATTACCTCTTCTGGAGTAATGTCCTCCTCGACGTCTGCAGACTGAGTCTCGACACCGCTTGAAGAATGGACAGACATTAGCGATTCAGGCAGAGCCATACTGCAACGTAATCAATTCAGACTTTCCAACTGATTACAGAGATACGCACCCATGTTATAAATAGTGTCGTTTTTGGATCATCCTAAGAAAAGAAAATAAAGATGTAAGAGTTACATCCTTGAAGCGACAACGCAATCAACACGGCTATTTCTAGTCGATCAGATATAGTATAGATCAACCTCGCTCGACTCAACGTTGATTTCTGCATTTTTTTTTCACAAACTGCGTTCGATGAAGAGTTTATTTCACAAAAGATGGAAGCTTGCTTTTTTGGGATGCATGCACACTTGTCCGTGAATACAGCCTCGTTAAATAGCTAGAGATTCGAAACTCATTAAAAAGAAAATTCCCACTGAGGGTTGGGCCAGACTGCGCGGCGTATGCGACGTACGCAGCGTACGCCGCGTATGCCCTTATGGTAGGTGCCAGAGTAAGCGAATATTTTGTTCAGGTTGGGGTCCCGCGCAGAATTGACGTCTCTCAGCATGCTGGCGTCAATCCAAGTGACGTCAATTCTGCGCGGGACCCCAACCTGAACAAAATATTCGCTTACTCTGGCACCTACCTATGATGAAATATACCGAGCGTACGCTGCGTACGCCGCTTCCCCGCGAAGTCTGGCTCAACCCTGAGAAAGTGGACTTTCAGAGTGCGTAATTCAACTTTGCGTGAACCGGACATCACAACTCTCAAAGATATAAAAGCATCAACTCACACAAAACAAGTGATAATTGTTCAGCAAGGATTTATTTTCAATTAGTCACACTAAAAATCGTAAAAGGTAGGGTTACAGAGACAAGAATGAAGTTATGAAATTTGCACAAACAAAACCTACAAAAATATGCGTGGGAAGGGGGAAGAAACGGAGACCTTCAACTTTGATAATGTGAGAACCGGTCATATAATACAAGAGAATAAATTAGAAGCAGTGAACCGTCTCACAAGACGCAAACGATTAACCACGTCAAACGAACAGCGATCACATAACAGCATGTAACTGACGGAAGGATGGATGTTCTGCTCGACTACAAGGGGCAGATTAAAAGATTTTTGGTGACAAGAGGAAATTATTCATCGTAATATAAATATCACGTTATTCATTCCGAAGGTTTCACCTCGCCGGGTTGCCCTGCAAAGCTAACATTTAAAAGTCATCAAGGTTCAAGTTATTATAATGGTTTTTATGAAATTATTTACAGCTTGTAATAAGGACGTCACCACTGGACGAGCAGAAGCGCACGTCACTTTCATTACAAACCTAAACTCAGTGTGTACGCGGTAAATATTGATCACTAGCCCTTTCTACATTCCCCAATGCTAACACTACCAATTTGAAAAGAAAAAAACTAATTTTCAAAATTGATCCATTTACTACCGACAATAACACTTACCTTGATGCATAGGCGGAGTGGCTGCATCAGCCATGTCAAGCTGAGGTGGCTGCGCCGGTTGCGGTTGTGGTGGATAGCCAGCAGGCGGTTGTGCGTACTGCTGAGGAGGATAACCAGGATGCCCTGAAAAGATGCAAGCTACAGACAAAAGTTCCTCAAAATCTAATGAGCCATACCTTGAGGAGGATAACCTGGGTAGGCACCCGGTCTTTGCTGCTGTGCTGCATATGCGTTAGGTGGCTGCCCTTGATACGGTGGCCGCTGCTGTGGAGGATAACCGCCTGGCTGTGGTGGGGCATATGCGGCCGGCCGTGGCTGTCCGTAATAGCCGGGAGCACCGCCTTGCTGCGGTGGATATCCTTTAAAGAAACTATTTAAGCTTCAAATAGTTAATCAACTAATTTCAATCTACAATAGATAAATGGCAACGAACCTTGTTGAGGAGGATATCCCTGATAAGCGCCTTGAGCCTGTGACTGTTGGGCGTAAGCTTGAGGAGGGTAAGGTTGAGGAGGATATCCTCCTGGTTGTTGAACACCTGCAGGTGCAGGAGGATATGTTTGAGGTGGGGGCTGGGCGGCAGGAGGCGCTGCAGGCTGTTGTTGCTGAGATGCCGGAATCTGCTGCTGCTGTACAGCTGGTGGTTGCCCAGGTGTAGAGGCTCGTGCCGCAGCTGCAGCAGCTTCTGCCGACGCCTCATTCGTCTTTTCTGTAGTCGCTGAAAATATTTTAAAGTTACTGCAGCCTGAAAAGCGCAGAATCAAAACTCGAACAAAAACATCCGGAATGCTAATGAGCCTTTACATTCAAAAATACTTACGTTCATGAGCAGGAGGAACAGCTACTTGCACTTGTGGGGTCGGTTGAGGAGGACCACTCACTTCAAATCCAGGTGGTAACGATGCTGGCAACTGAATCAAAGATAAAAGTACTTACTATATAAAGGATACTAAGTAACTCACTTGCCCCGCTGCTACCATTTTACTATGTGCTTCATGCTTAGCACGTTGCTCCAAATATCTTAGCTGATCCATGTGGAAAGCTTGTCGTTCAAGAATAAGCTGCTGGCGCTGATACTCTAACTGAACCAAGGAGCATATACAGAACAACATTCTAATTAAGGCAACTCAAAAAAGGAGAGGAATGCGAGAGCAACTCACAGCCTCTCTTTCTTTATCCATAATTTGCTCTAGCTCGTCAAAGTGCCGTAACTTCATTTCCAACTTTTTCATCTGAGTCTCCACCAACTGAGCCACCAATGACTTGATTCGGCGTTCTTCGATGGTGGCGAGGTGCTAAATTGCAAGTAAATTATTGATCAACATTTGATTTTGACAAAAAAGAAGCTTTTAGAAAATAAGCGCTAACCTTAGCTTTTACTGCGGCAGCGGCGAGAGCAGCCGCAGCAGCAGCTTGGACATTTTCGCTTACAGCCACTTTAGCTGCGTGCTCGATGGTAGCATCATCTGCTTTTTTCGCGTTCTCATCCGTCTCCATCTTCTCGCCCTCTTCCTTTTCCTTTTTCTCGTCAGTAGCGATCCCGGATTTAGATAGACCTACGGTTCCATCGAGCACGCCTGTTTTCTCCTCGTGCGCTTGTACATTTCGCGCATGTGCTTCGACCATCAATGCCGGCACCTAAATAACTTGAGAGAGTGACCGACACATCACATTTAACTCAGCTTACCTCATCTTTTATCTTGGCGAACTCTTCAATCGCTGCCTTCGTGGCTGCCTGTGCAACTTTTGGATCGACCACGGATGCTAGAAACGCTACCGTGGACATCACCGGGTTGCCCGACTGGGAGAAAGGAATGGGTTGGAAGGCCAGAGGTCCTATAAATGAGGAAAGTGATTACGATAAAAAACTTGGAGCGCCTCTTTCAGCATACCTAAGATAGAGTCACCACTTCCAGGACCATTTGCTTCGTCTGATCCAAGATATGGATCTTGAATGGGCAACTGAAGGAATCGAAGAATGCATTCATCCTGAGTTCTCGATCCAACATGATCGGATACCTGGTAACAAAATATATGGAAATGTAATCAGAAATCATAGAACAACAAGACCAGTAGATGTTGTTAGCATAGCATTATATACGCTGTATAATTCACCTTGTTCCAGTCATCCTTGAACATCTCCAAACCTTCAAGCAGCAAAAGCGTCTCTTGATCAGTCCAATCACGTCCTGGAGCAGCTCCCTTAGTCTGAAGACAAGTCAGATATACCGAACAGAAGTATCTCACATGAACACAAAAAATATACTTTCATAGCTGCGAGTTGTTTTTGATACTGATCGGTCTTGAGTCCTACATTAGACAACTTATCAATAGGCGTTTTCTCAGCATCTTCATCCTTTTTCTCCGGCTAAATTAAGGTATAGCGATGCTTCAATTGAACAGGTAAAACGTTGACTTACTGCAAAGTTCGACACAACAGGGCATATCGGCTGAACACCTGTAGGAGTATCAGCCAAAACCATGAAATGACTAGTCGGTGGAGGAGCAATCGGTGCAGGACGAGCATCTGAGTCCACCTGGTAGTTTATCAAGCCCCATTGCTCAAGGAATGAGTGCACCCTATATAGAACATATTCCAAAAGACTAAAAGTTGCGAGAATAAAGCAACACACCTGACAATTGAGCAGACATCACCAGCAAGATTTCTTCGACATGCTGTGGCAGAAAGGTATTCAAATGGATTAAGCCGGTAAGTGTCGACCATAAAGTTGCGATACGATAGGTACCTCAAAAAATGAACGATAGAGGTAAGTGTTAAATGTACTTGGAAAGCCAAAAAAGGGAACTTACACTTCCGGTGTTTTGCTTTTGTTACGGCCATTAAAAAATTCTGGTACGGCTCGCTTTTCTATCTGGTGCACCGCATTGTAATCGAACCAAGACGCGTATGATGGAACAACTATATAATGGGTTTGTTCAATCACATTGCCCTCGCTTTCCTAAGAAAACATATTTGATTAAAAGACGTAGACATCGAAAAAGCAGAGGACAGAACCTTTCCAGCAGCATGATGCGATTCGTCGTCTAAATCTGTAAGCTTCTGGCCCTTGGGAGCAGAGAATTCGGGATCTTTTTCGCGACCTGAAAAGAACCTTTCAGCCTCTACATAGAAGTTACTTAGCCCCAACAAATGCAATGTTCGAATTCATATAAACTAAATCCCATCATCAACTCAAGAAAAGATCATCAAAAATTCATGCACTTTGTACCCCTTGTACTCAGAAAATCATCTGATCTCACCTCTTTTGAACAGTCTGTGTGGGTCATTAAGATAAGAGTGAGCTGCAACACAGATTTTTTACCAGTTATCAATTATGATATATCGAAAGGACGAAGATAAAGGGCATTTTTTTGAACACAAAACTTGATTCTAGAACTTAAAGCAGAGTTCGCTGTGATGGTCAAACTCAGTCGGATTGAGACATCAAAAAATAAATAAATAAACATGCAGAGGAGGCCCTATGGTCACATACTTTGATTTCTGTGGAGGTTCCAATTATATGCTGAAATTATATCGTTGAATACATTTCCTAACACGGAATGACAGTTCATGGTTGCGCCGTATACACGTAATTCGCTTATATTTCCTGCTAAAACAGGGCTTGGCATAGCTGGCACCGGGTCAAGCTGGATATCGTTTTTGAAACAAAAAGCAAAGGATATCTTTTTGTGGCCGAAAATACAGAAAAATTCGACGTTTTTAGCCGACGTTCCGTTTTTGGTGGGGGGGGGGGGGGATACGTTCAGAGTTTAGGGCCAAAGGGGCTTCGTACGCAATTCTGAACATCAAATGGGACTTCATTTTGCCACCCCGTGCCGAGCCCTGTGCTAAACTGGTTAACCGGGAACCATTCAGATTCGAAAATACAGATGTTAAAAGTTATTGACACTATCACGCCGTTAAAACAAGATTTCTGAGCCAAAGCAAACCAAACCTTTAGGTGGTTCAACCTTCACAGCAACGCCACTTCGGCTATCCTCATCGTCACCATGCATGGAAACGTCACCATCATCATCTTCTCGCTTTCGCTTACCACTGTAAAACATAACTGTGACTTTATCTCCGCAATGTATCAAACCAAACACTCACCCTTTCCTCATGTCTGATTTTGTCGAATTTGCTCCTGTTTACCTGAAATTAGGAATGATTAAATTAATAAACAGTCGGAGTAAACCAATCACAGGTCTTTTATGACCATAAAATGATACAAATTTGCTCATTACAGAATCATGAGCCGGTGAAGAAAGGAAAAAATCGGCGCAGCGTTCAAATCTCAACACCATCGATCCGATGCGCGCGGTTGCGGAGCGGTGACATTGTGACGGGGCGACGCCGGGCAGAAAGTGCGGGAGATAGAAGAGGACGAATGTTGTCACAAATATACTCGTAGTAGTATTTTCACAACGTGTTGGTCTACGTGAATTTTGACAATCCCGGCTCAGTATATCTGCGTTTATGTCAAAAGCAGAATTTTCTGCGTTTTCCTCGTAACGAGTTGTCGCATGATGGGAGGATATTACTCCTCTTCGCGAGTGAAGACGAGATATAAACTAGTAGATGCGTCTTCAAACGATCATTTCAAATCTGCTTTCCTTTTGTACTACTCCAGACACAACCCAGAAGTGAAAAATCTTGATTATCGCTAAAACATTGTATACAGGGATTATTTGATGTTCTAATCACGAAAATGGATTTATTTCGCATGGTAGGACGAGATTAGGAGAGGATGAGATTTTTTGAGAGGTTACGGTAGGTATACGATGTGGGGTCCAAAACACAGATCCTGCTGAAGTTCTGCAGAGAGAGGTTAGTCGACATGCTGACTGGTCACGATTGTCACTCTATTTCTGCATGAAAACGTCCCCTGTATGGTAGGTGTACGGTAGGAGAAATTGTAGATTTGGCTGGAATTTGGACTAGAGGGGCTATTTAGCACGCTGAACATGTATCGTCGATTCGTTGACTGTAAGGACTGGACATAACCGCGGAGCACGCGCCGCGAGGTAAAACGTTTGCTCCAATACAAACTCGCCATTGTTAAAATCGCGCTCTTGCAACATTTTAAGCGCGCCGCATGTGGTCCGCAGCGGTTGAGCAGTCCGTACGGCCAACGAATCGACGATATGTCATATTAAATTCGCAAGATGGCGCCATTTTCTTGGGTAGGTGATAGGTCTTGATAGGTGTGAGTTGGTTGTCAAAGTCTCAAATTTACTCAAAACTTTCCCTAGAGGGTGTTTCAAGCATGCAGATTACGAATATCATGCTTGCTCATTGCAACAATGTCTTATGGTTGGATTACGGTAATCTGCAGTCCATGAACAGGCACGATTTCTGGTTTTCAGGCCAGTTTATTAGGTCCTAAAGAAAGTTTCCGGGCACTTACAAATCTAACTTCAAGTAGATTGGTTCTTCTCCAAAGCTACAAACTTCATCGCAAAGGCAATTTTGTTTAAATACAGCATATGTTTGTCTTTCTGGCTTTTCTACACGCTTGTTCTAATCATCGTATAAGCTGGCATACCCGGCTCCGCCCGGTCCTATCAAAACGCTATGATAAAGGTCCCACCCTATCTCTGTACCTTTCGCTATGCCTATATCCACATGCCAATTCCGTGCCCCGTTTTGTTTTCGAAAAGCATACCCGCTAAACCTCCTCAGACAATTCTGCGCGCAAGCGGCGCGCACTCACGGCCAGCAGGGCAGGCGGCGCACCGTGATTTGTGGGCGTGGCCCTGCAGCGCACAGGCGGCGCGCAATGCATGTTCGCAGGCGGCGCGCAGACACAGTGTGCGGCAGGCGGCGCGCAAACTTTCTGTAGCATCACGTAAGCGAAAGGGGAGCTTGCTTTCGCGCGTAAATGCAGAATTTTTTGCAGATAATCGTTTCTCCTCGTTCCTCTTTGTTTTTTTTTTACACAAGGTATTGTCTTGTTTATTACCTCACCTTTACTCTGTTGTTTCACCTCTTTTTCTATTTCTAAATTGTTTTGAAATCAAGTATGCGATTTTTTTGCCTTTTTGTAGCACGTCCTCTTTTATTCCATCCAAATTCACTCTTGTTTCTCAGTCAGTCTTGCATATCTTTTATTCTACCTCTGGTTCTTAATCATATTGACCCCGTGACACGGGGACGCTCATTTTCAATCAATAACGCTTTCTTGCGTCGTTGCACCTCCTCAGACAATTCTGCGCGCAAGCGGCGCGCACTCGCGGCTAGCAGGGCCGACTGATGGAATCAACCCTTGATAGAACAAAGACCATTACGAAAACTGACGAGGACGAGGCTGATCCAGATCATTCATGTCTCATCCATCCCAATTCTTATTTTATACCCATCATGTCACCGTCATTCAATTGTTTGATTCCTGTGGTTGAATTGGGTATATGAAGTCTATGAGCATTTAATTCTGGCTGATCAAGCATGTCCGCGTTTTGTTCATTGCTATCGCGTTTTCATATTTTATTCCTCCAAAACTGTACATATATTATGTATTTATATCTATGTATACATGTTCAGGCTATCTATCAAAGTATTTAGTGATTTTATTGGCGGTTATTTCAAGTTATCTCATCATACTGTTGCATTTGTTACTATCAACTTCATTGTATTCATTACTTCATACACACGTCTTATTGATATCACATTTGAATGTAAATACGTTGTTGATGTTGACTTTGAAATGTCTGTGAATTTTGTAAGTACTACCTAAGCTAATAGTATTGAATGCCAGCTGTCAAAGACAGCATTATCCTGTAAATTCTGTATTTTTGTTGCAATTTGTGTTAAAAGCCTGTTGAGTTTGAAAATTGTAAATATTATTCGTTAATAAAATAGTTGTGAAACTACATTGTTCAACAAACATAAGATATTCAGACCGACAACAAAAAGCCAAGCAGATTCCTGCCAAAATTTTTCTCGTAGCGCGCAGGCGGCGGACCTCAATCCATAGGCGGCGCGCACTGCACACACAGGCGGCGGGAAGGCACATCGCTCGCTGATTCAGTGCGCGCCGCCTGCGCGCAGATTTGTCTGAGTCATGTGCCAACTCCCAGCTCCGTAGCTCGGGCATTGTAAGAAAATCGGTAAAATCGATAAGAGTAGTCGATAATTCTACCATTGTATTCGTAATCAGCATGCTTACTCCGCCGTGCCAACTCCCAGCCCCTTAGCTCAACGTTTGCAAGAAATCCAGGGTGGAGGACTATATGTCGCCGAAAAAGGGCGATTCCCACGGTCATTTGCGACAAATACGCACCCTTGTGCAAGCGCGGACATGCGTTCCTGCAGGGAATCCGCGCGCGACTCTTCCAAATTCGGCGACATACAGTCCTTCACCCAGAAATCATAAGAGAGATACCGATCGATAACGAAAAGTGACCAACGTCCGTCCCTTCCCGAAGTGCATGTGTGCAAAGTTTGATCCGAGTCGGTGTAGAAAACAAAAAATGCTAAGCGGAACATACATACACAAGATACACAGACAGACAAATAGTTCATATATAAGGTTGTAAATTTTTTGATTTTGCCGTATGTTTCGTTTATATGTTGGCATTAGGATGGCAATCGAAATTGAAAAGTATCGGTCTTAGTCATTGTTTTACGCTTGCATGGTAGTCTCTTCTTTGGCTCGGGATACCTTTTCAACATTCCACCACTGCTGCATCACAGTCGCATAGTCCGCGCCCGCAGGTTCCTTTCAAATCTAAGTCAAGAAGATACTTTGAGAATATTTCAAAACGCCTTGAGATTACCTTTGCAAGTTACACTTTTCATCATGTAGCAGTCCCTTTTGTAAGGAGTGAAGTACTCTTGCAGCGCACAATGACAAATCCTATTTTTGGTCAGGTTTCCGTAGCACTCATCATGAATTTTGCAGCATCTGAAAGATAAGTGAATCTGCTGCTCTGCTTTTTCCACAAGAATTATTACTCATCGCGACCATCTACCGGTTCAGCATAGTCTCCAATATGTCCAAATCCACAATAGCATCCATATTTGATAAGCATCTGGAGTAATTTGTAATAATATCACAGTGGTGGCTTTTGAGTGTCCATTGTGCTTATCTAACAAAGCAAAGGTTACGCAACTCACCCAAGGATAATAACCCAATACGCATCTCGCCGTTGTCACTAAATCCCATAATGCACCATTTGCGCATCGAAATAGGCATAAATACACGACAAAGAAAATGGTATTCATGCCATGTGCGAAGAAACAGTCGTGTTTTTCAAATGAAATTGCCCGGTTGTGTGGTTATCAGTCAGAGACATTTAGCGCCAATGAAACAACAATATTTACTTATGCGACAACAACAGAGGAACTGGTTCCTCGGCCAAGTGAAGTGATTCTTTGCTTTGTCCTTGCTAGCTCCAAATACTTTTATCAATACAGACATTTGTTCTAGCCGCCACCGAGATTGTTATGCCATGTATTTGGTTGAGGCCTATAAAATTTCCGCCAGAGCCTTCTTAAACGTGACAAATTCAAATTTATCCTCTCGGACAGCTCATCACTTGCTGAAAAAAATGCCTGAGAAATACATCAGACCATTGTTCAAACTTAGAGCATAATATAGATCGCTAAACTTTTGTTAAATTTTTTTCGTGCTTTTCTGAAAGACTTTAAAATATTTTTGCACAGGCAAAGCAAAGCTCTCATCTAACATAGATCGGAAAAGGATCAAGAACTATTCATTAGCATCAGCTTCGCTCTTAAACATGAGTTACAAATATAAAGGCAGTTTTCCAATAAAACTTCAATCTCCATTTTTCCATTTTTGAAATTATTCTCTCATATCTCTTTTATCTGTTTGCAACTATTCAGATTTATTTTTTATGGACATCCGAAACCATCAGTAGTGATACAAAGGGAATTTAAAAGTTTTAGCTCTTCAATAACGGAAGCTGGGATACTGCTTAACATAACTGAAAAAATCCCGAAATGTTCGAAAATTCTATTCTTTACGTGTGACATGCATTTATCCAAAATCCACAGCATTCTGCAAAATTCTATAATAAGATGGTTTTTTGCAGAATTTACGGAGGTTTTGAGTGATAACCTACTACTTCAATTTAGATAGCCATAAAAAGCTGGTGGCGAGCCACCTTGGCTGCTCGCTTTGCGGTATTCAGATAATCCCCGGGGGAGGACGCGCAGGAGGAACCAAAGGCCTAGCCGGCAGTGTCCGCAGGAGATAATTAGAGGCGCGAGCACTGCGCCGGAGATTTGGCCAGGATCCAAGAAAACTTAGCAGGAATCCATAAATGTTCGCAAGAAAACTTACCTCGTAACTTCGCTGGGGAAAACGCTAGAGAAATAAGTGGGCAGTTTTGTAATCTGCGTTTTCAGCCGCATTTGTAGGAGAAATGAAAGCGGAATTCACTTTTCATTTACGTTCAATATTTGGATATGAATATCCCCAGAAATACATTAGCTACGTCGAACTACTTATACTCAAGTTTCAAGATTTTCAAATCGTCAAATCGTGACGCTGAAAATCGGTAGTAGGAAATTGAAGATTAAGAAATTGTTCACGAAATCTTGCTCGAATTCAAATCATGAACCATCTGAAAACCATAATGATAAATCTACAACTTACAGAAATTTTTACGTCAATGTGATGCAAAATCTCAATTTCTGAAAAATTTCCAATTTGGTTCAAACACAATTTTGCAATCATTTAATTTATCAATTCAAGGTTTCATCTTGGACTGTTAACTTTAAGTTTACCTTCCCCTCCATTTTCCAACTTGAATCGTGAAAATTCTTTATGGCGAGTTTTTCGAATGACAGTTATCTCATTAAGAGAAGCCATGAAAAGTAGATTTCAAAACTTTTACTCGTATTTCTCGTGCTTTTTCCCAGGCAGAGTTATGAAATACGTTCTCATATGGTCTCCTTCAATCTTTGCTAAGTTGTTTTGGATCCTTGCCAAATCCTCCCCACAGTGCTTGCGCTCTTAATTGCCTCCTGCGGATATGGCGGCAGGGCCTTTGGTTCCTCCTGCTACGCCGCCATCCCCGGGGCAGGCGGTCCGCAAACTCGCGCTTTTCTGCAGGCGGTCAGCAGAATTTTGGGGCGTGGCCAAACCTTCAGCGGGCAGTACTTCCTTTACTGTCGCATATTGTGCCAGCGGGCAGCAACACAGAACTTTCTGCAGGCGCTCGTCAAATAAACTCTATCAGCGAGCTCTGGCCAAACTTTCAGCAAGCGGTCAGACTCTTTTTACGCTGTTCGGGCGTACGCCGAGAAAGGTGAGACTCTATGTGGCAGGAGTGTCATCGATGGTTTAATTTCCCGAATTTGGGGTACTTTCTCTTGCGGGAGGTGCTTAAGAGCTGTGCGGCCCTTTACAAAGGACCATGCGGCCCTCAGTAATTTATATTCTCGCGAAAAAATCCGCGGAAAATATGCAATTGCGGTTTTTTCATAGATTATTGCGGCCACTGCGCCGCAACTAATTTATAGAAAAACTGAGATGATTTTTCGAGCATTCGACTAGAAATTGGCCAACTTTCTTCCAAATTCCTGCAAGCGGAGCGCAAGAAATCAGCGAACTACTTTTCCGGTGTCCGCTTGCCCATAAATCGCATGGCCGCCTCTCCCCGGCGATTATCTGAGTAGGTGTTGATCTCTAAAGGTTCGGACCAAAATTTGCGCAAGTGCTCGGCCAGCAGCTATTTCTATTGAGTCTTCCACTCCGTTGGTGCAGAATCCACATCGAAGTTCCGTGGATATGCGATTCGAAGTTACAATCGCTTTTTTGGTTGATTTTGCTATGCACCATCTATCACAATGTCGCGTACTATATTCTTATCACTGTTTTCATAAAGACTGTTGAAATTTTTTGCCTATATTTGCTGGTACAGACATACAGACATGCATACGAACAGACATTCAGCTTTATATATAAGATCTAAACAGAATAGTTGTAACAAACGAAAATTTTCATCGAATGAACGATATCGAAGAATTGGATTTTGATAATTTTTCGAACAAATGAATATCGAATAATTGAATTTTGAAAATTTTTCGAATGAACAAATATTACTCGATTTCCGATTTTTACAATTCGAATTCGAATATTCGGATATGGACACATTCCATTCGAATTTTCGAGTATTCTAACAACCGAACTTGATCGAATATTTGACTATTTGAATAAACGGTATCATCGAATATTCGAATGCAATATTCAAACCAAACGCAATAGGCGAATACTTGAATATTCTAACAACTGTTTTCAAAACTTCTCGAATAATCGAGTGTTCGAATAACTGTCTTTTAAAATTCTTCGAATATTTGGCTAAGTTATTTTTCCTAATCGTCGAATGAACGAATTATTCGAATAAAGACCTTTTTCATCTAGTCAACTATCATCAAATAATCGGACTTTCTCGAATATTCGACTATTTAAATAGTCGAATATTTCGAATAAATTATTCGAATACGAATATTCGGTTCTAACTATAGTGTCCAGTCTTTACCAAATCTCTTTCAACGCTTACGCTGTCCAAAATGCACGATTTGTTTTCGATGAAATAACTGTTGACAAGACGAATGCCTAAATTTCTCTACTAATCTCAAATCGAAAGCAGTTGATTGTATACTGTTAACTATGGTTTATTGTTCAGTCAGTTAGAATAGCTATGAATATTTACAAAATCATCTAAGCCGTAAATGAAGAGCAGATGGAGAATAGATTAGACAAGTACCTTAAAAAGCCACCTTTGTTTGGCGTACGACCACCTATAAAACAAGAATATTACAGTACTTAAGTAAAAGTCCGGGTTATATAATCACAATAGTAAAAGTTGGAAAAAATTGATCAATGGTTATTTCTAAATCTAAAAGGAGAACGTGTAAAACGCGGTGTTTTGGATGATGAGAGTCTGTGCGGAGTTTTCGATGACGAGAGCCTGTGTGGTGTTTTTGATGACGAGAGCCCAGTCTTCCGTTCAGCACTTCTTATTTTTGGAGAGGAATGCTTGGGAGAAGAATGCTTGGGACCACCCTGAAGATTTGAAGCAGATGTAGTGTGGAACGAGAAAGTTTGTGGTTACCTTGATTCGCTTTGTTGGCGTAATCATGCTAGGTATAGACGCCGTTGTGGAGTTGAAGCATGGACTCAGAGTGGATTGAGAAGAGTCGTAGCGAAGACGCTATAAAAGTAAATACTTCTTGAAGTATAGATGTATCACTCCACTAGAAAGTATCCAGGCATTTCAAAACGACAAAGCATTCAATAACGAAGTTTGTGAACAATTATCTACTCACCTTTCGAAAGGGTTCAAGCTTGGAGGAGCTTACTGGCCTTGGTGGCAGCTTCCCTCGAGCTGACTGCGGTGTGCGCAGCGCACTTGTAGACACCATATTTCGCTGTAGCTGCTAAAAAGCTTCGAAATGAAAGCAAACAATGAATAATACAAGAACAGAAAGAAAGTGCAATTTGAAAGAGTGACAAAAACAACCGTGAAGAGCCACTTACTCTGGATTTGCGCTCGAGTTCCTTACTAGCATTATACTCATCGATTACCCATTTCACATAATCTGGCGGTGTAAAACCTTCCACTCTGCAACAAGATTAATTTTAGCGATTTTTGAGAAATGTAAGATACTACCTTATGTCATCATCGGGATGAGTTTCGCGATAATTGTCATATGCAGTTATCAGAGATTTTAGCAGCTTTGGCAATGTAAACTCATTCAGGGTTCGTTCAATCTTAACAGTGAAACATCACGAAAAGGTAAAACTTCTAAGCTGTCTACCTTTGCATCCAAGAACACATTATTCTCTCTTCCACGATTCTGAAAATAATCCACATTCTTTTTCTTCTCTTCAATTGCTATTTTTTCGGCCCATTTGTCCTTCCATCTGCAGCGAAAAGGGATCATTAGAGAAAAAATGAGAGTCCAAAAAAATGAGTGAACAAACTTTGTCAGAACATCACAGACTTCCTTCCGAGCTTCATACAAGCATTCCAATCGACATATTTCATTTGACATCTCTTCGAAGTCTTTTTCAGTGTGGCTCTCTAGAAATGATGGAAATATTCTGAAAAATCCTAAAAAAAGGCTCCAACAGTGCCAATAGATACCTGGATCATAGGAAGCCGGGATAGTTCGTTCGATATCTGCCACATGACAGTGGTCCCACAGTTCGGTCAGCTGAGCGTGCAATTCAGTCCAACGGAACTCCTTCTCTTGCACATGCTCGCAATACATTTCTTTCAACTGTAAACAAAAATTACATCTGTCAGCACTGTCGATCGAATGAAAATTCTTACCTGGGCATGATAAGTTTCGATACTACCCATCATAGTTTCGGACAAGCAGACATCTTCCTTGGTAAAATCGAGCTTGAGGATGACCTGCAAGTTTTCGTCATCCGGATCCACTGAGCTGCCTATAAGTTAAAATTACCATTTACCAGTGTTAGGTCTCGGGCATAGTTCACACTTCTTCATCGCCTCGCGATTCTTCCAACAAGACAAGTGTTACGAGTTCGTAGATGCCGATCTTCCTGCATGGTCGAATACTTTCTCAAGTACGTCAACACGACTAATCGTGACTAACTATCACAATCGAAAAGCAAGATGATTGGCATGCAATGGACTCGTAACAGTTGTCTTGTCGAGGAAGCAACAATTGCGTGAAATATGGACGAGGCCTTACGCTTTACGAGATCAGGAAGAACAAACACACTAGAGAATGAGAATCGACTATCGTGTTCGTGTTAACCACTGAACACCACAATCTCGACCACGTCATATGTGGGAAATTTCAAAAATCTTGTTCACCGACGTCTAACAACATAGATTTTGAACAGTGTGGGATAATGAAGTGTTGTCCTTTAGGAAAAAGAACAAAAACATGAGTGACCGTATTCAGTCAGCACGACTCACCAACTTTACGTGAAAATTTCAACATATCCGCCTGCCATTGCGAAGCTTGACGTATTCTCTTCTGCAGCATGTCATCCAACTTGAGACGGCGTGCTTCTAGCATACGAACCTTATCAACGGAAAGTAGGTCCTAAAGACATGACTTAGCTAAATGATTCCACTTATCAATGCATCTCTTGCAGCGAAACGATCTCATTTGACGCTATGAAAAGAGAGTGAGGATCCCACTGATGTAAAATGATCGACGTAAAAAAGCATCGCCAGACTCTTTTTTGAATGTTAGATCGCCCCGAAAGTTATGTCGCCTTATTTTGAAAGATTTGTAACTTTGCGCTATCTGAATTGATCTGTTCCTTGTAATTATGGAAGGAATAAATCTCTCGCTTATGAATTCTTTCTTGCTGAGTTTCTACTACCCACTGACCGCAGAGATAAAAATGGAAAAAGAAGAACATATAAGCTTTGATTCTTTTGAAATGGCTAGTCAAAAAATTGGAAGGCTGCGAAAAAATCTGAAATTGTCAATGCAGGGCTTTGTGACCTACTCTTTGCAAATGTACAAGTTTGTGCTGGCTAGACGTGTTGCAAAAAGATATGATTTTCGAAAAAAGTGGCAAACTGATTAATTTGGGCATTTTCTGTAGTGAACTAGGAATTCGTGATTCTCAAGGAGGCGTCCAAACAGCTTTACACTGACTGCAGACAGTAGGTTAGAAAGCTCTTGTACTGACGATTTCAGATTTTTCTGCAGCGTTCCAGGTTTTTCAGGCGACCTAATTTGAAACAATCAAAGATTACAAGGTCCTTTTCTTCTATTTTTCCTCCTACAGTCAGTGTTTGACAGAAGCTTGTCAAGACAATATTAAAAGTGAAAGACTTGATTTCAAATAAAATCATTAAAAGTATGCAAATTGTTGAAACAGCGCAAAGTAATAAATCCTAAGAATGAAGCGACAGAACTTTCCATACGAACCACTGAGGGACTAGATATAACGACATGATAGTAAAAACCATAAAAGTTATAGAAAGTTATTACATGCTATAGACGAAAAACATTGCACGTTGTATACTTACGTCTTCATCCTTTTTTGTGACGATCTCGTCATCGATTCCAAGGCGGTTTGACAACTGTGTAAGCTGTTCCAGTAGCTGATCCTGCTCTCGCTTCCTAGTCTCGTAAAGTGGCGTCAACTTCTTCAACTCCTTTTCGATGGATTTGAGCTTAACAATATGTAACTCAATGTATAATTTGGCAAGAACGAAAAAAATCACCTTCTTTTGAAAAAAACTATGCGAATGCAACTTAAACTTATATGCCTGAACTCACAAGCTCAATAGATCCCGGAGGAGCCTTAGTATTTTCCCAAGGTTCCATTTTCAGTTGAGAACGCATCCTATCAATTTTGTTGAGTCCATTCTCGATATCTGTGCCTACCGCGGCAACCATATTCTCTTCGGATGTAACCTATTAAAACAGACTAAATGCTGAAAAATACTGAAATGATAAACGCTGAAACCTTACCATATCGCTGAGTAGCTTTGCGATATGTCCGAAAGCCACACCAACTCGGGCGACCCTAAAATCCAATTCGACTCGATATGTTTTAGTTGAATAAACAATCCAGATGTACAAATACCTTGCTGATTCTGACATGTGGATCTGATCCCACAACTCATTCAGTTTTGCCACAGTCCTCCTTATGTTATTCTCTACATCTCGATATGAATCATTGACAGACAGTCTTAAGAAAAAAATTGAAGTATGATTTACTCAACTGGAAAATAGAAGAAATCAGAGCTTACCTTCTCGCATCGACTGTTCTTCCTACACGAAAGGGTGAGACCATGTCTCGGGCTCGAAGTTTCTTTGGTGAGTAATCAATTTTTGTTTCTAAAAGAGTGGGATCAAAAACTGATCGCTAATGCGAATAAAATTCCTGAAGAAATATTGCTCAACCATAATATCGAAAAAAATGTGAAACTGGATAGAAGATTGTTGTCAGGGATAAGAACGATTAAAAAAATTGGAAGATTAAATTTTGTGCTAATTTTTTTGATGTAAGCAGTTGCAAAATTCACAATTTTTGCTCAATTAACTCAGAAGACTCCCTAGTTAATCCAAATTCAGCAAATATCTAAGAAAGGAAGTTTTTAATTGCGCAGCATCGATGACTTATTGAGGTCAGCGGGATGGCGTTCAAAGTATTTGAATTGCCGCGCCGCGACGAACGCGCCCGGAAACGAATAACTGCTGACCCAGGGACAAAATGGCAGAAATGAGGGTTGAAAAGATTGAATGAAACTTCTAGAAGTTTTTACGAACGTTCTTCGGACTCATTGGAGTTGAAAGAAATCTTGATGATTGGCTAGTCCGTGAGGAACTCTCCTAGAAGAAATGCTTTAACCAGTGTGACGGTAGAGGATCAAAACCATAAGTAGGTACCTGTCACATTTCGCTCAAGCATCCAAAACGGCCAGAACGCGATCGCGACGCATCTTTTTGAAAACACCAGCCAACTACAACTACATAGCTGTTAATCCCGGAATAGGAACTCGTCTCTTATTGACCTCAGCCGCAGTCATTTGGCAAATCAAGAAGAGATTTACCTATATCAGTAAGCGCGTCTTTGAACGCTGATGCGAACGCTGCTTTCCAGTTTCTGCGGAACAACTCTCCGGAAATGTTATAAGCTTTGAAAGTTTAACTTTGTCCAGTCTCAAGTGGCATAATTAGAGAATATCTGCACAAAAACAATATGGGGACTTCTAATGGAGTTTATTCTTTTTTTTTGTAGTCGGTATGCTTGACGCAAGATTGATTTCCCACTTCCAGGCATTTTCATAGAACTTTTCGCTAATTCAATGCCACTTGGATTTGACAAATTTGGACTTTCAAACGCTCATAACTCCATTCAAAAAGTTGTTCGCAGAAACTGAAAGCAGATTTGAAATCAGTTTGAAGACGAGTCTGCTGTTATGCGTCTCTTTTTGATTTGCCAGATTATGTTGGTATCCTTCCCTTTTAGCGAAATTTTAGGTCGCAGGTTACTCTGGAGTCTAGTTCGGGTCATTTTTTTAAATATGACATTGGGGGCGTGGTCATCAAGAAGGCCAATCACCTCGTCACGTATGCCAGTGGAGGACGCAAATCGCAGATAGACTTCTGGAGTGTACGGTACAACGAGCTGAAGTACGTGAAAGACAGCAAAGTCATCCCAGGAGAAGATTGCGTGCCACAGCATCGGCCACTAATACTAGATCTCAACGTACCAATAGACAGGAAAAGGATGGCTACGACAGAAGCTGAAGTACGCATCAAATGGTGGAAACTCAAGAACGACGCCCGTACAAGAACGCTAATGGAATCCGCCTTGCCAGAAGTGGGAAGTGATCCAAATCATTCCTGGACGAATCTGAAGAACAACATCCATCAGATAGCTGGCGATCTACTTGGGCGCACGAAGCCAGGAAGAAGGAAGCTTGACAAGGAAACATGGTGGTGGAACGATGGAGTGCAGCTAGTGATAAAAAGCAAGAAGATGGCGTACAAAGCATGGCAAAAGACAAGGACAGAAGATGCACACCAGAAGTACCTAGAAGCGAAACGAGAAGCCAAGAAGAGAGTCAGAGAAGCGAAAGAAGCATACGTAGCAGAACTGTATGGCAAATTGCGTACTCGCGAAGGTGAACGAGAAGTATATCGGATCGCTAGAAGACGAGCAAATGCCGCAAAAGACGTTGAACACTTCTACCACATCAAGGACGCGCACGGAAGAATTCTGAGGAAGCCGCAGGAAATCAATGAAAGATGGAGGGAGCACTTCGCAAAAATGGCGTCAGCAAACAACGAATATGCGTCCACCGTAACATCCGAACCCGTGAATGGACCAGTACCAGCAATCACTGAAGATGAAGTCCGTACCGCCATAATGAAGACAAAGAGCGGCAAGGCGACAGGCCCCGATGACATCCCCAGCGAGTTCTGGAAGCAGTGTGGAGAGGCTGGAGTTTCGTGGCTAACGCGTCTTCTGAATCAGATAGTCGAGTCGAAGAATATCCCCGATGATTGGCGCAGAAGTACGACGGTACCGATATGGAAGAATAAAGGCGACGTGGCTGACTGCTCCACCTACCGACCTATCCGTCTCATGTGCCACACGCTGAAGATCTTCGAAAGAATACTAGAGATGCGACTTCGAAGTATCGTGATACTGAGCTCCAACCAGTGCGGATTCGTGAAAGGATGCAGTACGACAGATGCCATTCACACCGTCAGAATGATGATGGAGAGAAGCAGAGAAAAGCAATGTGAGCTCCACGCGGCATTCCTGGATCTTGAGAAGGCATTCGACAGAGTACCGCACTACGTTATATGGTGGGCACTGCGGAAGCACGAGGTACCAGAAGAATATGTTCGGTGGATCAGAATGATATACAAGGATGCCACCAGCTACTTAAGAACAGCAGCAGGACGTACGGAAGACTACCACATAGATGTCGGTGTACATCAAGGATCCGTTCTCTCCCCTCTACTCTTCATCACAGTGATGGACACGATAGTCAGAAGCTTCGTAAATCCACCTCCTTGGACCGTCATGTATGCAGATGATGTGCTCCTGATGGCAAGAAGCAGGAAGGAATTGGAGACAGACGTAGCAATATGGAAAGAACAGCTTGAACTGCACGGTCTGAAGATCAACACCGCCAAGACAGAATACATGAAGCTGGGACTTCAAACGCCAGAGACGATCCAGATTGCAGGCGCGCAGATCAAGAAGACCACGTCCTTCAAATACCTAGGAAGTCGCATCGCGGCAGACGGCACGCTCGAAGACGAAATAACCAGTCGTATAAACGCAGCATGGCTGAAATGAAGAAGTCTCACAGGAGCTCAAGCTGAAATCTCAGATGTACCGCACTGTCATCCGCCCAACTGCGCTGTATGGAAGCGAGTGTTGGTCGTGCTCACGCAAGGATGAACGAAGGCTTGGAGTGATGGAAACCCGCATGCTCCGATGGACGATGGGTGTCACGCTGCTCGACCACGTCACTAATGATACCATTCGCGCAACGATGAAAGTGGTCCCAATAACCAAGAAAGTGCAAGAAAGGAGGCTTAGATGGTATGGCCATGTCAGAAGGCGAGAGGAAGAACACATCACCAGACTAGCGATGTCAGTAGAGGTTCCCGGCAGACGACCAAGAGGAAGACCTAAGTTGCGATGGACAGACAAAATCAAGTCAGATCTGAGAGAGCTTGGAATAGATGAACGTCAAGCATTAGACCGTGAAACATGGAGGAGACTAATAAGAGTGGCAGACCCCGTATGGGAATAATGCAAGGCAAAAAAAAAAATTGGGGGCGTGGTGACCCCAGCAACACTCATTTTGTGCAAAGATTTCCTCTCTTCAATATGCACCTTTCGCAGCGAGATTTGTACAATTATTTAATTAGCCGCTTCGCTATTGTACTGCATCAAATTTTCACCAAATTCAAGTTTGTGCAAACATTGCTTTCATTGACAGTCGCGCATGAATTGAGTGCGTGGCGCGTTTTGAGACGTACTCACGAGTGTAATTATACTTTCAACAAAGCTTCAAAATGTGTAGAAGCCGCCTAGCCATCAGAGAGAGAGAGAGAGAGAGAGAGAGAGAGAGAGAGAGAGAGAGAGAGAGAGAGAGAGAGAGAGAGAAATGCCAAACAAATCAGTGCAGGAAACTGACCCAAACCCATACTTGTGCTTTTTACTACTATACGGTTATGTTTTGGTCTCTGCGTTTGCGAGCAAAACACTTTTCGAGTCGTTCAGAGTAATAGGCGAAGGGCACCTAATCAACTTGCGCGACCCTCGTGTAATGTCGTAATGGATATTGCGATGCATGTTAATCTCTCGCCTTTCCGTTTCAATCCACCCTCCTTTATTTCGACTTCCTTAATTTGAGATATACATAGATATGCTAAAAAATGGTTTCTATTGATAATTCTGGATGATTCCAAATATATACATACGGAGGAGGTGCCTGCTTTTTTGTAACAAGAATGTTTGATGATGTTGGCCACAATACTCTAATTCCAAAATAAAGCTTTCTTCTGACGGTGAAAGTATTCTTTCTGGTGTAGAGCAGGCACCCTCTGATTTTGCAAATACGAAAAATTATTATGTAATTTGCATGTGAATAAGATTGGTCAAGAGTTCCTATTTGCAGGGTATAGTCACCCAATGAACAGTTCAAAATTACCAGAACTACGTTATTTTTCATCGATTCCTACACATAGTCGGACTGAAATGCAGTTTCAGTCCAGCAGTTTTTCCAGTTAATAAGCTGTATTTACGGTACCAAGGAAATGCCGTAAATTTTGCGCGTGAACAAGTAGCTGCGGCTGTAACGCCGGCCACTTGCGCGCGCAAAAATTATTAGCGTGGAGATCTGTTCACGCGCAAATTTTGCTGCATTTTCTCGGCACTGCGAGCACACTATAATAAGTGGAAAATGTAATTGACTGCACGTATTAGGTAGTGGCGGATGTAGGGGCAGGGTGTTTGAAAATCTTGTAAATGACTCATGGTAGCTTGTATTCGAGATGATTTTACAAAACATTTGAAATTGACATCCAAAGTGACTTTGTTAAAGACTTTTCTTTTTGGGCGTCACTTATGAGGTTTTTCGTAAGGTACGCATTTCGAAAAGCGTCCCAATGATCTGAGGCCGTGACATCGGCTATTGGAAAGGCTCCGTCTGGAAGTGATTTCTGGGGACCCCTCACCTTCTTCTCTTCTTAAATATTTTCTCCCTTTGATAACGGTACATTTGATGAAATTTCATTTTCGAGCCACAATATATCGCAATCCTTCTCCTTCCCAAGAGTTTTGTCTCAAAGGCAAGCCAAATCTGAGGTTGGTGAGTTTTTGAAAGTGATTGCCCAAGTCCCGCTGCAAAAGGGTATTGCAAAGCGCGACAATGGTCCTAGAAGATGGATGCTGACGGGTTCGCCACGTCTATCAAAGTAGTCTAAAAATATTTAGGCTGAAACTGGACTTAAAGGCAGCGTCAGGGCAGATTTGGATAATAGGATACTATCACAACCGAGTAGGGACCTCAATCTAGAACTATCGCACAAGTCCGACTTTTGTATACCTCTGCAAAAGGAGGAAATTGGCGCAGAAAATGCTGAGCTTTGGGGACCACGCCCATTCCCTCGCACGGCCCACCCCCTTGAACGAACTCTCCCCAGCCCTTTACGTGTTTTCACGTGGCAAATACAGTGGAACACGTAGTGTTTACCTGTCAATGCTTGCTTTCGACAAGGATAGCATTAGGAGCACTTGTCCACGGTTCTTACAGAATTGGGGCGTGGCGACCCCAGCGGCATTCAATTTCTGGAATGGTTTTCTCGTCTTGGCAACCAATTTTGCAGCGGGACTTGAGAAGTCATATAGCTGGGGCTGTCGCTATTGCACTACATCAAAATCTCGACAATCTCGGCTTCGGGTGGAAGGTGCCTTTAACTATAGAAGCGGTGCCTTAGTTTTCCGGAA
Source organism: Cylicocyclus nassatus (assembly GCA_958299035.1). NCBI lineage: Eukaryota > Metazoa > Nematoda > Chromadorea > Rhabditida > Strongylidae > Cylicocyclus > Cylicocyclus nassatus. The sequence goes on along the minus strand of CATQJL010000001.1, from coordinate 39,127,507 downwards.
AAGTCGATTCATGCGGTTCACTCATTGGCTACTGGTCACTTCCATGATTTGACCAATAGAATGAGGTGAACCAAACGAAGCGGTTGAATGACTAAAGTAGTCAACTAGAAATCTTCATAATAAAGACTTACTAGAGAGACAATTTTTTCTGAGTTTCTTTCTCCCTATGATCTACTTATTTTCACTAAATTACTGTTTGTCCTTTGCGTAATCTCTGAGGTTGTGGACGAGACGTGGGGGCGGTACCTTGAGAGTTAATAGAGTTTGGTCGAGTTCTCCTTGCCGAACCAATCCAAATAGTCCATTAACTGCATTTGATGTTGACGTCTCCGCTACTCTCGGATTGTTTCGCTCCATTGCGTTATCTAGCGTTGTCCTCAATGCTTACTTGGCTGGAAATTAAGAATCTCTGCTTTTTCTTCCGTGAACATTATGGTCAAGTGAAAGACACGGCAATAAAGAAAAGTCCATTTATCCACTTGATGGACTTTCTTCGCCCTTTTGTGCAAAAGATTTATACCCAGAGCAACAACTTTAGTCATTTCCTCAGAAAAGGACAAGCTCATTTCCGTCATTCCGTCCAAATGCCAGAACCGACTTGACATCAAGATAATTTTAGCTTGTCACTTGAAAACTCTATTTTTTACCCTGATACTGCTTCTCTACGTGGACATACCCTCCTATAATAGCAAATCTAAAATTAAAATTATTTTATTCTTCTTTTGCTCAGCTCACTCGTTTCTTTGCCTTTTGTCTTAGTAACTGACAGCTTTGATGTACATCCAAGTAGATCCACAAACATAATTAGAAGATTAGCCGAATCCACGGATGTAGCAGTTCCAACCAGGCTGAATTTGGGCAAATGGACTAGGATGCAGAGCTAAAAAGGCAATGTGGACACCAGAAAACTTGGGAAATCGAAAGTTGGTATATATAATATTTTGGAAAGTGCGAGAAAAAGTCTGGTTGTATACTTGTATCGAAATACAATGTCATTTATTCACTACATCGATTACAAGACGATTATATGTATTGGAGCCAATTCAGAATACCAATCATTTCCAAGGTAAAATATATTAACGAAATAGTGTATTTCAAATTGAACTAAAACAAGAGCGAATTTGATAGAAATGATGAATCCGTTTACGAGTTTATTGAGTTTGGGTTTTAGCTTAACCCGTGCAATTTATTAAGAAATAAATTTTTATGCACCGCCGTTTGATTCAACTGGCTTGGCGGCTGGAAGGCGGGGCTTCGTGACTTAATCAAGGCTAATGATCAGAGGGTACCCGCGCGAGAGAGACGCAGCCTTTATTGGGTCACAAAGTCCCGTATTCCAGACGTCAAGCCAGTTGAATCAAAGATTAGAATAAAGCCGTCTTTCACGAAATATGATGAAGATACCTACAATGTCTCTCCCTTTCCCATTCCTGTTTCTAATACACATCCTTCTTTCCGTGACGCTGTGACTTCCTATGAAGAAAGCTCTATTCTGCGATGCAGTCAATTTAGATGACATCAATCGATTTAGTGGCGACTTTAATAAATGATGCTATGGTACAAAAATCCATCTAGGCTTTATCTGAAATGCAAATTCTATAAAGGACAAAAGCAATATTTATTTTTCCATCATTTTCGCTCCAAAGCAGACCGGATCATGATGTGTAGGTGGCGTATGCGATCAGATCTACATATGTAGCAATGTATGAATCTGTGCCAATTGGCAAAAAAATTTAAGTTCAGAGAGGTGTTATTTTGAGAGTCCTCACAAAGTCTCTGTGTTTCATTTGACTGGATGCTCTGTGCGAGAATTTCTTAGTACAATTCAACAATAACAATCTCTCAGAAGATAGTACCACTACAATGCCCAGGTTTTACGAACAGAGAACGTATGAAACAATCTCTCAATCAGATTCTTTTTTCACAGATCTGCCTTCATTCATCAACTCTGAAAAAATTGGAGAGGTTTGGAAAAGTTAGAGTTTCATTCCTACTCGCGTCCATAGCAACATAGGCCATTTGAATCTAAATACCTCTTTCTTTATTGAATTACAGCCTCTAAATGTTAATTGAATTTCCCCTTTGCTTGATGCTCTGCTTTACCTTCAACGTTCAGTAACAAGAAATTCATCTCAAATGAGAAAATCTTATTTTTCTTCATTAATCTTTGAACCTACTAACAAACGTGATTGTACGTTGAGGTCATGCTACAGTGCTCACAGTTGTCGTCCTTGAGTCTTGAGGACCTGAGAACGACAGTGTTTGCTTAAGTGATGTATTCAAAAATGGCCTTGATCACCTTGTTTACGATGATCGTGCTAGATCCGTCCAGAATACAGTATTTGTCTGCTCTCAGTCTGGCTGCAGTCTACATTTGGCCTACGTTTTCCTGGTATTTCACAATTTTTACAAGGAAGCGAATGCTCACAAAATCCGTATGACTCCTGATATTATTATCTGGATCTCTATGACCTCATATTTTTGATTCCAGTAACTGCCCCTATTAGATAAGAGTAACTGAAGATTCGCAGAAATTTTCTTTGTCAGAGAGTAGAGTAGGCGCAAATTTGGTTTTGTCAAGGAGCATGGCGTTGACCACAGTCTATAACTTTTAGCCAAGCTTCTCAGCTTCTGCCTGCAAAAAGTTCACTTTGAAAATTTCACGCGAAATCATTTGGAAAATCAAACAATTTTTAAGTTAGTGCATGGCGTTGACTTATAAATTTTCAAAAATCCCGTCTGTTTTATTGACTCATGCAAAGCTCAAGCAAAGATTTCTTGCTTGAGCATACTAAAAGTGTATTATTGGCAAGTTCAATTTCTTATTTATACCTTGAAGTTTGAGTTATTTCCGGCTGACATGCATAGACTTCCACCTGAATGAAGTACTGTTTCTTTCCAGTTTGCTTCTGCGGTCCTTGCTAAACTGTAAAAAAAACAAGGAAATCGCCTTGCTTTTGACTTGTATATCAAAGCGTATTCATGTCGAAATAATAAAGGTTGTAGGGGTTTCTATGCTCTATTTCGAATGGGTAATAGAGAAAATTAAAGTGGTTTTAGTCGGACTTGACCGATAAGGATTAACAACAGATTTACGTGTAGCAGTCCTGGTTTCTCAAAAGGGTCCCAGAAAGTAGATCCGAATTTCTTTTAATAATCTGATTTGATTAATTAATTTAATTGATAAATTAATCAATATTAATTTGATTGATACATTAACCAATAATAAAGTAAATCCGAATTTTGAAGTACATGTCTTCTACTTCACTATTTGAGATTTTTTTCCTTTTCTACTTCCAGTGTGCCTGTGAGATAATGAATCAAATAATCAAATAAATAATTGAATCGGTGTATAGGTATGCTTCAAATTGTTTCTAAGGAGATAGATAAAAACTGCGATTGAGGATTTTGAGCCAGATTTTTGCTGACAACGTAGTACTTCTTGTAATTGCTTTCCATCAATTTTATCTTTCTTATTATATTTACTTCCGATGTACACCCTTTAAAAACGGATTTCCACTGGCTTCTGGTGTTTTTTTCGAAAGCATTGATTTGTTAGTATGGTATATTTCTAAAGACTAGTTAGGTTTTAAACCTAATCAATTCTTGTGGGAAAAGTAGGCATGTTACATTTGCTTGTATCATATTGACTGTGCAAATGATTTACTTCAAAAGGAAGGTATCAGGCATTCAAATCACAGAGCACTCATTATTTTCGCATAAACTCAATACAGAGAAAAACAATTATATATTTGTTTATCTCCGTTTCGTCCCTTTCCTTAGACGGAGTTTTGAGGTTTAGACCCTCTGCGAGACTTACGGGACAAATCACCTGCTTTATATGTTACGATATATCCTGAATCACTCAGTTTTCTGTCGAATTGAGGAAAAATTCAGAATTACTCCAATAAAAAACCATCCGTTGTGAAATTCACTTCAGCAAGCGCAATGCAGTTGACCATGAATAATTGACGCTTGGAAAATGACGCAGGTGTGTTCCGGCCTATGCGCTTTTCAAGCGCATGTTTTCGCTCTTATACTTTTGCCAAGAACGCTGCTTTACCTCACAAGGCTAGCTATACTTGTTCAAGACTATATCATACATCCATTATGTTCGTTTTAGGACCACTGGTCATTCTGCGCAATGCAGGAGCACTGCATATAATTAATCCGAGCGAGTCTAATCGAGTAAGCAGGTGAAACGAAGCGAAAAGGTAGAGCTGCTAGTCGATGCTGACTAGAGCTGAGTATTGTTTGTTGCTATGCTTGTAAATATAATCACTCGCTTCGTTTCTTCCTTCTTCTTTTTTATCCTACGACAATACTCTTTACGCATCTCCCACTCACTCAAACTCTGCGGCGAATACTATGAGAGCGCTATATTTCTCGCTCAAGTGTCGCCGGGTAATTAGATTTCCGTGGATATCATCGCTTCTGGCTCGCGGAAGCGATACCTCAGGGTCTGAGGACTTTCTGATTGACTTTTTGTGTGCACATTGGACTAATCAAGGAAGCAATTCTGGGCACTTGTTGTAATTGCGGTCATTTGGTGCAATTGCACTAAATTTTGCAATTTTACACACATTTATAAAGTTATGCTCAAAGTCCAAAACTTCTGCTAAACCCAAACTTCAAATTTACTTTGAATTTTTGGTTGGTGAAATCCGATTTTGTTCCTAGAAAAGACCCATTTTTGAAAAACTACTGTTCTACTTGAATGCTCGTGATAAAATTTGTTACCAGAATTCGACACACTGGTGCAATCACACTAATTACAAAAGTACATATTAAAATTCATTATAGTCAAACTTTCCCAACTGTTCGGTTTCCTTGGCATTGTGCTGTGATATGCATTCATGCCCTTGCGGCACCAACAACATTTGCGGAAAGACGGTCTTTTCGCACGGGCGGTCTCCAACGTTTCCCTGAGTTTGACTTCTCAGACAATTATTGCGAGCATCCGCGGCCCCTACCGTCGTTTTTTGGCGGTGCGCGGGCGCTAAATTCTTGGACTGACCAGCCGCGGCCCCAGATTCATTTGTTTGGCAAGCCGCGGCTCAATGCTATCGCGGGGGAAAGACCGCGGGCCATAACTGTTTTATCGGAACACCCGCGGCACAAGACAAGACACTCGGGCGAGCCCCGGGCCTTACAGGACGCCCTGCATATTTGGTTATTGGGCAAGCCGCGGCCCTTTAGGCCACGGCCCGGCAGAACCATTTTGACGAGCCCCGGGCCTTTCTAGACGCCACAATTCTTACACGCTGGAAGCAAAAACGTAACCGCGTGAGATACGCCGCGGTAGTTGAAGTACCCTAAACGCTTTGGTCTTTGGCTATAAGTTTAGCTTATAACTAGCAAGGACTCAATAGGGCCCTCGGCCAAATTTTGATGTAGATCTGACCTTTATGCGAGAGCTAGAAGAATGGGAACAGTGTTCCCATAAATTTTTGAACTCGAGTTCATAGATTTCTATGAAAATATTTTCGCGTTTAATTGGTGCATATGGGGCCACCCGCGGACGCATGTCGCGCATTTATCGTTTGACTGCCGGGACATCCGCGGGTTTCGTATAGGCACTTATCGGCGCATCCGCGGGTAGATTCCGGGAGTTTGGCGTGCGTTTATTCCACCACCCGCGGCATGGATGATACGTCGGCCGGCGCCCTTCCGCGGGTGGTCGCAATAATTGTCTGAGTTGTCTTAACATGTAATGCACGCCGCAAATCTTTCCTTCCCCTGTTTTGCTTAGACAAAAGCCGCCGCAGAGTGTTTCGCGCGCGGCGGTGGTCCCGTGTGGAAACCATTACGGTCGTGCGAATCGTCCTACACCCCATTTACGCGTAAAAATGGCCATAGCGAACGCGAATTATGGAAATAGCCGCCCAATGGCCTTTTTTTCACGCGCAAGTGTTGTCCGTATAGCAATCTTGCAAGTTTTTGCGCGCAGATGTTGGCACCGCAAGCACTACGCTAGCGATACCCAATAGCTTTAGAGTGACCACTGAAGAAAAATCTTAAATTTATTTGATTTTGGCGTATATTTGCAAGTGTAGCTGCGACCGACAAACTGGCAACAAGTAAACATCATTTGCTTGAAAAGATAGACTTACAAAATTATGTAGAATTCGAATAAAAATTCAAAAATAGATTGAATTGTACCAAAATGAGGTAGTCAACATGGATCTGTAGTTTGATTCCCCAATTACTTATGCTCAGGAGCTGCTTATATTTGCCATTCTTAAATGTAGGCCAAAATTCTTCCATATTCAATGGTCCCCTAGGGGCAGAGGAACGCACTCCGCTAGTAGGCGCTACCTAAACGGACTGCTACTCCTTTGCACATTCTGTAGCATGTCTTTTGAGGACCAGTAAAAAATTGTCGGGGTTTGTTCCTCTACCCGCCTGTTAAAATATTTAATCGCCATTCATAGAGGATTACCTTGCGGAGCTCACATTAACTTTGTATCTATTTTTGAAATCCTTCATCTTTCGTTTCGATTTCTCAAGTCGCTGCCACCCATTATAAACCTACGCTTTGATATATGGATGAGGATTGCTGTAGTCAGTGCCCTATGCCAGTATACTCGAATTAAGGAATATTCATGGACCAGTGTTGAGCAGGCCCAGAAAAGGCATAGCAACGGTGGATCCAAACCAAACGGGTAGAGTTTGGTTAGAAGAAAAAGTTATTGTGTCAAATTTATTGGAAGAAAGTGAGAAACAACACTTTAGGCTTGCTTGCCAAGGCTCTTATGGTTAATAGATTTTGCAAAACCATCAGAAAAATCTTCCTAAGGAAACCCTTCTCTCGATTTCTTTCAAAAAGCGTGTTCTTTACCAAGCATACAAATTGATGGATCGTTCTTGAGGTATCAGAACTTCCACTTTCACTGAATCGTGCAAGCCTACTACACTTACCGCTGATATGAATATCTATTAGGTTGGCCCATAAATTCTTTCATATCTAATCCTCAAATCGACGCAACGTGCTTATTCCAGGTAGCCTACTATTACACAAACATTGCGAATGATCAAAAACAACTTCAGTATGATCAGTGACGATTTTTGCTTTCAGCTGACTGATTTCAGAAGTCCCTAATCTGTTAGAAAATGTGCTTTGTTTTGTGAGTAGCCATATGATCTATCGCTTGAACAATAGCTAAGCTTTCTTACAGACATCATCCAGGCAAATCTAGATATAGCTGACTGCACGGAATCTCCCGGAAAGAGCACCCGCGCGCGTGCCTCTTGCGAGCTAACGTTGGCATTCGCGCGCATGAGTCATCATAGCGCCCGTACTCGGCAGCCGCGTTGCAGGCACGCTCGCGTGCGTTCAGCCTACAACAACCCGGGCAATTCCGTGCAGGCGACTTTACTTGTTCTTCTGTTTTAATACCGATTGGAAAGCCTTAGCTGTTATTTAAGCGGCAGGCCAGATGATTTTATTCGTGAATGAAAAGATTATCTGAATTTCAGCCCAGCCCATTCTTCGTTCGAGCGGATCAGTCCGCGGCCTCGGGTACGGTAGGGATTACGGTCTGGGCTAGGGTTTGGAGTCGAATTTCTCGGGCAAAAACGAATCAAATGAGTTAAGACTTTTGCAATTAAAGACCTCGGTCGATTTTCACAGTTGAAACCCAGGTACCCGCATACCTGAAACCTTCTTCAAATTATCTCAGCGTTGGTTAAGATATATAGGACATTTATCGGTTGTTTTCAGAATTTAAACTAACTCCAACTAACTCTAATTTCAAAATTTTAACTACTGCATTCGACAACACACTGCCTTTTTGACCCAGAGAAAAAGCAAATTTTTTTTGGCCTTTGCTCCCCATCGCCTTTTCTCTCCTCCTTCCTAGAAAAAACTCCTGGATTACTGCATGCTAGCTACCAACTTCAAAGCTGTGAAGTACACTGCAATAAATCCATAAGCCATTCTGAATAATACGAATTCCCGTGTAAATACATGTGTTTGGATTGGGTGCTTTGATAAAAAAACGCACATAAAACCGAACGGCACATTCAATCCACCTGCATTTCAGGGCGAAAAACCTGCATGAAGCAGATCCCATTTCATTCGTAGAGCTAGAATCTATGTGTCAACGCTCGGTGGCTATGGTTGCACTTTTGGCATTTCATTAGATTATTTTTGGCAAGAGAGAGATCCCTCGATCACTTCTTGACGAATGCTATGCACTCATCACGTTTATTTTTGAAGTCACCTTAATTTTATCCGTACTTTAAGGGGTCTGCGCTTGTTCTGAAGCTGTCTAAATAGATTCTAAGGCTAAAAAAATTCTGAAATATTCGATTTTCATGTTTTGCTGACCAACGCTATCAAGAGAATCACAAACTTGAGATGAGGCAGTGCGCGCCACAGGGTGCAGCTGCAGACTTTGTCTGCGTCTCTCTGTTCAAGCACAGTCTCGTCCTTTTACCGTCTACAGTCTCTTCTGAACATGTATTGTCTTGGTCGGATGCAAAATGGCGTTTACTCTGTGCGACCGATAACTCGTCTTTACCAAAAAAAAACCACCAACATATTTTCTTACTTTTTTGATTTTTCTGAACGAAATACAATTCTCTGTCTAAACAATACTGAACTTCCATTTTTTTCGAAGTGAATCTTACTAAGAGAATCACGAAAAGGGGGATAAAGGCAGTTCATCGTACGCAGAGACTAGGCGCAACTGCGGACACTGTCTGCGTCTCTGTGATCAAGCGCTCTCTCAGCCTCTAATCGTCTGATGTCTCTTTTAAACACGCACTATCTCTATGCGACGCAATGGCGTTTAGACTCTGTGTGCCATAGACCTTACTCAAAAAACTGCAAATATAACTTTTACCGCTTTCTAATTCATTAGAATGACAATTTTCCAAGAATTTCCCGTCCGATTTCCTTTCTTCAAAGAAATGGATCCGAGTAGATTAATCTCAATTCAACTGTAATCTACCTAAATTGCTGCTCCGATAGATCTATACTACCTTACCCTTCAATATCCATTACTTCTCAGATTACCACTCAATTGGGCTAACTTTTTTTGGTCGTCAATTGGGTAACGCTGCAGTGAGCGTGGCATTTCACATTGGATTTCCTATGCAAGCGAATTGTGGCTTATACTGTTGCTAAAATATACTTTCTTAATCTGTACTTATCTTGGCTCTAAAAATGTCCCAACCTTCTTGATATTAATTGATTGCTAAAGTATATCTGAACTTGCTTCATCCTGGCTCTAACAATAAAAATGTCGCAATCAGGTACTAAGTTGGATTTTTTCCATATTGGTAAGAAAGTGAAAAGCCTCTTTAGTATTCAGTGACCTCCTGTCTGTTTTAGGCCTCTGGTCATGTCAATCTGTGGCTAGATTTCTACGAAATTTTTCAGGAAATGTTAGTCGAAGAAGTCGAGATTGCTGTCGAAATGCGTGAATTATGTGAACAAACGACTTTATGAACCAAATTTGTGAACTAAGTTCACAAATTCAGCATAGCTTTCGAACAATTACGCCCAAAGTGGGTATGCCAGTGGTTTGTACTGAAGTTCTTCTACATAAAATCGCCATTCATTTTGCAAGTTTTTCCTCATTGCTTGGTGTTTCAAAAGTATCTCAAATAAACGAATAACCCTAATATCTCGCAGATAGGGCACGAGGCACTCGGCACAGGTGGCTTGTAAACAAGCTGGATATCGTTTTTGGCACAAAAAAGATATCCAGCTTGTTTAGCTTAGCAAAAGCAAAGAGGGTATTGTTTTTGAGGCTGAAAATATACAAAAATTGCGAAGTTTTTTTAATCGATGTGTTGTGTTTGATGGTTGTTTACGTTTCGGGTAAGGGGCAAAAAGGACTTCGTAAAAATTGAGACTTCTTTTTCACATTTTCCAAAAGCCACACGTGCCGAGCCCTGATAGGGCCTCCCATCAAATGAGTTCGTCTGCAGGTAAGTCCAGATTCAACTGGCAGTCTTCTGTTTTATTTGATAAGATTTTAGGATAGTTATAATGGAAAAAAGGCTTATCTGTAGGCCCGGACATTTATGGAGGGCCGTTGAATCAAAAAAGCGGACTTATCTGTAAGATTTTTTGGGGGTACTATATTTCAAGGGCGAGAATAGCGAGAATTTTGAATCTTTGTCAAGATAAGCAAGCTCAAAACTGGTCTCTCATAATGTTTCAAAAACTGTGAAATTATCAAAACTTTGTAAGGGTGTGTTCTAGTCCAGATCTCAACCAATAGAAACAGTTGCATCTTCTTTGCAAAAAGATTTCCCTACAAATCTCTAGTAGACCAAAATTATTCAAATTTTTCTTTATATTTTTGAACGAATATTTCATCTATTCTTAGAAGCTGTGAAACTATCAAACTTTGGTAAAAAAAATTCATTTTGTTTATTATCAATTTTTTGTAAGAAGTTCAATTAGTTCAGCTACCTTCTAGCTAACAGAACCAGTTGCTCCTTGACAAAAGGTATTTCTATGGTTTAATGATAGCTTTCAATTTTTTCAAATTATTTCCTCCGTTTCCTTTGTGCTTTCTCAGTACCGATAAGTTCAGCAGTTCATGAATATATCGAATTAAGTTGAAGCTTAGTATAGCTATTTCTTTGCTTCGCTAAACTGATTGACTATTACTCCTTACTTCTGGTTGTTTACCTCAACCATTTCATGCTGTCAACGACACACATCTGAAATTATTTAGCTTTTCTGGAGATATGGAGCACGCCACGTCCATCTGTATACTAGTATGTTTTTGCTTATTTTTTAGCAAATTTTTTGCTTATTTAGCAAATCACACTTTTCTTATAGATATAATGGTCCTGATGCATTTCAATCCTGCTCAAGTGCATATTCTTTTGTGAATTCGAACAGTGCTTTCATGAAGTTAGAAGAAAAAGAAAAAATGATAGAAAAAATAACGCTTTTCCGAATTACTACTCTAAATCCAGATTGGTCTGTGAAGCCTGAAAAATTGCTCACAAAAATGCATAGCAACGCGCTTGAAAGAAAATTTCCGATCCAAAGAGGGCGTAGGGAGGGGAGTTGTAAATGGTCATCAACTAACTCTAGAGCGCAGAATCCGTAAAAAAGCTGAGAATACATAAAATTTTGTGCATGCAGGTCAAAGTGCTGCGGAAACCTTACCGTTTTATTGCGTTTGTGCAGCGCTTTATGGAAAGTGCTGCAGAAGTTCCGGTTTACTATTGCTCTGACGTCAATTTTCTGCTGAAACCCTGCATAATGAAGCGTGCACTTTCTTAGTGGTTAAGAAAGAATCGTCTGAGATTCTGTAGCCGAGTAATCGTTTATGACATCATGAAACAAGGATTTTCTTTTCCATTTCGTTGCCCTTCGTCACCAAATGCATTTTACCAAAAGCCTAGCTTTAGCATGCACTTGCACTAGAAAAGCCAGTCCCTAGAAAAAACCCCAACAAAATTGCCCTAATGGCCAGCTAAACAATGGAATACTTTTTTCATCAAGAAATATCTATAATGTGGGCAGCAAATGCCACTCAATTTTCAGCGTCATTCTGGAAAGTAAATCCATAAATGCTGGATAAAATGACGTCATCTTTAGTCAAATATGGCTAGAACATTATTGTTTACTTATACCCACTAAAGCCTGTGGTGAAGTTCTTATATTCGAAAATTGGTGTGTTTACTGCCCTAGGCAATATTTTAGGAGCGATTATTTGAAGTTCTCGACTCAAGAGCAGTATATCCTTTACTGTTTACTTAGTTACACTTGTGTACAAAATATGGGTGGTATGGGGCAATCATGCTTCTAAAGAATTTTGTTAAACTCTCAGTTCTGTAGACTCTATCTAAAATGATCGGATGGTTCAGCTTGATTTATAGAAGAATTTTGACAAATGTGAAAAATTACAGCAAATGCTAGAAGTAGAGCTTTTCATAGAAACATTTCATGTCTTCCCAGTGCGTAACATTACTCATCTCTAGCCTTCAAGTTACTGTCTTTGTCTGAATGTTCCTTAAATTCAAGCATGATAAAGAGAAAAAATCAAAAAGTGGTCGACAAATGTAAAAAGACCATCACATAGTCTTTTCCATTTCACATATTAGAGCTGTAGTCATTGCGGAATTGGGCAAGGACTGGGGTAATTTTATAATCTCAAATTTAAGGTCATCTGAACTCAATCCTGAATTATGTACTTATCAGTGGTTCTCAGAATGGAGAAATCTACACTTCAACATGCGAGTATTAGGCTAACTGTCTACCTTCATTAACGCAAGAGATTTTGATTTTAAATATCATATTTTCCTTATCCGCCCCTGAACAAAGCTTGATCGAAATTTCTCACAAGATTTGGCTGGAATCTTCCTCACCACTCGATTTACATAAAGAAGAGAACTAAAAGCAATAATATACAAGGTAATCTCAACCGCTATGATTTGAATTACTGGAAAGTAAGATTGTTAGTTGGAAGGTAAGTCTTCCACTAATTTTCTAAAAATTGGTACTTTCATCACCTTTATGAATTGATTGGCTGGATATGTTTTAGGACGGGGACCAATCGTTTTTTAGTAGCTTTTGATGCAAAAACAATTATTTATCCATCACGGGATATAAGTCAATCGTTTTTTTCCAAATTTTTGATCGATGAAAATGCTAAAAGTAAATGCAACATTCTATTCCTTCCCGAATCATTCTAACGATAGTATAGTTTAAGCCATGTAGGGCTTGAGCTATTCATTAATAATCGATGTTTTAGGCCTCCTTTTCCAGAGCTACCAGCCGACCAATAGGCAGACCACAATCAAACTTTGGCCCGTCAGAGCCTAGGTTGTGAAATATGTATTGCTTTTAGTTTTTTGTTGTCGCAGGCTTTTGAACAACGGTTTTTCAAAAAATGGCGAAACTTTACCATAGTCTTTGTGGATGCACAAATAAGTGAAATATAACTTGATGCAATCAAATAAATGGGTTAGTATGGAATTTCACCTCTTTCTGAAGTGTACTTCAAGCCTTTAGCGTTAGAATGTCACTTGCATTTAACATTTGGCATAGGGTCTCCTGAATTTCCCTACGTACTACTTATGTGCAATATTTTTATTACGCAATTTGCATCGAGTTTTGTAGCCATACTTCACCCATTTGATGAATTCTTTGCAATGGTCCAAGAGATCCTCGTGCTCAGTAAGCAAGTGCTAGACCAGGAAGGATCTGCTTGAATAATAAATTATAAACGATGTCAAAAAATTGGGCTCGTTACAGTTCTTTTTTCTGCTCATTCAAGTAATTTCGAGGGAGTATAGGAATTTTCTTTCATGGGTATGATAGAATGTTACAAGTGAAGCTCAAGCTTTGCACTTGGTCCAGTTCGGACATAGTTTAGCAACTCATCAAAGACATTATCGTTATTGCTTTCATATTTGATCCAAAAATGCTTGAATCTATTCCAAATTTGATCAAATGAAACAGTCCAATCTGCATACATCTCTCAAGGGAAGCCTTTCAAGTCGAGGAGGGAGGCCTCTCCAGTTGAAATCTGCATCCCTTTGAAGAGCACTGAACGCTGATATCGAATCTGTTTTTGTTTTCTGCAAAGCGCCCCTGAACGCCGAGATTTGAGTGTTTTGAAGCAAAAAAATGAACGCAGAATTAAAACCAATTCTTACAGTCTTCATAGCGGTTGAATAGCGACGTTGGCTGTTTTAGAAAAAAGTGTTTATTGAACGGAGTGCTCTGATATTTATAAATTGACCATTAGAGCAGTTCTGGAAGATTTTGTCCTCTACGCTCGTATAATTTTCAAACACAAGAAACCCTCATAACTCGGACTTCAGAGGCCTTGGCATATTAGAAAAACAGAAATGGAATCAACATTCAAAGCTCTTTGAAGTGAAAAAGGTGTCACATGGAAAGACTACTTCGACTAAAAAGACTTCCTCCAAACTACTGCAATACAGCAATCCTCAAATTGACTATTTTTACCTATTATTTTGAAATCTTTCAGATGTGTTCGACTACAGAAAGCCTCTCCATTTAAACTTTAAACATTTGGCTTCGACTGAAGCAAAGGACATAGCGCTTGCTGCGGATCGAAAGCCCATCAAACTTTTTTGAATAATATTTGAAAAATGTTAACGTCTTTGAACTTTGCTGCAAGAAAAGAGCTCTAAGTCGCGTAAGCAGCACCCTTCTAGTGGATCTGGGAATATACATGGTTTTGAAGTTAAAAAGCTGAGTTATAATAGCTGCGAGGTTTTACGTAATCAATTAAAGAGTAGGCTAAGCACTATCCATAATTAATTTTTGAAAAGAAAGCATTGCAGAAGCTGTACCATGTTTGAGATAATTCTTTTGAAGCTTTAGTCTTTGACTCCCTGTGAATAAGTTGATAACTATAAGGAAATGGTCCTTAAGACTTCTGAAATCAAGCAAAAAAATTTTTTTCATCTCGAATATGTAAGTATGCTGCTGAGAAGCTATGTATGTCGTACCAGAATCTCCTCTAAACATCAAAAGAACAATTAATCAACAATCTTTCCCACATTGATGTATTTTGTTCCGACTCTCTCTGTGTGCTACTTTATCAAATCATTCTAATAGGAAGCACTTTGTGTGATAAATGATTCATACCATAGGTGTTCTAACATAAAATAACATTCCTGATTATTGACTTATCAAGGTTGAAAGTTTGCTCTGTATCGCTTTGCTAGCCTTCTTATTTACAGTCTTCACACAGGAAACGAAATGAATAAACAAACTATTACGTAAATAGCGGAAATTGCTTTTTCACGATTTTTATTCAATAATGATAGATGACGATTACTTGTTGTTGCAGCGTTAGCTCTACTATTTTCAGTCACACTGATGATGGGATGAAATCTACAAAAGACTTCTTTAGATTTTTCTATTTACTTTGTTAATGCGTTCAAATGCAAAATCCCACCTACCTTTCCTCTCATTTAAAGGTACTCAAAATTCAATAGTAGCAAGTGGCATGGAAACGTGCACGCCAGAGAGAAATATCTTGCAAAGGTAGATTTTTGTGCCTGGATTACAAGAAATGTGTGAAGCATCGAGATCAAGGCTCGGCACAGGTGGCTTATAAGTAAGACAAAAAGCAAAGGGGACATTGTTTTTGTAGCCGAAAAAGACAAAATTTGCGACGTTTTTTAGTGGACGTTTCGTTTTTGAGGGTTTTTTTACGCTTAGGGTTTGGGGTCAAAGGAGACTTCGTAAAATTTTGCGAAAGCCACCTCGTGAGCCCTGATCGAAAGATGCAAAACTGTTTTATTAGTGAACCTATCATTCTGTGATTTTGTTAGAAATAGATCTGCTCTGTGGAAGTATTTATGCTAGTAATATAAAGGAGTCAGCGAGGTTTCAAGTTTTTGCTGGAATGGCAGCATTTCTTTTCTAGCTTTTTGCTGGCAGAAAGCTAGAACTTAGTCTGGAAAAAGTTCCGTCTGTTTTTCTCACCAAAAGAACTTTGTACGCTGCTAAAATGGTCGCACCATCTGCGAATAACCTCTTGACAAGCTTCTTACAGCTTCTTCTTCCATCAGTTGATCATTTAGCAAGTGCGGCGCTGAGGGAAACTATGGAGATTGCAAAACAAAGGGTTATGTGTTACAGCTTTGCAGCATTTAAAGGCACCGTCCACCCAGATTCTCGACTTTCATGTTTTGATCGTTTCAGGGCCTTCTCATGTCCCTGATTCCGGAAATGAAGTCGAGAATCCGCAAATACCTCGACAACCCCTTTCCGGAACACCCGCAGGCCGGTCCTCCGGAACGGTGATTGGATGAGCGGCATGGATGGGCGGGCATTCCTGGAGGGGGTGGTGCCGTTGGCGTCCTCATGCTTCTTCGCTATTTCGAAGTGATTTTCGACATTTTGCGCGGCGACTTGGAATTGGCTTGATAGAGGGCCCTACTATCATATGCCGTCGAAAGCTCAAGACCCTCAAATTAGAGTGAAGGGTGACTTTAAGGCACTTCTGTGTAAATTTTTTGAGAACCCTATGATCACTCATTACCTACTTGTTTGTGTTGGCTGATCATTATGCCATCTTACCCGAAAAACGATAGCAAACGATAATAGAGAAACAAATTCAAGACGTAGTTCTGCTCAAATTGTTCTGGTCAAAAGCTTTCCAAGGAATTATTTAGAACAAATGGCATAAAAGCTTGGCTCATTCAGGCTGTCTACATTAACTAAAAGTCTGCTCAGGAACCACTTAGGCAAATGGCACTTCCTGTAAAAAAAGCTTGTTTTTATGGTTGATCTCATGCCTCAGCGATCATTGCGCAGTGGAGTTGCTTTGCTTTGTTCAAAGTACAGCGCAATATTACTAGCGTACATACCTTCTCCGACTTAGTTTTCCACTTATGATTTGTTTGTTCGCTTACCGTTAGATATGGCCAAAAACGTTATAAATTAATTCAAATCTCCTATTTTGGTTATACATATGTGCATAGTTTGGAAATGTTTTTGCTCTCACAGTGACCTTATCCGTGTCTAATCCCTGCCATGTAGTGTATTGAAAAATTTACAATTTACCTTTCACCGAGATTATAGCCGCTGCTCAGACAAAACTTATGAGAAGCTCATCATCTACGTAATTGTTTACTGTGTAAAAAACTACGACATAGCTTGCCAAATCAATTTTTGGGTAGAATTGATTTGGCAAGCTATGTCGTAGTTTACTTCATTCTGAACCATTGCTCGTCTTCGGCTTAAAGTTCGATACTAAAAACTTATTTTCCTATGTACAGCAAAGTCTATTGCCTCAGACACTATAAGCAAAAGGAAAAGGTGCTCTGTCCTTGAATATATCATCAGTAAATCTTTCAAACCACCTTTTCACGTGGAAAATGCTTTTCGAGCTTAGAGGCGATATTGCTTATTGCCACATCTTTGAATTTATTGAGCTGCTCGAAATGTACATCTTTTTAAACAGGATCAGAAGCAATTTCATGAATAAAAAACCCTCAAAGTAAATGTAACTAGAAAAACTGTTTCGAAAACAAATTGCAACATTTGTTCCTATAAAAGTTTGTATGTTCTCCCTTCAAGAATCAGTAGGTCAAGGAATTCTGTGTTAAAAGTTGCGGAAATCTACCGGCCTGCCATACCTGCTCAGATATTTTTCTTTGAACTTATGGTTAGTCCATACAGTTCCGGCAACCATATGACCATTTTGTGTTTTACCGTTACTGTCAGCTGCAGATGAAAGGAATCTATACATTTCACAAGTAATGATTAAACACTCGTGGTGGATCTGACGCTATGGTGATGATATTGATGTGTTGTATTCAAATCCTTGGTGAAAAGACTTACACATTTTTAAAAGCAAAACCGTGATGTGTGATTACTTCCTCCAAATTTTTTGTGTCCTATATTTTCCATCACCGCTTCTGTGACTGCTGCCAGAAAAATGATCCCACACAGTGTACAAAATTCAAGAAAATTTCAGTGCATGAAACAAAGATTAAAAAGTCACGCTCTAGTTAAGTTAACCGCAAAAAAACACCTTGGCACCAATTACGAAACCGTTCAATCCTTTTTTAGTATCAAACAACAATAAAGCAATTACACTTTTCTAAGTGAGACAAATCGATGAAATTGAATTTGATTGTCCTTTAAGCGCAGTTGGCTAACTTTGTAAGGAAGTAGGTGGTATCATTATGCTATTTACCTCTTGGTATAGTATATATAGCTTCTCGCCATATAATTTCTTGCCAGAGTGCATTCGTAGATCAACACGTCATAGTGGAGCGCATTTCTCATTACTCTCGAGCTGCAATGCGGGGCTCAAAACTTCTAATTTTTATGAGCTGCACAACGAGCGGCCGCTCTCGCCGTCTCATTAAAGCTTTCCACCTCATGTCTTTTCTTGCTTGGTCAGAACCCATTAATGGCTGCGTTTATCAGAATGCATCTGCACCAATGCCCCTTGGACCGTGAAATGCCTTTGAAGGCCGGCTAGTACCTGAAAAATTAGGCTGCATTGTTTTAAGCAAGTGTTTTGCTAAAAAAAGTCTTTTTCTGAACAATGGCGTGTAATTTCTGTCAAAAATCCTTATAGTCAAATCAGAGTCTTGTAAGAGGAAGATTTCAAATTCAGATTTGATGCTCAAACCTCAAGCTGGACTTTTTTTACAAAGTGGTACCTTCCACACCAGGCGCCAACAGCTCAAACAATTAATCCCACTTTTTGCCTGAAAACGAATTCGAAAGACTGCGTTTTTCAAAGTTGTACCCATACTGAACATTTTCAGTGCAATATTTTCGTTTTATGTATCTCTCTCATACTGTGGATGATATTATCGTCAGATTTCATCTTCAATTCATCATAACTTTGTTTGAAAAGTTCTCCTTCCGTGCATCATTTGCTCCCTTACTGCTGTTTATTTGAATTGCTTTTTATTTTCTATTTGCAGGTTATAAACTAATATCTTCGAACTACGGCGTATTGACTACTTGCCAACATCACTATTGCTATGAAGCTGTATTTTCAATCACAGCTATCCCTTACATTGCTACCTATAGTGCATTCTCTATATTGTTATTCCGGTAAGTTTTGCTTCCAAATATCACAATTAATGATGGAAACAAATTTTTCTTGACTTTTGGTAACGATTTCAAGCGATCTTTCATTAGTTTTGCAGTTTTTTCCTTTTTGACATGCATAAAAGGACCATAAGTGAGTCAGTATATATAGACGACGATATATACGTCTTTCCGATACAGAAGCATAAATTGTGAAAGGAATTTTGTCATGTTGATATTCAAAATCCAGTCGAAACATGCCCGGGTTTTTTAAATCCATTAGATTGTGAAGAAATCAATGTCGTTTTTCATAGCAAAGCTATAAGACAAATCCAATTGAATATGTTAGGGATACCATTTGATAGACTATTGTAGAGCAAAGGAAGCTCTAGAATAGGACGTTCAAACATTGGTAGAACTTGTTGTTTACGCAAAGTTCAGAGCCAAAAAATACGAGCAACTCAGTGACGACAAAAATTGGATTTTCGCCCTAGAAAATCCTGCAAACCTCTCAGTTGCTTCTACATGTAAAAGACACATGTACTTATCCATAGGTACACTTGCTATATTTTTTTCCGTGCAACCAAGAAAAAACTGAAAAATGGAAAATGGCAGACTCCCTCCACTAGTACTGGGCCCCTCCCACATATGTTTTTGTGTACTACAAAGCTTTGTAACTCTAACCATAAAATTTTGCCCTCGAATGTGGTCTACTTCTCGAGTAATGTCAATTTTATCCAAAAAAAACCGAAAAAAAACGACATCATTTTCTTGACAACGTAATATTTAGTGATCAAGTGGAGCTGAGCAGTAGATTAGTGCGAGAACAATATTTTCTTCCAAGTATCGTATCAGTATCACATATCAGAAAAACTCTTCTTAATAACATTAAATTTACCTTTTCAGGTCACTTCGAAACGCAACATAAATGTACGTCGCAATCATACTGTGTAATCGTTAAATCTCGGAACGGTCTTATACAGCGATCCTGCGATGGTAAACCTGATTATCATTACCTATTATGATATCAGTTGTTTTGAGCTAATTTGAGAGATCACGAAAATTCAGTTTTCGTTTCGATTGCAGCAGATTTTGGTTTACGAAAACTTGTTTGACTGCACTGAGCTTATGAAGACCTGTTTTAGGTAACTCTTTAGCCCACATCTCATTATGTGCACTGAGTCCAGCAAGACGACGAATTGTGAATGGCGATTTCATGTACAGTAGTGGTGAGATTTTCACTCATGTTTTGAACATATGACTTATTCTATAGTGTTTGAAATTCTGAATTTGCTCTTCTGTTTCCGCTTTGTAATTGGCTTTGTTTGTACCGAACAGTGCGTTTGATGATTGTGTAGAAAACTCTCTCTTACGCAGTTTTCTACAGTTTTATCAGACGCTAAACTGACTATAGAATAATAAGCACAACTTCGAAAAACTAAAAACTATTGTTTTCTACACTGCCCCTGCAATATTTTGTCTCAGAAATTCGGGGAACCCTTTTTAAATAGAAAAAGGACGATATTTTCAGTGACCGAAAAAACTACACAACTTGCAGGAGCTCCAGTCCATCAGCATTCCCGTATGGGACGACATCCACCACCCGATATGAACTGCTTCAACGGTGGCGATATAGGCGAGGTTTGCTGTTGTTCAACGGATTTCTGTAACTCGTCCAGTTCATTGCGATGGATGGCCTTGTTACTGGCTACAGTATTTTTCTTACTTACTTGACAGTGAGATGTCAGAGCCGAGATCCGCAACCATGACGCGTTCACAGTTAATTTCTTTGCATGTTGCTTTCAAAAAATTTCCCAATCTTTATTTTTAGACTCGCCATTCTCTATTCTTCTACCTCGTATTCATTCTCAACAGTGCCTTTTTGAATTTTTCATGCACCCTAAGTAGTTTTCGTCGACGTTGATTCTCGTCTCGCCAACGTGGCGGAAATTTGAATTTTTCCCAAAGGTTAACAGCTAAAGATTGGGAGGCGGGGGAGTGGGGGGGGGGGGGGGGGAAGGTGAGCGAAGTAGTTGACATAATGTTTTATGTAAGAAAATATGGTGACATGGTCAAGAGTCATCGTGATGCTAGAGATTGTTCACAATTGTTTGATAGCCCCTGAGCTCAATTCTATGAATTTAAACTTTTCAAAAACTGAGTCCAAAATCAAATCATTCCGTTGGAAATAAAACTCAGTGTCAGTCCTCCAAGTTCTGGTGGTAAAGTTCTAAGAGCAAACAATTTTTACAACTTTTTTCTCTTATTCTTTAGACGGTCACTTTTTTTGAATCCATCTCCGGATGATTCATTGGCAATTTCTTCCACTATAGCAGCCTATTTTTGCTCTCATTTAGCTATAGCTTTTCGCTTCGCTGTAGCTACCACATCTACCACATTCCGCTACTGCACCGAACATTACTTCTAACTATTGGGTAATAATGCTATGCATTTAATTCGATTGCGCATCGAAAGCGTTCTGAGTTATGAGTATGCCATTGCCGCAGGCACTATTACTGCCAAGTAGCAGCGAACTCAAACATTAAAGTATACAAGTGCAAGGGACGTATAGCTTAGTGGGATTGGTTAATGTTGTGTGCAACTGCAACGCTAGCAACATTTGCGCGGCGATAGTGCTATTCAAAAAGTTACATCTACCTAATTTATCAAGTCTAAGGGTTTTGCTGTCCGAGCAGTACTTGCGCGGAAAAAATCTATCAAGCTCATAATTCCAACTCTTAGCACCATGGCCAAATTTTCTACGAACACTATGGACTCCTCCTTTCAAGGAGTTTTCCGCAAATAATGTTCGTTCTGCAATTGCACATACTCGTCACTAGATATTATCAACATAATACGTTTATGAGATGAAGAACGTCCTCACCTTGTTCTCTTCAATCAAGGGATTTTTAACTTTTATCACTTTGATTTCTGGTGTGTAATTGCAGAAATTGCAATAAAAATTTTGAATTCTTTTAAATGTCTAACTGGACAAAAGAGCATCCGCTCAAAACGAGCAAATTTTTCAGGTAAACGTAATGCAAAGCAGTTTTCAAAAGGATTGGCCACAATTTTGCAGTACAAAATTATTTACCCGCCTTTTGATACACTAGCAGATTCTTACGGTGGATTTTACAGGCAAATAATCCCTCTCACTTCTTCCCCCCTCCAATCCCCGTCCCTTCGCCAATTTTATCTCTTCCTCTTTTTCGCTTTCCGTATACCTCATAGCATTCGTGCAGTTCTAGTTGTTTTCTTGATCAAGCTCAAGAATTTTCTTCATCCTGTTAGGATATGGCCAAGGTCTTACGACATAATCATCGGATATTGTTCATTGTATTCTTTTTGTTTGTTCACACAATTGTATTTCAAAATGCGATTTTGAGAGCAGGCCTGAGATAGCCTGAATTTTTAACGCATCTAAGTATATGCGATCTCATATGGAAATCATCATTAGCAGACTATAAACTCTTTTTTGAACATTTGGATACATTGTGCTCTGTTTGACTTATATTTTGTTGTGATATCTCTCATGGGTACTTAAACTGACAGTTGGATGTACTAAATTGCTCTTTTTTATGTGAATAAAATGTGAGTTGTCAACGCTATATCTAACCCCTAAGAATGAAAAAATATGAACACGAATCTTTAACGAATGCTCTTCAGTTTGAAAAAATTGATAACTTACAATATTCAAGGTGCAAACATAACAATATTGATATACCGTAATCAATATGATGATGAATCGTGGGTCAAAATGTCATTAAATTGCGGCGGGGATCTTTTTTCGGAATACTGAAAACTATGGAATATTCCACAATTACATTGCTTTGGTTCGCTTGCGCTGCGTTGATATTGATGAAAGTCTAAACAAAAACAGATGAAATAGTGAACTGAACTTTGAATAGAAAGTTATAGTAGACGTGCTTATCAATGGAATCACCTACAAATGCGTCAACGAAACTAAAATAGTTATTTTTGCTGTTGCGGCGAAGAAAACTGAGGCATTTTGACAGATTCAGAACTTTTCTTTTCTTCGAATCAAAAACATACTGTAAATAAATCAACAATCAGTTGGTGATTCAAAAGCGATTTCGATAACCTCAGTACACATAGTAAACCACGTTCTCGTTTCTGAGTCAAAATATAGCCATTTGCGAACGTAATGTGTGCCGTGTGTAATTGCACATTAGTTGCAATAAATGGCGTTAGTTGCAATGTGTTTGCAGCTCACGTTCTGCTTTTAAGATTTGGCTAACATTTTATGATTTTGAATATTGACTCTTGACTATGATTTCTTTGATTTTGATTACGGTAGGTATACGGTAGAAGGCCAAAATCATAATGTTGACATCTCTTTGTTTTTGACCCACAACCGTATACCTACCATAATCCCAAAGGCAGGAATTTTCCTGTGGAAAAAATACCATATTCGTGATCAGCGTTCAGACAACTCCCGTTCAAAAAATTCTGGTGCCCGTATAGCCGAATAGCGCCCCAAAAGGCTATGGTGTAATGCATTGCAAATTCGAAGCAAAAAATATTTTGAGAGCCTGACACATATATGGTTTTAAGATGTACAATGAATGTTCCAGAAAAGTCTCAAGCCCGAGGCAACTTATAAAATAAGTAAATTTTGAACTTGAGATCTATGATACGTTTCTAATAGAAGTGGCGTCAATATAATGCCCTGCGTTAGACAACGATAATTGCGCGTGAAAAATGGCCGCTGAGCAAAAAACTCAAAATGTGCGCACTATGGTCATTTTTGCGCAATTGACGCCATGGAGAGCACAGCCAAACAACTATAAGACGACGGTGCAACGTTAACACATTGACGACCATGCAGATGACCAAGGCCTTTTACAGGCCAGCCCATATTTTTCAACTATAATTACGCATGCTTCCATCTACAGCACACTTACCTTAAATCTGAAAGGCCGATAAAAAAGGTAGAGGTCATCCCCAGATTCAACGCAGAAGAAAGCTCACGGAGTGAGTCTATACCAGGATAGCAGTCATTTTTACAAAATTCAAGCCTTGACACGCATGGTGTATCAAGCGGTCGTCAATGTAAAGATTCAAAGGCAGCGTCCAATCAAAATTTCACCTCCCATGTTTTGCCATTCTGAGTTTTTTCCATGCCCTGCTTACGGTTACAATGTTCAAATTGTCCAACCCTCCCCTACCCACCCCCCGCTCAAACAAAAACCCGATTCCTGGGGACCGTCTTGAGGGCGCGGACGACTTGCAGTACATGGATGGGTCGAGCTTCATAGGATCTGAGCGGGGCATGATAGCAATTTGGCCGCTCCAGGCCCATTATCTCCATTAAGAGGCAACATTAGAGGACCGAAAACGCAGATGACTCTTTCCTGGAGCATACATATACATAAGCCTACGTCTGCATTGCCTAATTTCCGTATATAGCGAGTAGGAACGAAACGGAATTACGTATATTGTTTATTGTTGTTGTTATCACTGAACCATTTTTGCACTTTTTACGTAAGATACCTCCGCTCGAATTGAGGAAAAAAAGTATTGTTGCATTTTTTTGACAAAGAGAAAAAGAGCCGACTTTCGCTTCCGACAAATAACGCTCACCTCATTTATGTAAAGTGCGGTTCATAATTATACGAACACCCCAAATTTTGGAAGTTCTTGAACTTTTTGACAGAAACTCAAAGAGCCGTTGGTACCACGCGAAAGAGCACAGCCGAAAACGGTATATGATTCATAAGAATGGAAATGGATGTCAATCTCAAAGGTGTTTTTGCGCTTAATGCAAATTTTTAGCGGTTCATAATTATACGAACACCTCAAACAGAGGTCAATTTTTCATTCAAGATTGCAATTATTTGAGTCCAAATTTTTTGTAGAGCTACAGTAACAAAGTCTGACATATCTGCTACACACTGAACCCAGTGCAGTTCAAAAAGAGGACGGTTACTTTTTTTAGAAGGCTCTAAACGCTTTTGGAGTGATTGCGCTCCAAAAACATCCGTTCTTCTGTAGTTTACGCGCTCTGATTGCTTTTACCAAAGCTATGAAATAAAATAAGCTCTTTTGGTAGGTATTTTGTTTGACTTGGAAAATGTCTGCGTTTTCATGCCGTTTTTCAACCATGTTCCAACCTTACCCAGGGCCCGGCACGAGGTCGGCAAATGACAAGCTGGAAATCGTTTTGGGGCCAAAAAGCAAAGGGGAAATCGTTTTTGCCGGGTCCGGGGCGGAGTCCCGGAAAAAAATTGGTAGTTCATGCTCGCTACTTATCTTGACATGTTATGTGCCTCAACAGGTGAACACTGGAGTTCGCGCGCGTCAAACCGCGCCGTCGCTAATTGCCGCACGCGCGACTCGCCCAAGCGATGCTATTTGTAACAGCATACATGACTAGTTCTCAATGTATGTGTAACGATATGACACCAAATTTTGTATGCGAACGGAGAGAGGCTAGTGGAAACATAATATGAAAAATTATGAAAAACTTATGTGAACGGAACGAGTAATTAGCATTTTTTCCGAGAATTTCGCAAAACTGGTAAATGAAGATGTGAATTCAAACGGCTCGTTTAAACGCGCAGATGAACGATATGGTATGAAACTTGGTAAGTTAATGCACACGGGCTTGCAGGGCTTAACTGAGGAGTTTCATTGAAAAATTATGTGACTGAAGGTTGTGGCAAACTTTTTTCTGAAAATTTTGCGCTACCAAAGAAATGGAAAAATGGCTCGTTTGCAACGCAGAGGTAACGAAATCGCGCGGGATTCGGTGTGTGTATGCGCAGTAGGACTAAGTAACTAAGTATGAAATATTATGAAAAACTTATGTGAATGAAAAGTTTCCTTAACTAATTTCCAAATTAGGTCGGCATTTGCCGACCTAATTCCCACCTGAGGTCGGCAAAACTCTCAGTTCACATAATTTTTTCAAAATTTTTACATAAATCTGTTGTACACCTAAAGTTTACTACATGGTGAAATTTTGGTTCCGAAACTCCTCCTCTTGACCTTGTTAGAGCCCAAAATCGCATCAGCAACCTAGCTTTTTAAGATGGGAAGCGCGCTCCAATCAATCGATACGCGCGGGAGCGGCGTCTCTCATTCCTATGACTGCGTTTCTTTGATATTTTCTCATTCCTTAATCATTTTCTTGCTTATTTTTCTTTCTGTTTTCTATCTTGATCCAGCTGAGGAGTAATTTGAGGAATTTGAGCAATTTGGGCGCTTTTGAGCGCTTTTAGGCGAAGTGTGGCCGGTAATCTCGTCGCACAAGCACAAAACGTCATTTTTGGGCTCAAGGGGGTATTCGTAAAATTTATTGGGATCAAAGGGGAATTCGTTTTGGAAAACCCCGTTTTCCCATCTCGTGCCGGGCCCTGACCTTACCACAGAGTTAGCACGATTTTAAGCCTCAAAACTCAGCTTCTGAAGCCGTACTATGAAGTAAGCACATAGTATGTGGAAGTTCACAAGACTGCATATTTGGTTAGAAAAAATCAGCAGCGCTGAGCGTTTGTTTTGGCCACGCAGACGTCATTTCACAAAAAACATTGTTTTTACTATTGCAATCATACCTTTATTTGGTTTTTAGCTCCATAGCCTCAAGATCAGTTCTACAAAAAACCCAAAAACTTCGGCACAGAAACATCATCACGCGAATAATGCAGCGGCTTCATATCAAATGTTTGCGCAAGAGAGAAGCTGAGTTTTGAGGCTCAAAATCGTGCTAACTCTGTGGTAAGGTTGGAACTTGGTTGAAAAACGGCACGAAGACGCAAAGATTTTTCAAGCGTCAAACAAAATATGTATCGAAAGAGCTTATTTTATCTCATAGCCTTAATACAAGCTAATTAGAGTGCATAAACCACAGAAGAACGGATGTTTTTGAAGCGCAATCACTCCAAAAGCATTTGGAGCCCTCTGAAAAAAGTAACGGTCCTCTTTTGGAACTGCACTGGGTTCAGTGTGTAGCAGATATGTCAGACTTTGTTTCTGTAACTCTACATAAAATTTGGACTCAAATGATTGCAATCTTGAATGAAAAATGGACCGTTGTTTGAGGTGTTCGTATAATTATGAACCGCTAAAAATTTAAGTTAGGCGCAAAAACACTTCTAAGATTTACATCAATTTCCATTCTTATGAATCAAATACCGTTTTCGGCTGTGCTCTTTCGCGTGGTACCAACGGCTTTTTGAGTTTCTCCCAAAAAGCCCAAAAACTTACAAAATTTTGGGTGTTCGTATAATTATGAACCGCACTTTATTTACTGTGGAGGGTTAAAGTAGCAAACTGTAGCGTGCAAAATGTGTAAAATGCTCATATTGTTGATAACAGCTAAAGCTTCAAGGCAGTGTCTCGGCAGAATGTTTTCCGTTTTTTTTTTAGCTTTTCGGAGCTTCTCGCCATGTGGAAATACCTGGGCTTTTCAGCGCATGAAAATGGCGAAAATGAGCTTTTTCCGAAGATTTTCAGATCTGCATTCAGTGGGGAATATGTGCAAGTGGGCGGGGAACGGAACGAGGAAGGTGGGGTGCGGAAGACTTCCGGCGTATCTTCACTGAATAACCTGAAAACTTCGGAAAAAGCTCATTTTCGCTACTTTCATGGCCAAATATATGCCTAGATGTGGATTCCTCATTGCGAGAGAGCTCCGAAAAGGTACACTACTTTTGAGCTTACGTTCTTAAATAAAACGTTAACAGAGAAGAATGAAACCTGTCAAACAAAACTAATATCTGAAGCGAATTTTCTGTAAAATTGACCTGGGAGAGCCTGACCTTCCAAATTCGTGATTGAATGCATTTATTGCTATTTTTGAAGAGCAGCATACAGAAGGATATCAATTGGGTGTAAAAAGCATTAATCTTATTTGATCCATAGAAATATGTGCTCTACTGAGTTAAATTTTTTGAGATCTTCAAGGGATACCGTTTTCACAATTTGATGTACTACCGTTCTATGTTGTGAATAAAACTGAGTCAATACTTTATCAAACCCTTCAGAATGAGAGAATTTGAACATGAATCTCTTACAAATGCTCCTCAGCTCATGAAATTAACCAATAACTTACAAGCAGACAAAGTGTTAACATAACATTAACACTGTATCATAATCAATACGATGATAAAATCATGGGTTAAATGTTATTAAATTGCGGCGGAGATCTTTTTTGGGATATAGAAAACTATAGGATCGTTTACAATCACATTGCTTCGATTCGCTTGCGCTGCATTGATGAAGGTCTAAATGAAAGTAGAGAAAATTATGAATTGAACATTGGATAAACCAAATTCGTACCAATCAATAAAAACAGTTATACTAACATATGAATTCCAAGGACACTAAATTACTACTTGTCAGCGGAGCATACTGAAAATCTCAAACCTTTAGCGTTTCATTCCAAGATTATTTGATAGCAGTTTGAACCCTTATACACTGCAAAAAACCCCGTTCTCGTAACGCAGTCATAAACTATTCAGAAAGCCAATTTATTTCAAGTGCGAAAGTAATGTGTCCAGCAGCACATTACACGGCAACGTACGTAATTACACAATAGTTCCATTCATGACGCAATCTTCTACAGCTCACAGTTTGCTTTGCTTCGCTTCATTTTTTTACAAATGTTGCTAGGTACCCGATTCGCATACCCAAACTAACAAAAAGTCGGCAACTCCAGATTTGAAATTATATATGCTTCAGACAATTCTCGACTCGAGAGAACTAAAAATCGAGGAGAATATTATGTTGATTTGATAGATATGGACTCATTTGCACGTGAAAGCTCATGAAGCTTGATCTTTTATTTACGCGCAAGCGTCATCGGCACCGCAACGCACTACATTGGTCGCAAACTCACCAATCTCACACCTTTGGATGATACTATACAACGATAATGAAATCCTAACTCACCGTTACTCCATTCGACATTGCTCCGTATCGTTCATGGACATGGCCAAAAACATGGAATCTAAAAGCTTTCAAATAACTCTTATAATGTGAGAACTATTGAAAACAATTGAATTCTAGAGACATTATAGTAAAAATCTCCTAGCCTGTCGTCCAAACAGCAATTCTCGTAAGAAGCTCAAAGAAAGGCTTATTGGCATGGACCAAAAGATATACAAATTGGAAACAAGCTCAAGAATAAATGCAACAGATGCGAAGAAAAGATAGAAAATAAAGGTTACTAAAAGGCATTTACGAAAATGAAAATGTTCGCAGAAAAAATCAAGGCAAACATACCTGGGTTTGACACGAGTTTCAATTTCATTGAGTAGATAGCGGCAACCCCATCTCTCATCACCGAACAGATCCAAATAACCTGTAAAGTGAACAATGACGTAGGCATTTTTTACCACTTACGGTATGCTACCGTAATTCCGCATGGATTGAGAAAACTAGGGTCGCAGCACTTTTTGCATGAGGAAAAAAACTGACTTTACTTTCAGCATAAAGGCGTTTCATTTATGCCTTGTGGCGGGTTACGGTAGCATCTGTAGCGATGTAAAATGATTTAATTGTTTAACAACTAGGGCTTACGCTTACGTAGTACATAAAAGGAAATCGTTAGCAGTCTAACAAACCTAGCGGTGGAGTGTGAGTAATAAGAACATCGAGATCAGACGGTATCGCTTTCCATTTGCTCTCTAACTTTGGTCGAGGGACATAAAATGGATAGCCGAAAAGCGGATGCCATGATGATCCAAAAAATTTGACTCCATCAATCTGCAACAATCTGCTAAAGTACCGCATGCAATAACGGAACTTCCGCAGAAGTTTGTACCTCCACACTCTTATCATGCAAATAAGTGACGTTTTGCAGGAGAGTATAGCCTTGTGGAGTTCCCTTGTTGCGATACTGCTCCAGTCGACCGGTTACATCCTCCGAGTCATCGAAACCCAAGTCGTGATTACCAGCCACGATTAACTTGTGTCGATGGCGAAGGAGATCGGAAAAGAGCTGGTTCAGTGTGTTTAGAAATACTTAAATGTACAAACTTAGTTCTCTGTTGACTTTCTCCAACTCTTCCCTGGATCCGTAATTCGTCAAATCACCAGCATGGATCAAAACATCGCCATCGGGGATGTTCTTAAAAAAGCTACCTGTGTCGTGAAAAGGAACTCATAACCTTTGATTTGACTGGCTTGGCGGCTGGAAGGCGCGGCTTTTGACCTAATTAAAGCCGGTGCCCGCTACGCAGTCTGCGTCTCTCTCGCGAGAGTGCTCTCTGACCATTACCTAGCCTTAATTAGGTCACGAAGTCCCGCCTTCTAACCGCCAAGCCAGTTGAATCAAATGGTACGTATATAGAAAGTGTTCGAGGAGAATTATTTATCGACTTCTGGCAAACTCCTAATTTTGAAAGTTGTACCAAATATCAAACCCTAAATCACATACCCTAGCAGACCCTCACATAATTGCAGATTTTTTTCAGAGTATTGTGCTTGGTGCTTGAATGGAAAAAAGGTTAAGAAATGATTTACAAATCATATCTTTCTTTATCAACCTATCCAGTAAAAGCCAAGCGTAAAAATAAAATCTGTACCTGGACCAAGTCAAGCTGGTTGTGAGTGTCAGATATGCATACCACTTTCAAGTAATTATCCTGTGGCGGAGTGTTGATTTCTCTGCAAAAAGAAAGAAGTAAAGTAATAGCCATATTTCAAAGAGCTTTCTTGTTTGCAAAAAGAGACCGATATTATAAAGGTCTTTGGAAAAAAATTGACTGGCAAAAACATCAATGCAACATTAATAAAGTGGTGCGCCCTGAGCGTATCGAATAAAATAGAATGAAAAATGAATGAAAACTGAGCAGAAGTCACAAAATGAGTGTAGCTTAAACCGCTTGGGCCACACGAACTGGGAAGAATTATTTCAGATTTTTTGGAACTCTCTTAATCATAGTCTGAGATTTCATTCCAATTTCGGCAGCCGAAGTAATAAAACTATTTGTGCTCTAAGACTCTAGACATAATTTTTTTTCCAAATCATTGAAAAAACGATTAGGATGGCCATAGAAAAGATGGCTAAAAAATGAACAGAAAATAGAAAATTTGTCTCGAAAAAACGCTCACCCTTCCGAATTCTTTTCCACAGAGGTTTGGATTTTGTTAGCCTTGATTTTGTCCCAGTAATCTTCTTCACTATTCGGATCCACCTTCTTCATCTCTGAATAACCGAAAGATCAGCTGATGCAGACGTAAAAGAAACTCGCTATATCTTGAATTTGGCAAGAATTTAAAGAAAATTGAGTTGTACATATCTCGTAGGCTTAAGTTTTATATCTTCTTATGTCAAAAGTTAAGTAAGTTTTACTACTCAGAAAAGCTGTTTCATAAACTTACAAATCTTATAGCTCGTGAGGTTTTTTAATTAGTGATATTCCAACAGATAAAATGTAACAGCCATAAAAACACGAAAGAAAATGACGATAATAAACTTAAATGTCAAATACTATCCATATCCCTTCCTTACACCTTAAATCATCGATACCCATTATTAACCTTTGCAGCATTGCAAACGCAATTTTTCATGTTACTAACAAATAAAAAATAAGTAATATACGCTGGTTTGAGTATAGTGAGCTAAAAAATTACAAGCAGTACATCTTCTAATGCCCTTGGGTAAGAAACGGATTTCATGGTCCATAAATCCGCCGATAAGATGTACTTATAGCCTCCATCAGTTCGTCAAGTATAAGATGTATTAATAATAAAAGATTATTTTTTATAGACTTGGTAAGCATAGTGTAACTTAGAGGAAAATTCAATGAATAGCTATGAGCAAAGCAGAAAAAGCAGTTCTAAGCTGTTTGACAAGATGGAAAATTTTTAAAATTTTTCTGCTCTGGAATGGTTGAAGGCATGTTATAAAAATTGGGTAAAATACTATCAGGTTCGAATATAAGTCTCGCACAAAAACTCTGAATTTAGTCAAAAATGCCTATGCAACCGTTCAAATTATGAGATATTTTTTCTGTTATATCAAAGTGTTTTATCATGCACTAGAAACTCTAAGCTGAACAAAATCCATAAACAAAAGCAGAATTAGAGATTGGTGACCTTCTAACATTTTTAACGATCGAAAAATCAAAAGAAATTTTGACGATTTGTTTTTACCAGCTTTAATTATCGCTAAATGATTACAACAATTTATGTACCAATCGCCAATAGAAGGAGCAAAACTCTCTCTCTATCTCACATTATTTTGAACGAATTCATTCAGATTAGAGGAACTCAGGAATTTTCAAAAATTCTGGTGCAGGACTTATCCTTAGACCCAACCTAAAAGATAAAATCAAATAAACTACTAAGCTTAACAAAGCAAGCCAAAAGTTCAGCTTATAAGTAAGGTAAAACGACAGCTGCTGTGAAAACCTTGTGATCGCAAAAGTAGAACATGACTTCGTCCCACTTTCCCAAGCGGAAATGACGAATGCTGACGCCACCTTATTCATTCGGCACTTTTTCTTAGCACCGTCAGTTTTCGCATGTGACGTCCACTTTCACAGATAATCACGCTCTATTATCAATCAATGTAATTGAAAGAAAGGACCTGTAGGGCGTAGCAGTATAAAAGTGCAGAGAAGCTGAAGCACAATCATCTGAAAAACTTCTGAGAACGAAATACGGCAGTGGGAGATGAGAAAGGATTAGGATAAAGCAATTAAATTCTGTGATATGGATCACAAACTTCTCATCTATTAGAGAAAAAGCAAGTCTATAGAGAATGTTTTTCATTTGAAACAGGACGGTTGAATCATTCTTTAAGTCACTTCATTTCACCGTAAATGTCTTATCTTCTTTTCAGCGAAGCCGAAAGTTTATGCGAATAACTGTCAAAACTTGGGCAATTAAGTGTGAAACATGATGGCAAAAAAGTCCTTTCTTCATTGAATGGCAAATGTCCTTCAACTAAAAGTGAGGTTCGAAGGGTGAAAGAACATAACCGCGCTTCGTAGGCAAAAATCTTATGCCAGTGGCAAATTTCACGGGCTTTCAGGATGAAGCAAAAGTAATGAGCGTTCTTTATCCAGTCGCGGCAGAAAAGATAAAATTTATAAAGCATATCATTCGTTAGAGCAAAGCAAGCTCTATGTGGCTTTCAAACAGAAGCAAAAAATGCGTTGAAATCACTATCTTAGCACGTTGAAAGTTTGAAGAATTTTTGTAAACAAAAATTTTGATGACGGTAAAGCCAGGGCTCGGCACAGGTGGCTTGTAAAGCAAGCTGGATATCGTTTTTTGGGGGAAAAAGCAAAGGGGATGTCGTTTTTGCGGAAGAGCATAATGCTGTCTTTCGAACTGCCGCCGGCACGCTGCCGGCATGCCGCCAGCAAATAAACAAAGGGTCTGTTTACAGCGAAGTAAAGATGAAATGGCATTAAAATAGGTGTGTAGATAGGTGATGGGGAGTTGGGACTATCTTTGAAAAATTATGAAAAACTTATGTGAACTAAGGGCACGGCAAACTTTTATCGGGGTTAGGTGGCTTTCAAGCCACCTGGATAGCCACCTGAGGTGGCTTAGCGCAAACAAAGTCATATAATTCCTATTCGTCACATAATTTTTTCAATTTTTTTACATAAAAGTAATCTACATCTGATGTTCTACCAAACAGCTCTTGTAACTCCCCAAACCCTTTCCTCCCCGCCCAGTTATAGCCCTCCAAATTACCTGGATGGCAGCGGCAAAGCTGCTCCAAGCTCGCGGTGGTGCGCGGCGGACACAGCATTCCGCCAACCCGAAGAATACAAACAATCACTAGTTTTTTATCGCCTATTTATTGTCTGTCTTCTATTCTGTTTCATTCTTTTTGTTTTCGTGTTTGATTTGTTCGTTAGGTGTCAAGGGGGATGTCGTACTTTTGTGGCGAAGTCAAGGGGGACTTCGTTTTTTGCATTTTCAACTAGCCACCTCGTGCCGAGCCCTGGGTAAAGCTTGGAATAAAATTCTAAAAAGTTTCAACCCTCAAAAATCGGATTGTCCATAGAGATGGAGCAAAATTCCAGTTTGCTTTAAAAAAATTACCTACTGCATCAGCTGATCACTTGTACACAATATAGCTCTCCACAAATAAAAACCAAAAAAAATGTAGAATTTGGCATGTTTTAGCAAAAGTAAAGCTGGACTGTTCCGACATAAGTAATTTTTCTCCACTGCAATCTTTGGAAGTAAAATTAACCCTAACCCTAAGTAACCCTTCTATATATAGGCGATGGTTTTTGAAAAGTATCCACTTCAAAAAACCCGAGATTTACAACATTTTCATGTTTTTGGCCTATTTTTATTTTTCAACTTCCAGTCGCAGGCAATGTGACAAATGTATATATCGATATATCCATTGAGGATAGTTTATGTGTCTACAATGTTGCAGGTTTGCTGGATTGTCTAGACAGAGTTTTGTTTTTTGAGCATGTAAAATTTCCAAGATTTTTTTCCAAACTGGTGGATATAGCTTGTAATTGTTCGAATGCCATCTTGCAGAGCTTGCTTGCTCTGAATGAAATGTTTGGATATTTTAACCTATATGGATATTTCCTCCTTGCCGGGACAGGACAAGAAACTCATTTCCGCACCAACTCTTAGCCAATCAGTGAAGCAAGCAGCTCAGTTGCTAATCAATGTCCATCAAAAGATCAGTTGTAAGGTGATCCCCAGATAAATTTCAAACAACTGGTATGTCAAACTATGCTTCCAAGCTGAGAAAAACGAGACAAAAGCCTTCTTTGTATATCACAGTGTCATAATTCACAACATTAAAAAAATTCATTCTTATTTATCACAGTATTATTGCCATCGATCAAAACGGTGAGCTATAGTTCAGCTATTCAGACAACTAAAAGGCTTACATTATCAATCACAATGAGATTGAAAAAAAGACGATTAAGGTGATGTCATTTGACGAAAAAGAAACGGATGATTGAGATGTGAACTCCTGAGAACATCTGATGGAAATAAAATTAATTTATCCTAAGGCACATGGCTTCGGGGAGGGCGGCTCGGATCATTTCAAAAGAAATTGTCTTGCAAATAAATACCTGTCTTTTAATTACGGTCAAAATACTTACTGCCCTACGATATTTTTCCTCTCAA
This sequence comes from Cylicocyclus nassatus, assembly GCA_958299035.1. NCBI lineage: Eukaryota > Metazoa > Nematoda > Chromadorea > Rhabditida > Strongylidae > Cylicocyclus > Cylicocyclus nassatus. Next base: position 39,092,880 of record CATQJL010000001.1, on the reverse strand, counting down.
TATTTTCTTTTTGATGCTGTTTATGAGAGCATTTTTTTAGCCAAAAATAGCCAAAATAGCACATTTGATCTGCACTACTCTCTTTTTGTTATCCGAGCCATTTAGAATATCGCTTGTTATATATTATATCTTTTGGATCTATTTTCGACCGAAAATCGTTCGGAAGTTTCCCTGCATGATAAAAATCATATTGGCATGCATGCAAGAATAGATGATGCTATCAAGATGTAAAGCTGTAGTGAAAGCTGACAACTCAATGCGTAGATAAGATCTTAGGACACTGAGCAAGAAGACTGAGCCATGTCGAAAACAGGAAATTAGTTTGAAGCAACGCTTCAGTGCTTTCGGGGCGAGAAAGAAAAGCTCAAGCATAGATCGCTAACGCGGGAAGCACAGCTGATGTACGTCAAAGATCCGCAGAGATGTTCGATGGAGACAATGCACTCGCACAGGGACAACTGATCCAAAACTTCGAGCAAGCATAATCGATTTCGTGGAAATGCTGCATAAGCAGGTGAAAAGCTTCATCAACTACTTTGAGTGCGTGAAAGTAAGCCTAGGCAATGACTTTGTAGATTTGGTCATCTGCTAAAGTTCAAAAAGCCACCTTTTGACTGTGTAAAAATAAAAAGCAGAAAACACACTTTATGGGTCTTCTGCGCTTTTCTCCAAATACTGGAACTTTCAAAAAATGACAACGATGACGCAGATATGTTTTTTCACAGAATATACCCTCCCCTAAACCAGAGTTTGCGAAGCTCGTAATCAGACTCGCAAGAAGATATGAAGGTCGAAACGAGATTGTGGTAAGAAGGGTAAGCTTCAAAATGGCTGAACTATTCTTCTTTACTGAGAAATTGTATGTAGCAGCAAACTTGGCTACCATACAGATGGCATATCTGAACGGAAAGCGAGCGTTACTCTACGTGTAATAAATATTTTTTCTGAACACTCCGGAAAAACAACATCTCCCATCCATCGCCCTTTGTAACACTGACTTTACTAGACAGTTAAAAACAACTCATTGACACCCAGAGCGAAAATTCATTCCTTGTTGTGATGTTAGAATTTCCTCTTTGAAACGTTTGTAGGCAACCACACACTTTTAACCGTACCTGTACCCTTCTAGTACACCTTGCTGACATTTTACTATAAAGTCGAGATAGACAAGGTCATCACACCTTTGAAAACGGTGTCCCGGCAAAATTTCGTTTTCCAGTTATCACCTTTGCTTGCCTTATCGCCTTCTCGTCGGAGGTCTATTTGAGCTTTTCAGCCCATGAAAATGGCGAAAATGAGCTTTTTTGAACCCTTTCAGGTCCGCAATCAGTGAAAAGACACAGAAGTCTTCCGCACTCCGCCTCTCGTTCCGGGCTCCGCCCACTTACACGTATTCTTCACCGAATGCGAACCTGCAAAGCTCCGTAAAAAGCTCATTTTCGGTATTTCCATACACTGAGAAGCCAGAAGTGGATTCCTCATGGCGAAAAGTTGAAAAACTGGAAATTAAAATTTTGCAGGGACACTGCCTTCAATGCAACAACTGCGAGCCTAGCGCTAAAACTCTACCAAGATTACGCACGACTTCTTTTTCTTGGAAATAAAAAAAACATCGCATGCGCCATAAAGGTTGGCAGTCAAGCAAATCTTGTATGACTTAGCGGATGAGACCAGGATAGGTCAGTTCACAAGTTACCACAACTTCAAAATTTTTCTCTGTATCTGTCTTACCTTTTGAGCGTTTATGACGTTCAACACCGTGCCGTGTGGTACAATCAAAATAAGAAAAACAATTAGAGGCACCCAAATTTCGTCTTCCATGTTTTCAATGTTATCGGGCCTTTCCATGGGCTGATTACGGATATGAGGTTCAAGTAACCAGAAAGCTCCAAAGTTACCTCTTTCTGGAGCCCTATTTTGGCAGGCGTGGACGAGTGCCCCTGCACTGTCGTATGCAACAAGAAAACTCGTCGTGCGCAACAGTCTCACATAAAAAACTATGCGTCTCGACGTTGCATCCGCGGGTGGGCGGAACGCAAAAAAGGGGCGGAGCGCAAGGAAGGCTAAGCCCATTATCTCCTTTTGTAGGCAACATTAGGGGACCGGACCAACGCGGTTGGTCTACTTTTAGGGCCTGCTAATAAGATAAGTAGTAATCTGGAGTGAAAGAATTTGGGTGAGTAATAATTACAGTAATCAATAAAAGAAGTCAAACGCGCCATTCTCCAGAGAGTAATTTGATGTTATACAACTGCTATACACCGACGCAGTAATCATGTCAATCGATTCGCCTTTTGCAAATGGACTAATGACTATTATCTTATATATAAAGCTGAATGTCTGTCTGTCTGTCTGTATGTATGTATGTATGTATGTCTGTACGTATGTGCGGAATAGAAATTTTTATTTCTGAACCGATCGGGACCAAACTTGGCACACATATACTTCGGGGCAGGGAGCGTGTCATAGACTACTTTTCGTTATCGATCGATATCGATTTTATCGATTTTTTGCAAAATTTGAGCTACGGGGCTGGGAGTTGGCACAGGGGGGTAATCGAGCATGCTGATCACCCCGAAGGGGGTGATCAGCATGCTCGATTACCCCCCTGTGCAAAATCCTAGCCCCCTAGCTCAAATTTTGCAAAAAATCGGTAAAATCGACATCGATCGATAACGAAAAGTGGACTGTGACAGGCTCCCTGCCCCGAAGAGTATGTGTGCAAAGTTCGGTCCCAATCGGTTCAGAAATAAACATTTCTATCCGGAACATACGTACACGGGTCTAGCTGGCAGGCCCGGCGGAGCCGGGCAAGCCAGCTAGTTTCCCATAAAGTGATATCTGGCTTGTATATATATGTAAAATGTGCTTACTTATCCGCAACCAAGTTTCCCTCATCTTGGAAAATCCAGAAGCTCCACGTGGACTGCAACGGAAATAAAGGCGAAACATCTTGAATAAAAGGACAAGGGAGCTGAAGTCATGGAGGAATGCCAAGCAGCCAGCTATTTCTTCACTGATGAGCAATCAACAGAATTCTTACATGTAAAACAGGGCTTCTGCTTCTTTGTTTGCCTGCTTTGTGTGTTAGAACCTACAAAGATTTTTGAATGAATCGCAGATGCTTTGCCCAAATACACGTTAGAAGAGATTTTTTTCTGAAAAAGTGATCGTCTTAACATCTTAACAAAAAATTCGCTCCAACGGTTTACCATATTAACACTTTTCGCAGAATCAAAAAAGTAAAAATTAATAAACAATGCAGTCAAGTGATGAACTTTAGGACAAGTAAAGCACATCAAAGTTTTCGCCGCTTTTTACACATATTAAGCTTCCACAGCTACATTCCTACCATGGACAACAACGATCCGCGGAGATCACATGCGCACATCCGAAATAGCATTTATTTCCTCTCAATCGATTTATCGATTTTTTGCAATTTCCGCTTAAACGCGATGTTCTAGTTGTCACATAGCTTACAGATTTTGCGAAACTGGGTGTAATGAGTTTGCCAAGGTCATGCGACCTAAAAAGGAATGAAATTCAAAGAATCTAAGTGCATTTACGACACTGTGCGACTTATTTTTTCCCTCTTGATGATCAGTCACAACAGTTTTTTTTTGAAACTTTCTCTGCTCATGAAGTGATTCCTACAGGAGGTCCAATTTTTAGTTTATGACTAAATATTTGCAAAACTGAATTTTTTTCAAAATCTTCATGACCATTTCTGATTCACGCTTGGACGTGTAAACTGTTTCTATGACAAAATGAATGCTCCTACTGAAAGAATTCAAAGTGGTAGAGAAGATGATATGGACCAAAATGAAAGTAAGGCAAATGTAAAAGAGAGATTGACACAAAATTTTAGTGTTAGCAAACTTCGTTCAATTTTACTTCCAGTGAGTTGAGGAATGGGTCGCTGGATATTTCTTAGCGCCTTTCTTATATGCTCAAGTACTCTTGCAAAAATTTCTCAAGTTTTCCAGCAGAAAAAGAAAAATACGAATTGATTTTATGTTAACTGAGCCATTTTCGCTTCATCTACCTTTGACAAGTAATTTTATACTTATATAAGTAAGCACAGTTCTATTCAAAAAATAAGAGCCTAAGCTTTATAGAATTGACGTATAATTTCTTGAGTTGCTAAAAAAACTAAAAAATTCCACACCTTCTGCATGCCACTGATTCATGAGAACAGTATAATCGAACAGACAGATAAGCAAATAGAGGAGAACCACGGCACATAGCAAGAAACCGCTGGCAGTGGGCGATTTACTCGATGGCTGCTCCGACATAGGGGCCAGGTATGCGTACATTACACGTGGATGGCGGTGTCATGAGAGAAACAGCTTAATTTCGTAGAAAAACGAAAATGACACATCGATTTAGTGAATTCTTCACATAAACGCACTCTTATAGGAGGTTTTCGAGGAGTATCGTGCATAATAAATCTTTGACCTATCTCTTTTCCCATAGAAAGCGTGCGAAAGCTCGGAGTTAGTAACAAAGTAAGAAATTCAAAAAAAGTAAAACACTCGATCATAAAATGGCGCAAGCAAAGCATGCAATGCTGGTGAAAAGTATGCCATAATGCCAGACATTCATGTTCGACAAATCAGAAAAATTATTTGATTCAACGGGATTGGCGGCTGAAAGACGATCGCTTGCAACCGCGACGCAGTCTGCGTCTCTCTCGCGAGTGTGCTCTCTGGTCATTCCCTAGCCTCAAAGGCAGAGTTCACGAAGTCTGGACACATGGGGATCTCACGTGAATAATAATTTTGAGGCCCTAACTAAGCTACTGCCCAACTTGCAGCTCAGGTAGTGCTCTAAGGGCTGAGATATGTATTCCCCTCGAAACTGGACCCCGAGATCGTATTCCGCATGGATTCATGGCGCAAAGCGTGGATCCTGGCGCGAAACTGCCATGAATCCATGCGAATACGATCGCGGGGTCCTTCGAAAAGAATATCTCAACCGTTAGAGCAGTACCTGAGCTGCCGCTTGAGCAGTGCCTTAGTTAGGGCCCCAAAAGTACTTTCCACGTAAAATCCCCATAGGTCCAGATCTGCCTGGACGCGGCCTTTTATTAGACCTCGTGGCTCCGCCTTCCAACAGCCATTCCCATTGAGTCAGAGGATATGGTTTCAGAAGAGTGCGTATAGACATATTCAACAACTAAAGCAAATCATAAGCACCTCAGAAACAAGTCTGTTAGCCCTGAAATAAAATGGGCTAGGTCTATACCGGCTTGTGAAGATACCTTTGGTGTCAGCCTAATGAGGGTCAAAATTTTTGCGACGCTTATCGAAACTTATCACAAAGGGTCAAACTAATTAAGATTGTGTGCATGAGTCCTGACGTAACCGTCGTTATCTCCAAGAAAGCTTGAGCTAAGTCGCAAATGAGAGTATGTGGTTTATTACAGCTCGAAATTGTGTTGAAGGTGATGGATTAATTTCTAAAAGTACTGAGAGTTCGAACTATCGCTCCTAGAAAAGCAATTTGTTGCAATTCGCGATTGTTTGTACTTTCAAGTCACTAAAGATCAGGCAAGGATTATCCGAAATAAGATGTCAATGATCAATAGAGCAGCCTTTTCTCGATCGTTATATACATAAGCCAGGATGATTTGCTCTTGAATAATTTTGGAGCAGAAGTCCACCAAATATCTTAGTAAAAAAGACAACAACCCAATTTCATACTGCTAAAAAAGGATTGTATTTAATTTGTAAGTCGAGAAACCGCTACAGCCGCAGTAAATTGCAGTTCGAACTTTTCAAGAGCGGAAAAAGATATATGTAGTTGCAAGGAAAAGGCAAAATTCTGCTATATAAAAGTAACAGAAAACAAAAGCAGATATTTTATTAGCTTTTCTTACTCGACTGATACTTCAACAAACTATGATCACGAAGGCTTCACTCCAAGATTTTCAGATAAAAAGTAAGCGCGAACCTGAGTTCCCCGATTTCCTCCAGATAAAAAAATAAATTATAACTATAACACATAGCAGTATAGTGGTACGCGTTGACATTTTGCGAGATGGACATAAACTCTATTGGTATAAAGTTCTGTCACATATGTGGTTTCCACGTGGCCAGTGAAATAAAGAAAGATTGGCAAAACAGCGATTGTGGATTTCAGTTAATCGTTAATGGGACTGCGACTTTGTAAAACCAGCTATAAATTTTCGCCGCGACAAAAAGAAGAGGTAAAGAGAAAAAGTAAAAGTGTTACTCGGTTACAATTCCCTCATATGCAACCTTTGGTTCTTTTCAGTTTTTAAATGATTGTTTTTCAACGTACCAACCCCGAATGATTATTCTACTGATCTCTGTCCGAATGTAGAATGCTGCAATATTAGGATGAAAACACGCAAGTATTAACTGATCTGTTTGATAATCGATGCAATTTCCAAAAATAGCTTTTTTGTATCATTCTCAACGATTCGTACAATTTTTGACAATAAACAAGAAGCAATAGTATTAGGTTGTCCGGAAATTGCTGTCCGCTCTGAATTCCAACCGCAATAAGTCATACACTTTTCATTCTTAAAAACGCTTCAAAGTACCGTTCGATAGAGCAAAGCAAGCTCTACAAGATAGCCTTCTCGCTTAAGTAACAGCTCTGATTCGCCTCGAGTTTCGAGCCAAAAGCTAAAATCATTCAACTGCCCGAAAAATCGGAAAAAATCATAACTCATTTCATAAGAGACCTAGAAAAATTGTAATTGCTCATGTAAACACTATTCACATAAGACATCTATGTTCGCCGTTGCCGTATTTATTCCTTTGTTAGAAATCAGGAAAGCGGAAATTTAGTTCTCCAATTTGAATTTTAGCTTGGACCACCCGACTAATGAAAGCTACATATAATCGATATTTCTCGAGAACTAAAGCTTGTAGAGAGCTGAAAGCCCACGTTTGTACTTCTACAGATTTGTAGCATACATCTACTTATGGGGGACAGCACAGAATCACTTTGGCAAAGCATGCAATTCCTCTTGATTTCTAACAAAGGAAAAAATACGGCAACGTCGTACATAGATGTATTATGTGGATAGCGTTTACGTGAGCAATTACAATTTTTCTAGGTCTCTTATGAAATGAGTTATGATTTTTTCCGATTTTTCGGGCAGTTGAATCATTTTAGATTTTGGCTCGAAACTCGAATTGGATCAGAGCTGTTGCTAAATCGAGATCGCCATCTTGTAGAGCTTGCTTTGCTCTACCAAATGGTACTTTGGAGTCTATTTAAGATTGAAAAGTATATGACTTGTTGCGGTTGAAATTCAAAACGGACATTAATTTCCGGACAACCTAATATACACTCAAGATGCGATCAACTCGAGTTTTGGGGCTTCAAAATCTAGCGCTGATAGAGCTGATGGCAATCAAGTGAAAGGGAAACGTACCATATCCGCCAAGAACTTGTGCTAGCTTATTACCATTTCGAAGACTACGATTGATATGTATAAAATGTCAAGGTAAATGCAAAAGGTTGTGACAAAATAATACGTATGTCTTGCAAGGCATCATGAAAGGACTAATAAACTGTCTCTTTACGTAGTGTATCAGGTACTTCCAAGTAACAGTAATGTAGCACAAGCCTTTCACAGGACAAATTATATAGTTTCATGGAAGCCGAAGTATACTGCGACATTTTAGCTTTCTTCGTAGCAAGAACAAAACCACAATTCAGCAAAATAACGTCCTTAATCGAACTAAACGATGGAAAAAGAGTTTCAAAAAAATCTGGATAGTACGGGAGCTTTTGAAAAGGCTATGAGAGAAGTGACACAGGCTCTTTGAATAAATCTTTTGTGCTAATGTTGAGATCTTGATTGTAAATCCTTTCTTCATCATCACAGAAGGAAATGAAAGAAACATGTACTCTCTTTAGTAGAAAAAGTTCTATCTTTGGTTTGGAATAAGCCCAATAACGCTCACATTTATGTTTGAAGAATCGCTTCATGAAGTTTTCACTAAAGAACTAATCGTAAGGTCGATATCAAACTTGAGCTACAAATGAGTATTTACCGAGAAAACAACATTTTCATCATAAAGTACATTGAAAAACTGCAAACCTGCAGCATTCCACCAAATAATCACATAGATCACGACTACAACCCCTAAAAGGAATGCAGTCCTGGAAAACGATGGCATTTTAGGCATTGCTCCACGTACTGGGTCGACATGAAGAGTTTGCTATTGCTGTAATTTACACGTGGCGATTGCTGCCAAAGAGAATAGACTGGTTTAGCGAAAGAAATGGTGGCGAAAAATTGGATTTAATAGTTATATACACAGCGAGGGACGCAAGCGTTTCGGTGACAAGCGGGTGCAAAAGAGGGGTGTTCTATTCACAAATTTCCTGAATCTGAGTTCTTAAGTCAGAAGATGAGCCAAAGGTGTAGTCAAGATATCATGGGATCCACTAATATGCTGTTTGCGTAGCCGACAACATATGCGCGTAAACAACGACCATGTGCGCTCTATGGCCAATAGCGCGCAAATCGCAAGCAAATTGCCGGCAATTACTTTGCATGGTTTCTGAACACTCCAACCGAATAATCTACTCATACAGAAACTTTAAAAACCTAGTCGGCTTGAAAAATAAGATTTTCAATATTTTGAATCTAACGAGCCATCGGATAAGGGAACAAAAAAAATGCCTCTGCAAATTCCAAACTCATTCCACTACAAGAAGCCCGAGGCTCTCCCAAAATTTGTAGAGAATCCTATGACTCCCCCTCCTTCTCTTGTATGCGTGAAAAGTTTTTATGGTTTTGTGTCTAAGCTGGTTTGCTCCTTTTCGTTCTTTGTAAAATTCTGGTTCACAATTGTATTATCCATTCCAAACATACATAGGGAGAGTAAGACATACGTACGAATGCATTAAGTTGACCCGAAACTGTCGCACCATTTTTGAAAATTCCTAACTTCTGAGTTCTCCGATCAACCTGCTTGCAGTCATTTTTATTTGAAAGAACAAATCATGCTGTTCATAGTAATATCTTAGCAACTTCCCACTAAGCATACACTGTATAGATAGAAGCGGTTTGAATTTTCTGTGTAGGGCCATTGAAAAACTGAAACTTGCAGTAAAAGTTCGAGCTTGAGTATTATTGGTACTAGTATCTGCTATTTCTGACTGTGCGGTCTGGATTGAGCGTCTCTATGAAAAGTTATGATTTTCGGGCAAGCAATACAAGTGCGAAATTGAGTTATTTTGACGTTTTTCTCAAAAATCATAACTTTTTAGAGAGAAGCATAATCAGCACAAACTTTGCACAGTTAGAAAGAACAGGTAATAGAACCTATAACACTGACAGCTCCGATTTTTGCTGCAAGTTGCAGAGTTTTTATGACCCCATAAAAATACAAGATTTAGAAAAATTCAAGAGTTTTCTTCTACCGCTTCTATCTATGCAGCGTATGTTTAATGGGAAGCCGTTAACATACCGCTATGAACAGCATGGTTTGTTCTTCCAAACAAAAATGAATGTCAGAAGTTATGAATTTCTGAAAATGGTGTGACAGGATTTTCGAACCAATCTGATATAAACATATCTTTTGCTTATATGTACTTTGAAATGGATTACATAACAAACAAACTGGGAAAACTATGAGATTAAAAGTACAGCGCTCATCTTTGGTCACATAAAAAGTTTTTCCGCTCTTTATTCCTTACTTCATAATTTTTGAATTTTAACTTTACTTTGCATGCGTGCCATAAAAACTCAAGACTCTCTGCGAAAGTGAATACTGGAAACATCGCAAGGGAAATTCGTGAAAACTGCATAAAGCGTAATTTGCTCCATTTTGTAATCATCTGATAGGCTCACAAGAAATGGCATGAATATAGAATTCTAGAGAAGGTGAAGTTAAAAGAAATATTACAATTTTCTTTTAGCCTCTGAATGTGAGTCGAGGTGTTATTTACCTATAGCCTTTCTTTGGTTTGTTTAGAAGAAATTGTACATAATATTCTAAACCTTTCCCGTATACATAGTCACTATCTTTTGACATTCATTCAAACTTAAATGAAGAAGACAAAAACTTTTCTTATGTACGTGCCATATGTAAACCACTTTATGATTAGTACGAAATGCAAAGAGTTGCATGAGAGCAAGTTGTATCCTATCTTCGTTTCCCTCCTCCCACTAGACAGGAAAGAGAAAACCACAATTTTTCTAATGCTTGAGACCAAACGAGTCGTTGGATTATTGGTCATTTATAATTGAAAGGCAATATCTAGGAAAAATTAAAGTCTTGGGATTTTTGCTGATTACACGCCTTTCTGAGTCCCCTAATGTGCCAATGGTATTCATATATGTACTGCCCATTGAGAACAATGCACTACGGCTTATAATGGTTGACTTCCTCCATAGGGGCACCTTGTCCAGAGATTACCTAAGCGATCATCAAAAAGCGAACCCAATTATTAGGTTGGCTAAAAAAATAAGCTCGTTTTGGCATGCAAATCATCTTCATAAAAATTTTTCTAGCTGTTTTCCATCCATGATTTTTTGTGGGAAAATAGTTCAGAGTTTCCTCTATCACATATCAAATATTTGGAATTTTCTAACGTCAGTCCTCAACATGGCTAAATTTCCAAAAGCTCAATTCGTTGAATTCTTAAGTTTCGTTTTCATGCTGTAACGGATGTAGAGAAGAGCAGTTTGGTATCAAGATACAGAGGAGTTTCCCCTATTTAGTGAATGACAATAAAAATTGCGATCTGCCACTTTGAAAATCTTTTATCAAAAAAACCAAACTTCCTCATATTTGCGCACGATGAGAAAATTGGGATTTCACATTTGTTTGTGGATTTTTTTTCTTCGAAAGATATGTTCTACTCATAAAAAATGTATACTCCAATTTTCAATGAAGTCTTCTCCAGAGAACCGAATACTAAACAAAAATTTGTTTGCAGCATTTGTAAAAGCCGCAAAAGCGAGCGAACTTGTTTATTAGCCAATCTAATAATTTTTCAAGTATCTTGGTGTAGCCTTTTTAACTTCAAATACGTAAGGTCCTAAGGCGCTAAAGCATTTTATCGAGTATTAGGATAATGCTAACGACTGGCAGATCTGTGTTGAAGCAAATGGATAGTCGTATAAGTGCTGATCATATCAAAGCATTCACTTCATCTAAACTATGTAGGAAAAGTTCCAAAATCTGTGGCGTGGTAGTAGTATTCAAATAATTTGAGAAAGCACACACAGTAAGTTTAGCAAACCTGAAAAATGTCGCTGGATTAAGATGAGAGTATAGTTGACCAAGCAAACGCCCACATAAATCACAAAGATCGAAAAAATCAGTGAAGTTCGGGACATATTATTGAATTAGTATGATGTATCGATATATGTAGTCTGCCTAGTATGTGAAACATTCCACGTCGACCTTGTATGCTCTAAAAAGCCATCCAATAATTTACAGGAAAGTATTGTTGGCGTGAATTCCGGATAGAAAATACGAATTTCAGAAACCAAAACTACATTTTCTGAATATTGAAAGGAAAGGAAACTGCATGGAAAATCAAACTACATGGTTATGCAAGAGAGTGACTGACAACAGAGAGATAGGCGATTTTTTGTTTAAAGGCAGTCATCAGTGATAATAAGCTCACGTGATTATTTTTTGAAGTCGTTCAAGTTAGTGGAAACATCATTTTGGAAGACGAAAAAGTAAGATTTTCTTTTAATGGAAAAAACTTGGAAAATTTTGCGGTATATTAGGAGAATTGAAATGAGAGATGAACTAAAACAATGTTGGCTTTTGTTGGACGCTTGCAAAAGTATCTCCATTTTTTTGTAAAAATAAAAGTTTGGCGGAATACCATCTTGAATAGGTCACAAGCATTGACGGTTTGGAGTTTTTTTAGCGGAGGGGAATGGATATACTGGCTGGCTGGAGCACGGCACGGCGCAGGTGGCTTACCAAGCAAGCTGGATATCGTTTCTGAGGGAAAAAGCAAAGGGGATATTGTTTTTACGGGAAGGTATATCGCTGTCTTTCGATCTGCCGCCGGCACGCTGCCGGCATGCCGGCAGCATGCTCTCCCAAACAAACAAAGGGCTTGCTTGCTTACAGCAAAGTAAAGATGAAATGACATCAAAGTAGGTGTGTAGATGGGCAATGGGGAGCTAGGACCAAGTATGAAAAACTATGAAAAAAATTATGCGAGCTGAAGACGCGCTCAATTTTTTTCAGTTAGGTGGCTTACAAGTCACCTGGAACCCACCCGAGGTGGCTTGGGAAAGGAATAGTCATAGAATTTTCCTCCCTCACATTATTTTATTAAATTCTCCAAAATCTCATCTATATCCCAAACCCCACAAACTGCTTCCTAAACCGCCTCAAACCATTTCCTCCCAGCTTAGTCACAGCCCCCTGAAAATTTTGAATGACGGGGTCAACGCTGCTCAGGTCGCGTAGTGCTGCGCGCTGAATACATTATGCCGCCATTCCAGAAATACGAATATCATCGCGTTTGTTTGATGCTTCTCTGGCATGTTCTGTTTTGTTCCGTTACTTTTCAGGTGTTTTCCCTCTTATCTCATGGCGGATGTCGTACTTTCACAATGAAGTCAAAGGAGACTTCGTTTTATGCAATTCTGGGAAGCCACTCATGCCGGGACCTAAGTGCAATATACGTATATGTGCTTGATATCATGTGAAAATGTTCGGAAACTCATAAAGGAGTCAACATAATTCTCAACTATAATATCAAACTCCCACCTTTTTCAAACTTTTTTGTTGGTGTTGTTAATGGTGCCCGCTTATTTAATTAAACATGATCACGGATGTGGATATGGGGGGGTTTTTTTACCTCATACAAAATGAAATTATATTATTTCGTGAGTGTGAGAAAATTTGGTACTAAACACAGGAATAAACAGACAACACAGCAGACCACAATTAATATTCGCTACTTAGAGAAAACTTGTGTTTTCAATTACTATTACTTATCTGTACATGACCCAAGCACGAAAAGCTTGGTTGTTAAAATAAGTATTTTGGAATTCCTTTCGTTTCCTCCATTTAAATGGCCTCTCTATCCATCCCAATTTCAAAAAATATACAGCAAAGATGGTAGATGAAAGAAATTTTTTTAGATTATCGAACGAGCTCTAGATAGTTTCCCGTGTAAATAAGGCCTTGTACAAGATTTTCCCATTGGAAGTACAAATTGTGCGATAGCACTTCACTCAAGCAACTCAAGATAACTTCCTGGATGACCTTAGGCGAAACGCTAATTATTTAACACAACTTTATGAAACCCGTTTATTGAGCTGAGGATGGCGATTTAATCGAACCAGACAGATTTCGAGGTCACAAATAAATGAATGCAACAAAAAAGGAATACAGTTACCCTGTGATCATAAATATGAAGATATTGAACATCAATATGTAGCATAATTCTCGCAAACCGACAAATATGATAGAAGCACCGAAGATATTAGCCTATTAGCTGAGTTGGCTCGATGCCAAAGCATTGAGGGAAAGGGGTGGAAACCTCGCAGATTATAATTGAAAATCGTGGACCAGTATTTTGAGAGTAGCAGATAATAGATTCTGTTCTGACATCGACACTGACTGGGAAGAGGTGAAGGTGATTTTTTTCTGAGACTCTGAAGAAAGCGCCTAAAAGTGGAGGCAGACAGACGAATCCTAAGGGTAAACTGGGGATCCTATGCGGTAACGAGGATAAAATGAAATAACAGCAATAACATGCATAATTTGAGTATGTACAACCAAGGTTTTGCATAGAGACAACGTCCAGGCGGATCTAAATACATGGTTTCTTGGGCGGAAACTGATTTAGTGCCCTCAACCAAGATATTGTCCAAGCGCCAGCTCAAATAATTCATTCGTGGCCAAAAAATCCAATGTTTAACATCAGCCCACACCATACTTTCTATACTCCAAAGACGCTTGGTGCGTTCAAATGTTACGGTCTGGGCGAAAGTACAGAGGTGAATTTCTCAGCCACAAATAATTCTTATGAGTTGCAGCTTAGATGATATCATAGCTAAGGCCTCTAAATCATCCACATAATAGTCTAAGTATCCATTTTGCCTGAATACTGCTTCTAAATTGTAGGGAAACTGGATGAGGAGACGATTCATAACATTTTGTTGTGGAAGCCAAGTCCTGGACATACAATACTGTCCTGTCTTTTGCAAGGGAGCTTTTTGCGTCGCATGTGATTTCCTTCAAGATAATTGTTCTTTTTTCTAGAAAGAAGATCAACCGCTTGACGGGAGGCTTTTCATTTATATTCCGTCCGAAATAACCCAGGGCAGTATTGTATGTGCATAAAGCTGATTTTGCAAGAAGTAACGGGAAAGACACTGAGCACTAACAGTCTACTGGTGAATGATTTAGAAATCTTCCTTTTCCACGGACTATAGTTTCTGTCATATCAGACACTTGATGGTGGTCCACATATTCAAGATTTCGAGAGTTGTGTTCAGACATAAGTTGGCTTCCTGCCAAGACCGCAGTTCACACCATTTCAGCAATGTCCAACTTCTTTTGTTCACCATTAGTCTGCGATGGTGCGCGAAGAATTGATGGTCGCATTGAATGAATAGTCGATTGAACGGTCAGCTGAATAGTGCAGTTTCAGATAAACAGAAAAGAACTTTAAAAAAAAACTAACGAGGAAATAGTCAGAACTTGACTCAACCATTCCAAACAAGCTGTAGATCATCGGACTCGTCTTAAAACGCTGATTTCAAACATATGTTCCTTATCTGCCAAGCGACTATCTGGGAGGAGCTATGAGTGTTCAAAATGGGGAATTGAGTTTCGACAAATATATTTCCTTAAAAGGCAACCTGATGGCGCGATTTTACATATGGTTATTTTAATAACAAGGAAGAAGCACATTTAACAAAAACCTAAGTAAGTAACCTATTTCGTGAAACATGCACCACAGAACACTTGACAAAAGCAATTCAAAGGCTCATAAACTCCTCCCAGATAATCACTTGGCAGGTAAAAAACAAACATTTGTGATCATCGTTTCAATACGAGTCCGATGATATACAGCATGATTGGTATGGCTGGGTTAAGTTCTGACCATTCCCTGCTAACAACAAGAGAAAATTAGCAGCTCAAAATGGAAGAAAGTTCAGTAGTAGTTACATAATTACATGAAAATTCATCAAAGTTCTGCAAACTTCTGAATTCTTATCCAAAGCAAATCTACACCGGCTGCAAAAAGAGGAAACTCGTATACTACGCTATAAACATTTTTTGGGGAAGTACTTTCGGGTTCAACTTTTCCTTCTTCCCTACACTCGAAAATACATAGGGAAATAACTGAACGGTTCCCAAATAAGAAATGATGTATTCACAGAGTTCAAACGAGGCAGGTGAATGTCGGTAGCAGAAACGAACAAACCTGTTCATCGGCTTCCGGTACAACGCTGAGCTTCTTATCACTCATCTTGCGCTGTGCATTCAGTTGTAGATAGACGGAAGAGACGGACTTTACCAGTTCCTGTAATTCGAACTTTTGTTAATTTCTTTGAGAAAGAGCAACGACAAGCTTTCGCAAAAAAATCAGTGAGAAAGGATCTAACCTGATCATCCTCACAGCGATTGATCAGCTCCTTTGACTCGTGAGATGAGGAATAATTTGAGTCGCTCCTACAAAAAATACAGATGGAGAAAATATGAATTAGGCAAGCTTCGCTACAAACATTCACGATGTTCACAAATTCTCGAAATCAAATAATTTGTTTTCGACTCGCTTTACAAGAGGTGAACAAAAATTCAGAGTTACTGATTTTCTAGGAAAATATGGAGCATCCAATGCCGGCATTTGAAATTTTTTACGAACTCTAAATTCCAGTACAAACGTTCAATTAGCTTACCTCGAACCGGAGAGGAACGAAACCATTGCATCTGGACAAGTCGCCATTGACACCAGCCAGGCGAAAAACATAACACAGCAAAGGATAACAATTACAATGATTGCCAACAACTCATCCATAACCTGAAATTGATAGCTATGAGCATTTCCAATCTCAAACTCCAGATTTCGGGAGATGCGAGAAAAAAGGCACGCTAAACGATTCCACGTGAAAAGCAGGCAGATGATAATGTCCTCGTGTATTATTATGACTTTGTAATCGTTCCTTGCAGTTTGAGAATACCAGCAAAAACAGCAATGAGGAAGTGACCTGAGCTAGGCACGACCTGTTATCGAACGTAGTAGAGACTTTTACAGCCCTTGCAATAAAACTGCGTAGGTCCAAACAACATGTAAACAAGATTCAAGCATAGCTATAGCCATAGATAGAAAAGCGTTCAAGAGCTGCATGTAAATTTTTATCAACAAAAAATACCAGCTCCGGGGAAATGGGTTATTCAAACGCTCTTCGAGTTGCAGAAAAGGGGATGAGTATCATCACATCATAACTGAAGTTCATAATAAATGCAAGCTCGGATAAAGCCTGCTTTCATGCATCTTCAAGCTGAAAGGAGGAACGCTCTCAAGAGGTTTGTAATGTAACTAATCAGCAAATTACTTTAAGAAAAAACCGGAAACGCTGCCAACTTATCGCTAGTCCAAGATCGTAAACAAAGACGATCGCAAGTCTCCAAGGCCAGTAAAGGCATGATCAAACGGAATGGAAGATACATGGAAATGTATGGTAAATTTTGGCGTAAATTTAGCATGGAAAGTTGCTTGTGCTAGAAATCATTTTTCAGTTAAGTCCCCCACCGACAACTGAAAGGATCTGCTTCATAGAAAGAACTGAGGAATTAGATGGGAAACACATAACTTCTATATTGAAGGCAAAAGCACAAATGGAGCAGAAGAAATTGGCGAGTTTGGAAGCTCCATGTTCGTTAGTGGTAAAGCCAGTTGATACAATTTATTTGAAAAAAAAAGCAGCATGTTTAGTCCATTAGAACAGAAGCCTCATTTACCGTGAAGAGAATACTTCCATTTTACTGAGAAATTTCGGGAATTTCCAGTCTTAGAGAGATAGAGAACTTATGGAAAACAAGTGGGATTCATCATTTATATGGCAACATTTGGTTTTCCAAGAAAAACTGCAGACAAATGCAAAAAGAATCATCGTATAGGATTCTAAGATTATCGGAGTAGACAGACGCAAGAAACATTCTGAACCATTAGACATTACGAAAAGATCTGTAGTGACAAATGAATGGCGAATCAGCGGTGTCAAATGATTTGCACATGGTCTTCCTTAATGCAAAAATATGTCCACTGATGGAATATATAGCGACAGAAATTTCCGATGATAATCGTAAAAAACTCTGCGTGCAGCTATCTTTAGCAAAGGGTAAAGAGTGCTTAATCGGATTAGAGTGATGTTCCGAACAGAAAATATCGTACAGTTTGTTATCACAAGCATTCCTTTCATACTGGTATGAATTTGCAAGCAAAGAGCGATTCAGTATCTACCTAAAGGATATGGCCATCATCTACATCACTATGGCTGGATAGATGTACACCACTACTTCGAAACTTCCTCAAGAACTGCACATTTCCCAGAGGCCCATTCGCAGAGCGCACAGCATATTGCGCACGACTAGATGGTTTCAAGCAAGTAATTACGAAAAAAAACTCATCTAAAAGGATGAGAAATTTCACCTCATTACATATTTTTGGTGGGAAAATTCGTGCACTTGTGCATGAATACTGCAGCATTTCATTTCTACATATTTGGAACACACACACCTGCATTGTAAAAAAAAAGCGAGCTAAGATATTTGGCACAAAGGAGAGGATAAGGGAAGATCCATTTGTATCTGTATTGGAGGAAAATCCGCTGGAGTATCAAACACAATTTTGGGGCTCTTTGAAGATCTATAATACATAACGAATCGTAAGGTGCATTCAAGAACTATCAGATAGCGGGAAACCGAGCGGGTCCCAAAGCGAACGCACCTTCTAGCACCTCTGAGATTAGGTACTAATTATAGTTACTCGTTATGTATTAAGTTGTCTCATGATTCTTCATACTTGAGCCATGAATTTCACATTTTTCAAGAACTAAGATGCTACAAGGGTGCACTTTTAGGACTATCATTCTGATAAAATGCTATCACCACATTCATATGTGGGAGGAACACAAAACCGTTGAAAGCAAAACCGTTTTTGACGCTTTGATTATATAGTAAGTGTGTTTATGATCGTCCGATTTGAATATATGCTTGGAAGAGGAGGAGATTACATGGATTTTTTGGGCGGGAAACGACTTCAGTTTTCTTTGGCATTCGCAATTTCTTCCCGTTTTGACTTCAAAATCTATGAGGGTCAAACATTGTGTACATATTTGGAATTCGTCTTGTAGAGCTTCGCTCTATCGAATAGTATCTCTAAAGCCTCCCTATACCCTCCCTGTCCCTACCCAGAATTTGAGAAGACTCTGACTTACAACAGCAAGAAACAAATTGAAAAAAATTGCAAGAAAGCCTAATAGTTCGCGCATTGTATTCTTCATTAATATACTCGACTAAATTCATATTTGAACAAAGCGCATGGGAGAGAAAAAGTGAGTACAGCACAAGAACAATCACTTCAAGTGACAATTGAAGTGAATGAAGAACGCCCGCACAAAGCAACGTTACGTTCTTATCAAATTAGCACACAGACATGCCGGCTATTGCTACGGTCAAAAGTTGTCACGAGTGCAAGTATGGAATGTTTAGAATCATTCGCAACATATTTGTATTAACTGCAAGAGTAGCACTACTTACATGGCGGATGTAAGAACTTGTAAACAGAAGGTAAACACAAAGCCTGGCCGATTTGCTTCCATAGAGAGAATTCAGAAAAAAAACCTAATCAAGGAGAAATGGACGCCTTCCACGAGCTCGAAGTAAACATTCTTTCCTTGTAGGCAAGATTGTGAGAACTCACTGTTATGCGGATATTGACCAAAAACCACTGTAGAGCAAGAACATCTGGCAATTTCGAAAGTAACCATCTACAGATGAATAGTAGAGATACAGCAGTTCTTGGCTGAAATATTTCTTTCTCTTCCTATTTCCTTCCCTTACCCGAGCCACATTAGCCTACTGCATAAAAAAAAAGCTGCATAGAAAGAAAAAAGACAAAAATCTGCTCAAAAAAAATTTCAGGGCTCAAGCAAAACCACCATCGTATTCGGAAACAGCATGACAGAAAACCAATAATTACCAATTTTACCAAAATTTCAGGAAAATTCATGGATAAAGCTGAAATTGCAAAAGAGGAAGCTTCAAGCAAAACATTATCTCCCAACAGCTTCATAGAAGACCTCTAAATAATAAATTTAAAGTTTTGCCGAAATCTGTGAAAACAAGTTTAGTATTCAAAAAGAAAATATCAAGGTTTCAAGCAAAACCGCCATAAATTCGAAAATCATGACAATTTACCCTAAATACAAACTACCTTAATTCAACCAAATTTACTACTGAACTCGAAGTTCGAACTCCGCCAACTATCGGGTGGCAAGCCTTTCGGGATATGTAATTTCTGCCCCCTCCCCCCTCCTCCCAACATAACAGCTCAAGAGGAACGCTATTTCATAAAATGTAAATCCTTAAAATCCATTCATTAAGCTCTTCGCTGCACAGCTGGATTACAAAAACTGTGGCATTAGTACTGAGAATACTGTTTTTGTTTCAATTTGGCTTAGTTTCGTAAGCTCAGACCATTACAGTTTGTCAAATAGAAATGAAAGGAAATTCGAAGTCTGGGAGCTATAACGATCGGAATGCAAATCTGATTTCAATGGATGGATGAAAACCAAAAGAGCCAGTGGAAACGCAATTTTGTTTCTATGAGATTACCAATCTTTCAACTTCAATCTCAACTTTTTGTGTGACACAAGAAACCAGGAAGCAGGTGAAATATTCAACGTGATCAATCAAGGCCAAGTGGCGGAAACCGAAACGTTCGAAGGTCAAGAAAAAATGGCAAAGTAAACATTTACAAGAAGGCTGAGTATCCGAAAAAGGTCTCAAAGTTATCCAAAACTTGCCAGACTCTACTAACTCCCAGAACTATTTATAGAGATGTTGGAAAAATCATGTCAAAGGTGATACTCTAATTGCACTTCTGGACATTTTAACAGAGTGACAGTATCAGAATGAGAAAATTTTAAAAATAGCAACATCACAAGAGCGCTCGTGATCCGTCAATGAAAGAGACAAAACTGACTCTTTTTGATTTTATAATCCACGGTGGCAGATGTGTAAACTGTGGGAAATCATATGTTCGAAATTTACCTTATCAATCATCTTCACCAATTTTTCTAGATATAAAGAATGCTCGACCAAAACATAAAGAAGTGTGCGATGCATTTTTCAAAATTGCTTTTGACTTGTTTTCCAAAGCAAAAGTATAAATACTTATGCAGCGAGGTTTAAATTTTGCTACAACTTATTTTACCAACAGCAAATTTCACTTGCTAAAAAAAAGCCTTGAATCCAAGAGCTTGTGATAACGAAATTAAGTAGTTCATGTTCCTACGCCTTGCATTTTCCTAACGTTTTCCTAGGAACAACGAAAGCATTGGAGCCCCTATGAATCATAGCAACACGTAGAATGCACAATCGCAATCAGAAATGGAATTCTGTGCTTTGAATACAAGAAAAACACGCTTATGACACATATGACATAGCAAAAGCCTGAGAAATGTCTGGAAGAAGAAAGGTTCTCTCAGATGTAACCAGCAGTGAAAGAGACTCAACTTCTACCAAAGAACATATTCAACAGATCAAAAAAGCTGTTTACACCATTCTCGCACGTATAAAATTGTTTTCCACATTTCGAGCATCTGGGTTCTTTTTGTGCGCACAAGTCGTGGAAGCGGTTGAATAGGTTGAAAAACACCTATTCCAAATTATGGGAGGAGAGTTTCGAAAAAGAATACTGAAGAAGTTTATCTTGCACAAAGTGAAAGTGTGACAATGATATATGGAGAATATAGAAAGAAAGTTGGTAAATATGGCAGAACAGTAAATCCATGTTGTGCTTCAAGTCAGGATAAGCTTGTCCGAATCTACTGTAGTAGGCGAAAGTGTAGAATTTTAATCAAACTGGTAGCTGCTTCCAACACTACCTACAATCTTAAGAAGTTGCTAAAAGAAGAGAGCACAAAATTTTTCTTCCTTTACAAAAGCTGATGAAAAGTTAGTAGAACGGCAGGCTGCTGAATCACTTCATTAACATGTCCTCTTCGCTGACCTCTAGATAAAAGCTCTACGGAAATAGTGGACCTTATTTGAATCACAACTATCGTAATCCTATTTTTTACAACCATGACAGAAGAAAGCATTCAAAAACTAGCCAAAACGTCTAGCACGGAAATTTTGCAATAAAAATAGAAACCTAGACAATCATATGACCCATGATGAACTCGCATCGTCATAAGATAGTTGAAAATCAACGTGGTAAAGCCTCAAGAGCAACTGGATAATGGGCAAAAAGCAGTGAATATTATGAGATCAAAAAATGAACGATTGAATTAACTATGTAACTGCAAAAGTTGCGGCAAAGTAGTACTACCTTATTGGTTGAGTAACCACAGCTAATGGACAGAACGACAATTCACACCGAAGTGATCTTTGGTGACATTAGGTGCAATCGCTGATAAGCAGCTTTTTCATTTCACCGACGAATGCAAACGTGTTTTTCCTATAATGAAGACCCTGATGGAAACAACTTTATCAGTGTAGCAGAGCGAGGCAATTACTACGAATTGGAATTCAAAATCGGTTCACTTGCAAGGGATCAGCGTATTTAGACACCTTTTTCAACGACAACTGTGACCAGACATGTAGCGAATGATTTACGCTTTTACAACGGTCAACGAGATAAGGCTGCTTTTGCGAAGATCACTCAGATGAGCAGCAATCGAACGAGCTATACAATGCAAACAGAAGAGAGCATGTTTGTGTAAATAATGAAGCAATATTAGCTCTGGTAGATAAAATCAATAAACCAAGAGTGGGGAGAAAAAATCCGGAAAATCAAAAAAGGCTTGTCTTCGACTTCTTTGAAAAACTGATGAGGGAAGAAATGCTTTCTTATGAACTTTCAAGGTTTACGGCCTAAAGAACTTCCACCGTGAATACGTGTTTGTTGATTTGATATGTCATTGATAAAAACAAAGAATATTGTTTCTTGTTCAAAATACATGTTTTTGTCTGTTATAAACAATATTCCACCAGTTTGAGGCCCCAAACTGCGTGACCTAGCAGTACCGATGTTCAATATAGTGCTCTTGCGCTGCTTACAACATTTACGCGTAAAACATGCCAATGTGCGCTCCACGGCCATTTTTACGCGCAAGTCACAAGCAAATTGATAGCATTCGCAAGCATGGCATTAACTTTTACGCAGTTGGTGCCTTCAGCGCGAATCATAATCATAGAATCTGTTAGACTGTACTAAACGCAAACTGTATCCTACTCTGAAAAATGTGACGCACCATTACGGAAATAATACCTTGGGTAAGGAAGTTTATCGAAAATGAAACGCAACACTTCCCTAAACTAGTGAGAAAATATTCGCATTACCAAGATGAGCATGGCTCATCGTTTGCAGAAAACTGGTTCAACTAGTTGTTTATTCAAGTTCCAGCAATTTCTACCCTTTGACAAAATGTGGAACTGGAAGTAAAAGAAGACTAAAAGTGAAAGTAGTAACAATAAAACTAGTCAGAACTTTGACGAGTAGTAATTTCTGCCGGAGAAGGAAGACAGATATAGGAATCTCGAATGGTAGATTGAAACAGGGTTCACGAAGATTTAGATCGACACAGCGGCCGATATTCAGAACCGTTATTTGAATGTTTCAAGATCTTGAGTAGAAAGTGGCTGCTTGTTCAGCTCGAGAGATCTCCAGTGGAATGAAAAAGAAACTTCGAACAAGTGGCCCCTACAACCCATCTGGAACGGAACGAGAAAGCTATCAGCTCAATAGTGAACTCGTCGTGGAATAGAGAAGGTAAACAGAGTGCAATGAAACAGTGGAATGAACCGTAATAGCGTGGAAAGAGACTCCAAATATTCTTGGAATGTTGATCAGAACAAAGAATTATATAGTGAGGTGATGACAAATCAAAATGTTGAATATGAAAGCACTAAATAATTCAAAAAGTTGTCAGAACAAAAACAAGCAAAAAACAATGGAAAACTTGATATTTGACAAAAAACCAAACCTTGCAAAGGAGAGAACGCAAGAATTACCCATGGAAATGAAGTGAGCATCAACGACGTCGATGGGAAATGGGAGAAGTTTTTTCCCTCTCGAAAGCTGTCAGTGGACGATACTGATGCTTGGATATCGATCGAGGGGACGAATGAACCTCGCCGCGCGCCGCTAGACAACATGGAAAGCAGCGCAAACTGGGGGGGGGGGGACGCAGAGGGGTCGTACATTCCCTGTGAAGACAAGCAGAGACCTGGATTCCGATGCTGTAAGAGAAAAGTAAGTTTTCTGGCCAAATCGTAAACTGGAAAGAGAAAATGCTGAAAGAGTCGTGACTTAACGACTTTATTGTGTCTCAAACACACAACGGTCATTGGTCCGAAACAGCTGACGGCTCATTTCGCGCCTGAAGAATTGCGTACGTACACTTTGAATCCTTTCGTAATAACGATACTTTTCCGAAAGATTACAGCCACTTCGAGACTGCATTTCTGCTGAGGACAAATAGTGGCATTGTTTGACGCACAAAAACTAGGAAGGGTGTCACAGCTTCTAACTGGTAATCCTCATATCGTTCAGAGAACGAATGTATAGCTTGATAAATTTTGACAGATAGAGTGCACTTGCACTTCGAACCTCACTTGTGCGTAAGAAATAATCATAGAACACACAACTTTAAGCCTAAACAGTCGTGTCATCTCCTAAAATGGTAGCGACTACACAAAAAAAACCGCGCGTATACTTCAGAATTTGTTGGCAAGGGGCGCTACATTCTGAATAAAGCTTCTAGTAGGTTTCCGTATATTCGTAAACCATGGAAATTTTTTAAGCGTCATGTGTGAACATTTAACATAGTAAAAAGTAAATGAAATGAGGTTTGGCATGTTTCATAGAAGAAATTGCAAGCGGCTAAACGAAGGCCAACATTTTCAAATAGCCTCGAGTTCAGTTTTCTGATCTCTGTACATCTGGCATGCAAGTTATGAATTACTAAATGCCTTCTGACTAGTTCTTCCATTTTGTCTAGATTTAGGAAGAATGTTTGACCCATGTCAGTTTCTACGCGCAGGAAGGATTCACAGTGCAAGCGCACAATATACCGGTACCGTCAGATTCTTTTATATGCCTCACAAGTAAAAACTTCTTTGCTTGTGTACCATAAGAGATAGTCACGAGCACACGTGTGCTAGAATATCATATTTTGAGAAGTTGTTTACAAAATGGGAGTCAAGAAAGTCATGCGCACGAGCACCCAGTAATCAAATTTCGTGTTCGATGTGAACTAAAGGAGAAAGAATAAACAGCTTGACCTCAAATCACTGTCTCAATTAGTGTGTGATTATGAGACTCTGAACGCCATGCACACATAGCAGCAAACTCAAAAACGTTCTCTTATTTCAAGCAGTTTGAAGCTAGAAAATGGAGTAACCGTTTAAACAAAGTGATTGGTGACACAACTAAACCATTGCTCAAGAGGCAGTTCACATAATTCACTTGGGGCGGGAAAGGTGCTCTTCTGGTCTTACTAGGATGGTGAACTCGGAAAAAGTACGCCTGAGGACATTAAAGTTGAGTACTTGGTTACGTGGTTCATGTGAGCTGCCGCCTGGGCAGTAATATGGGTGGTCGTCCCTATTCCCCTTCAAGAATTCCAGAACCTCACTTGCCCGAGCGCTATATCTGAAGTGGCAACTATGGGCTCGGAATGGCAGCGGCAACGCACGGCGTTTTTTCGCCTCCTCTATTGGGAGTTTCCGCTCAACATATTTGTAAACGGCAATCTTCAGAACTCAACATATTTGTAAACTGCAAATTTCAAAAATTTCACAGAAGCCTAGCCTGACTGGCTCCCTGAAGTTCAACGGCTTGACTCGTAGCGTTACGTTGTTTCCAAAAGCGATTCCCATTTTCAACGAAATGAGCCCGTATCGAAATTGAAGAGGGTCGCTTAGGATCAAATTTCGTGAAAAATTCGCGACCAAAATTCCGAGCCACTGCCACTAAGCTCACATGTTCAAAGAGTGTTCCTTTACCGATCAAAGAAAAGCACAAATGGTACTTGATAGCGTCGGAAATCGGTGCGACAAAAGCTGTTACTATAGTCAAATTATATGTGTTGTATGCTAAACAAAGTTGCAGTCCAGCTTATTTGACGAACGGTGTTAGTGGCTACTACTAGTGGCCCACGGAATTTCTTTTGCTTTCTCCGTATTTTTTCCAAGTTACGAATGAAATGACATCGCTACATAGCAGGTTCCTGGAAGCAATTGCCTATGATAATGCAATGTGCAGAATTCAGTGTAAAAGAAGTTGTGCACCATTTTTGGCTATTTTTTATGCGAAATGTTATAAAAGCATGGCAGTACTTCAGCATTTGTGGTACATGAGCACTTTTGATAAATGAGCTTGTTAGACTATACATATAAACACCGATTATTCATAGGATAGTGTTAGAGAATTTTTGACAGAAGACTAAAAGATTTGAAAATTTTGGATCCGGCAACACTTGTAGCCTGTAAGTTGAGCAGAAATTTCAGCTAACTTTTTATCAATGCGTAGAGGGGTAGTACGAGCTATACTCACAATATTTCTTCTTAATAGTATATACGTGTATGGAATTGTAGGGACATCATAGTTACTTATGAAAAAACTGTTACGTAACAGACGAAAAAAAAAGCGCAAAAAAAATTCATTGTGTGCCTATACATGCCATGTTTGCCATGAATGGTCAGTACGTAGTACTAAGTTGTGCATTTATAAATCATCCTCTTTCAATTAGTTTTGCGGGGATAAGCTAGGGTTCCAGTCACAAGAATATCCACAGAAGAAGGGTCGGACTCACTGTGATGGCTGTGCCAAGGTTAACTCAAATAAATCTTCAGATTTTTCTCACCACTCTGAAGTACATCAGTTAGAAACGGGTACTCTGTTTGGAAGCAATCTATCAAAGTTACTTCTTGCAATCACTAGGGGAACTATTCGTATATTGCAAAACATGACAATGACAAATGGGCTTGTTTACAATATCATCACTCTGGCCACAAAACGAGAAAATAGTATACTCCATTTGATCATATCAAAAGAATATATGGCTGATGAAACACGCATTAATAAACCAGTGCGTCACCTCTGCTTCGCAGAGGCTCGCACCGGCCCTACTTTCCGTATGCCTTAGTCATTCCAGCATAATAATGACATTGAAACTCACCACGCTATGCAGGCTATCATGAATGATTTGTAAACAACTACTCATTTCGAGAGCTTTTTTGTGTGAGATCGGTATTTTCGCGTGGATGAAACTTTTCCGAGAAAAATAAGTGCAAATTGAACCGGTTTTTGGACTTCTTATGATTTGGTAGTCGCCATAACGACGATGATCACCGTCGGCTACATCTCTGTGCAAAAATCTTCTCAAATGATTAGGTGAAAATGATCTAGGCAAATTGAACATTTACGCAACTGATTTTTTTCGCGCCATTTCCGTAAAGTAATCAACTTTAGTTCAATTTTTGGGCTAAAGTCCATGGCTTGCACATTAGCTTGTTAATCATATCCATGAGTTTGCAAAAAAGTGGTGGTACAGGCCCAATTTTGCTGGCCAGAAGCCAAGTGGATCCGTTTGAAGCGGAATTTATGAGGGATCCACTCAACGGATCCGCTCGTGCTTTTGCATAGCGGGCTTTCATGCTGCTAGCATGCGCTGTGCAAAATTTGGGTTCGAGAGGTGGGCTGGAACTCACTCTAAGAATTTCGTAACGGACAGACACACACACACACAGGCACACAAAAAGACGTAAACATCCTTAGTCCGTTATTATAAGTCACCAGTGCGTCACCTCTGCTTCGCAGAGGTTCGCACTGGCTCTACTATCTATGTGCCTTACTCATTCTCGTAAAATCGTGGCACTGGAACTCACCGCGCTATGCCGACTACCACGAATAAAATGTAAACAACCACTCATTTAGAAAGTCTTTTCACGTGAGATCGGCGATTTCGAGTGGATGAAACTTTTCGCAGGAAGACAAACGCAAATTTGAATAGGTTTTTGGATTTGTCATGGCTTGGTAGTCGCCATAAAGGTAATGATAACCGTGAGCTACATGTCTGTGCGGAAATCTTCTCAAACGCTTGGCTAGAACCTTGGCAAGTTGACCATTTACACAACCAATTCATTTTGGCGCCGTTTTCGTTATGTGGTAAACTTTCGACCACTTTTCTGGCTAAACTCCATCGCTTGCACATTTGCTTACCAAACTCATCCACGACTCTGCAAAAAGTGGTGGTACGGACCGAATTTTGCGGTACAGAAAGCCAGGTGGACCCGTTTGGCGCGCAATTTTTAACAAATCCACTCGACGGATTTGCTCGCGCTTTTGTATATTGGACTTTCATGCTGCTAGCATGCGCCGTGCAAAATTTGGGCTCAGGAGGTTGGCTGGAACATGTTCTACGAATTTCGTAACGGACAGACACACACACAAAAAGACGTAAACAACCCTTAGCCCGTTATTATAAGTCATGATAATCATGATAAGCTCTGTTCCTGTTTTCGAATCTATACTTCCTGCAAAAAGATACTCTTGGATTTTCCAAGCTTTACTCGAAAAGGCTCTACAATGTCAAGAACAGCCAAAACTTCCGAATGGGCTTTGTACTACACAAAGCATAAGCTGGTCATTCATGGATTTGAATGGATTTGAATCAGCGAAACAAATAATTCATTCCAAATCCGTAATTCCAGATATCAAAACAATGCAGATTCTGATGTTCACAACGTTTCCTTTTAGAGAATGATTTAGTTTAAGGATCTGTCAGAGTTCACCGATGTTACCAGTGTTACCCGTTCAAAAGTGTTACTCGTGTTACCAATGTTACTCGTTTTGCTAGTGCTGCTAATGTTACTCGTCCGAAAAAAATGAGATCGTATTGATGATTATTTCGCTACTCAACAGCAAAAGCGGTAACACTAGCAACATTAGTGACATTGCTAACAGCGGTTACACTGGTAACATGAGTAACACGTAAGAGGAGTAGCAGTAACACGAAGAACTCTGACGGATCCCTTAGCAGGGTGACGGTCGGCATAAATCGGATGTAAAAATAACACAGTTTGGCTAAGCTTATCTAAGGCAGCTTTGGATGCTGATGACCAGTGTCAAGTTTCCATAATACCTTTTGCGGAACTTCAATAAGCCTCTTATATAGTGCTACTACGAAAAGAATATGGTACTTGTGGTCAGCGTTTAGAAGAATGCCCCTGGATAGTCATCTAGATACACAACTTTGCCTTACATTATTTATATTGTAAGGCAAATATAGATATTGTGCAGAAAACAACATTGAGAGCAAGGAATGTGAAGATAAAAGAAAAGATATCCCATGTAGATGAATACTGCCCTGCTTGAAATTTTTAGGACAAAGTAAGAGAAAACAAGTACGCCGCATTCAGAAGTTAAACAACTGACCAAATTCTTTTGGTCAAAAAGTTGCCGGGTCTCAACGTGCGAATTTGCGTTTATCACAGAAGAAGACGTGATAATCATACAATGAGCAGGTTTTTGCATGTCATAACGCATTACAAGCAAGAATTCATGATGGACGCGTTTATTCTCAAAAATCTACCGTTACTGTAAAGTCGATTTTTCGAAGTCAATGTATTAAATGAAAATGTAAAGAATTTTGCTCTCTCTCTTTACAAGAAAAAGTTGATTTTTTTTCTTACGCCTCATACCCATTCTCAGGACCCTGGATTGAACAAAATGGGGTTTTGTACTACGTTCCCGAAGGAAAAAAGAAAGTCGTAAAAGCTATAAGAAAGCATGGAGAAGCAAAAAATGACTTTGTAGAAAACTCGGAACTTACAGATACATCTGGCATTTTGTACCTTATAAGTTATCGAGAAAAATGGATCCACCAAGAGGGAATTCTGGGAGGTACTACTTGTGCAGAAAATATCCAAGCAGTGACTACAATAATCTGATCAGTTCTTCCTTGGCCCTGACATGTTACACCCCACAATATTAAGCAATGGCTTCACATAATCAAACATCACAGTGTTCTCCTACTGCTCAGCCATACTGCTGTTACTTTGTTTACTATCCAAGCCTGATCTAGTAGTGTGTTTGCTGAAGTGTGTTATAAATGTTATTTATCCTTAGGCACTTTGAGATACAGACAGCATGATCAACACATAAAGTGGCTCTTCCGGCAT
Source organism: Cylicocyclus nassatus (assembly GCA_958299035.1). NCBI lineage: Eukaryota > Metazoa > Nematoda > Chromadorea > Rhabditida > Strongylidae > Cylicocyclus > Cylicocyclus nassatus. The sequence continues at coordinate 39,063,466 of CATQJL010000001.1, read as the reverse complement.
GCAGAGAAGTGCAAAATCCTAGACGCACAGAAATTATTATTCGACTTTATTGAAAAAAAGAAATCTTACAGAACATAGTTGAAAGTTTTCGAACAATTGAAGTAATGTATGCGACAAGGCATTTGTACACCAGAAATGCTAAGCCCAAAAATGCACTAGAAACACGTTTCAAAGTTGCATTGGAAAATTTTGCTTTTTACTGGGCAGCCAAATAAAATCTTTTTTAGTCCTTTTTCTTTCTCGCCATATAATGCGCTTTGCACGGAAGAGGAATGGGACGTGCTTTCAAAAGTCCCTCTTTGTTACTGAAACTGTAACGGCTTTCGACATCAAGTACATAGATTGTTCGAATACTTCGATTGCTTCTTGTTAATGCTAAATTGCGATTTAAACAATCCATTTTTGGCATGTTTATAGAATGCATAGTATGTCCCGACGGGGGAAATGAAGCTTTACCCTTTTCTCGCGCCACATAGCGAGACGTACAATAAACTTTTACCCTAAAACATAAGCACTGGGATGACTAACTTCATAGCACTATTCGGCCACCAACGGATGTCAAAAGATTTTTTCTATAATCACTCAACATATTTCATTCGACATTGCAGTTACGGTATGTATTATAGATGATTACTTCGAGAAAACGGAATGTGTATAGGTAGTACTTTACGTTTTTTCGATTAACAAATCAAGAAGAACTGTACGATTTGATAGAAAGCCGCACACACGGAAGCTTTTACAGTAGGCAAAATACATAACCTCGAGTCATTTGTAACTTAATATGTGAAACTGCACACTAAGCCCTATTAGCGACGGCAACGTTACTGGTAACTTTTCTGTAGAACATTTTCTAGCCTAACAAAGTGTGCAAATGTGTTCTATTAATTAACAAGTAATCGACAAAAACAAAAGAGACAGGGACAAGCAGAAACCACTGGAAATAAGCAGGTTCTAGTCTTGTTGCTCGTCAGTTAGCGTGTTTAATGTGCACTACGCATATTAAGTTACGAAGGACTCGACGATAATCGTTTGATTCTGAGATGTTTTCGTTGCTTTGCGGTGGAGGAAGTTCTTGATTTCAAGTAATATAGTCTTGCAAAAAGGCTACCTTTTCTTAAAGTTCCTAATCTACTACATCAACATAGGTTAAACCAATGTTTTAGCTATGCTAGGAAAGATACATGTGGCGTTATTTCCCTCTTGTTAATATAGGATTAACTAATATTGTTTTTTATCCACGATTTTTCGAGGGAAAGTAGTGCAATTTTAATATCACATATCAACTATTCGCACTTTTATACTAACAGTAAAGGACGGTTACGATACGGCTAAATTTTCAAAGGCTCAGTTCCTTGAATTTCTAAGCTATGTTTTCAAGCTGTAGTGTATATAGAGATAAGTGATTTAGCATGATGATACACACAACTTTTCTCTATTAAACGATTAACAATAACAATTGTAAAATGATATTTTGGGACATTTTGATGGAAACAGATTTCATCTGCGCTAGTGAGAGAATTGGGACTTCTTTGTGCCTTTTGAAAGGAAATAAATTCTAATCAAACATTACCGCTTACGCTTACATACATTCCACTTCTCATTAACGTGCTCTTTTCGAAGATACTAAACATTGAAAAATTTGGGGTTTTTGTAAAAGCCGTAAAAGCGAACAAAATTGTTTATTAGATAAAACAACAAATCCTCCCCTAAAGCTTATGTCAGCCACATGAGTTTTCAAAGTTGCAGATGGAGTGATTTCGTAACTACCAAAAAGCCATATTCTCAAAAACTTGTGGTCTCCCCTATGACCGAAACACTCTCCGATTTGTTTCGAATAGGGTACGGATTCTAATCTCGTAGATGCAAGAGGTTTAGATTTGTTTCCTAGTGATCTAACAGTTATAGTGCATTTGATGGATGGGTGAGTAGATAACTTCGCAGAAAATTCGCTACGTTTTTGCCAGCTTTTCTTTGAGTTCAGTTGGGTCGACGTAATGGTTGGAAGGAAAGTGCATGCATTCTGAGTGCCGTCAGAGCTGGAATATACTGATTTTAGCTATTGTGGGCGAATGTCAATATAGTCGAAACTGCCTTTCAGCTTCTATGGAGTGGAGAAACTACGGTCCGAATATGCTTTTGAGGTCCGAATATGCTTTTGACGTTGTTGTTAGAGCACAAAACAGGAATGAATGCATACGAAGAGATATTTTCCGGAAATTGAAAGTTTACGAACGGAATTAGGAACTAGGAACGCTTTGAGTGATTGTGCTCCACACTCGAAGCATTTGCGAATGGCCATTTGGTGCCCGGCACCGCTTGTGCATGTGATCAGCAGCAGCTCACGAAAGTGCTTCTCCGACGAGTGTGATCAACAAACTAGTGCAAGGATTTAGCGACCAAACGATTATGTTCCAGGGCAAAGTCCCTGGAGAATGGCAAACATAGAAGTTTAGAGGGGGTTTGGAGGTGAGAGCCAAGGAAACAGTCCAAGTATAAATGAGCAAATTTCTCTTTCTGATCTAACATTCTGGACCTTTGAAATACAACAACGAAACCACACTAATCATCTTCTGTCTTACCTTGTGTTCTCATAGATATGTGAAACATCTGGAAGATATGAAAGACAACTCTGCACTGATTTCTGTGAATTTTAGAGACCTCAACTCAAGCACTGCATTGCTCAGGCGGCAGTTCGCATGATCCAACTGTCCAAAACTGTAACTCATGATTTTCGGGCCAAACTTTGTCTTTTACTCGAGGACGCTGATTGTCCGCCTAAAAAGATCAGTTTAGAACCGACCTTCTTGACCGAATAAAACTGAATGAGCGTCTTCATTGCGCCGGAAATAACCTTGCCAGCATTTTTTCTCCATGTTACACACCAAGAATTTAATCATAAAATCGACAATAATGGAAGTAAAGAGGTGCATATTCTCAAACTGATGTTTAGCATGCACCAGTGCCTGACAATTTTGCGTTACTTTTATCTCGATCTTCTTTTCGATATTTCATTCATTCAGGACATCTCAGAAAAAAGTCCCGCTATTTGATTGTTATATCTCTTGCCCTAATGTCTTCTGTAACTTTTTGATACCTTCTCGTAGGGCTAGTTCGATTTGCATTTATAGCATAAAGTGAACAGATCACCGATATCTTGCCGTTGCTGCAGGATTAGCGTAGGAACTTTGAGCATGCTTTCGCAACATTAGAACCAAATCTTGCTAAGAAGTAGGCTCCAAACTCTTAAAATATTGTAACCAGGGAAATTAGGATTGGTGTATCAAGATATGAGCGTTGCTCATTGCAGTAAGCCTTTGTCAAAAAGTTGTGTCAAATATATCTAAAATCAGTATTTGCGACACCCATCATATTAATTTACCGCACTATATAAACTGCTTCACAAACCAGTAGGAAGTTATTTGCTGAAAATATCTTATAACCTTAGCAAAAAAGCTTCAGGGGGTTTGGAGATTTTCTGAAAGTGCTACTCATTTGCGAGAATGCCATTATGCTGGAAGTTTCTACTACTTCCGCAGTAACAAAGAAGGGTTGGTAATTCTTTCCTATAAATGTAATCGGTAGTTGAAGTCGTTTATGAAATAGCCCATAGTTTGGCGAATGAAATCGTAGCAAGTAAAGATCAAAGAGCGGGGACACTTTTGGAGCACTCTGCATTTTCTTCGTCATTTCAGATCGTCTTCCGCTAGCGGGAACCTCCAACTCTACCAAAGCGCTTCCGAATGCTTTAGGAGATGATTTAAGAATTATTACACTGATCGTAGCTTTATATATTGGGCGAGGACTAATAGATAAACACAACAGCAGTTTCCCTGCAAGTAAGCATTAGAAGAAATATTTTTATGTCACAACGTAAATTCCATTCAATGGCAGATGAGAATTTGCTTACGCTCAAGTTGAACATTATTCATTAGAAAAAAGAAGCATTGTTCAAGTTGATTCTCATCTATGCTCTCTCTGCATACTCTACCTATCTTTTGATTTTGGAGAAGAGTGGAATAAGTCATGAATTTGATAGTAAGTTAGCAAAGTTAACTGCGAAGTCGAAGTGTACTGTGACTTTGCAAGCAGCAAATGCAAAAACCGAGGAGCAAAGTGGATTTTCAGTGCTGTTATTAGCATCAAGTTTACAACGCAAAGGAAGTACTCGACGATTTGAACTGGACTAAAATTAGCCGCCTTCCGCACTGCGAAAGTGTAAACGCTGTTCTTGGCGAGCTCCATCAGAAGGTTATTGACAGGACTGATCAGTCACTCCACATCTGTTCGGTTTTTCTGTGTGAGAACTACAACCAATGTGTAGCTCGTGAGTTGTAACGTTCGTGCAAAGCACGAAATGAGCGCATGTCTATCACGAGAACTACGATAGCAGATTGTTGTGATAGCTTGCTCGCTATCAGCAGTGTAGAGCAAAGAGTAATGAACAGATGTGCAAATTATGAGAGTGAGAGTAAATCGTGTAAGAAATTCCCAAAAGTTATTTTTGAGATACGGATCCTATCATTTCCATTCCTCTCACACTGTAACGCAAAAAGCGAGCTGAAAAAGAGACTAGGCTTGCTATTTGTGTAATGTAAACAAGCGAAGTCATCTATTTCTGGTTTTCTTATCTGTGAGCGTGGTTTCTTCTTCAAACTAGCCGTAGTGATTTTTTGATCTCTTTTTCATGCCTATTTTTTGACCGTTAAATGCCAGGCAGGCGGACAAAAAAAATAGGGCATTGTTGTAAGAATTGGATGGTGTAATGTAGTGTTTTTTTATGCAGTTAGTTTTCAATATTGAGGAAATTTTAAAACACCTCAAATTACATTGCAATTACCACAAATACAATAGAACTTTCTTTTGAAAGATGACCAAACCTTAGCCTCATTGGAGTAACAAAAAAGGTAGTGATAGTGTAGTAACTGGCTTGAATTTCAGTGAAAATGGAGATTGGAAAATCTTCCTGTGGGACAACAGCAACTCATTAAACCATATAATCCATCCAATGTTTTATAAGGAGTTCGGATGTTTCAAAAAAAATTTTTTTATGTTGGACAGAAGCTGCTCAGGCCTCTAAATTCAATGATGAAGGGAATCCATTTTTGTGAAAACATCAATTTACTGGCCGAGGCAGCTGCAACTATAGAATGAAAAGCTTTTGTTGATGTCTGAAATGACTATGAAAATCGCATGGAACTTTGAATACAAATCGGAAGTAGCTGATCGCTTTGGATAGCCCATGGCTCGTCAAAAATTGTGCAGCACAGCTGGAGAACTCATTTCAAAACATGAGTTTTCAGCAGTAAAGCATTTAAAACATGTGGTGAACTCTGACAGTAAATCTCGGCCGGCAGATGAACCATTTGCTGCCGAGATTTGGATTTGTTTTGAAGCTTTTCTTATTGCAATAATGTTAATTTATCTTGTTCTGAAAATGACTAGTTTAGTGCTCAAGCCTTTTATAATATAAGATCCTAGGCACTTACAAATCAGCACATCATTACCCCAAGAATATAGAGAGTAACATTCTTTGCTACGAAGCTTGATCAACAGCTGTGCGGATAATGCTATAGACCGATAAAAAGTGTACTAGTCCGCCAGACAAAATTAATTGCAAATAATGAGCTTTGAGCTTTTGTAACGTCTAGCTTATGTTTATTGTCGTAGCATCATCGTTATCTCGCTGGATTTTCAAAACACCCTCACTGACACTGTTTCAACTGCAAACAAAACAATTGTACTTTGAGGTGTAAAAGTGAGGAAATTGCACCCAGACCTGGTAAATATCTACATTTAGAGATTCTAGGAGCACACAAGTGGGAAAGAAAGTGGACATCCATGATAATTGTTAGCACAAAAGAGATTGTGAAAAATAGACGAATTGACTATTATTCCATATGCACACTATGTTGTTAGATTACATGTTGTCACTCTTCGGAAGCAAATTTACGCGTATGATATATCCTAAGGAGGAATCAATCAATCGAATTTCTAAAATGAGAGCGGTTTTGCTAAAGAACGGATATTATGAAGGGAAGTATGCATTGTTGAGGATTCGCATCAATCACGTTTGCAGAACTTTGAAGCTATGACAAGCTTTTTATTTCTATGAAACTTATGATTCAATTGTGAAGCCAGTTTGAGGAGGCCTTTTTTGCAGCTTCATTGAAAATTTGAAAGGCCGTATGTAGAAATTTTTAAGAGAAAAGCCCACCCTTATCGCTTCGCATTTCGTGGAAAGCTTATTCTTCAAACTTATCAGCATGACCTTTGATAAAGAGCCAAGGCGTTCAACGTCATACCTTATCACCATCTGACAGTTGGAGCATGCGTGGGGAATGGCGGCTATACACCTACATTATGAGATAAAGCATTTCCAACTAGCATTTTCCAACCACGTAACGGTTTTTGCTTTTAGCCTAGAAAACGTGAAGCTTCATGTCTGTGTCAAATAAAGTTTTCTGAATATAAATATGGCATGGAACATTAGTTACAAGAAGTAACTACCCTATTTATGTGCCAAACGCTACTGTTTTTCTAAACTCGACCAGCGTGAACACATCAAAAAATTTTGCGACAAGGACTTTCTACCGTGCTCCCGCTTACCTAAAAGACATGTGTGGGGGGCGACCAATCGAGGCACTGGTGCGGCCAAACTGCTTGTTTGTAAAACCGGAAAAGGTGCGCTGTACTCGTAAAATCAGGGTACTAAATCAGAAGTTTTGTTCTCAAATCATAAAGACAAATAAAGAATGAGGCCTTAGTTTGTCAGATAGCAAATCTCCACTAAATACTGTGATTACTCTTCTGGTTGACGAACTTTATATTGAGTAGATACACCTCGAAGTTCCTTGATGCAGAGCTACTATTGTCTAATGATGAAGGCTTGCTCCCAAAGCTGAGCGATCTGAATGCTTATCTTTAGCAAAAAACAGCGTGTGCTTTCATAATGAGAAGAAAAGCCTCTTGATTGCCATGAAGAGTACTGGTGTTCGCAAAAGTCTGTTCCCACCATTTTCAAAAATCCAGAACCTCCGATTTTTCCCAACCGATATTTGATTTAAGTTTTCTGAAGAGGAAATCATGCTCCTCATGAGAGTTTTTTGATCACCTTTTACTTAGTATACTTAGCGTAACAGAAGTAGCAACATTATTTTCAAATTTCAATTTTATGTATTGTAAACTGAAACTTGCAAGAAAAATCGGAAACATCGGTGTCACTGTTTTATTACCTGCTTTTTCTATCTGAGCAGAGTCTGCACTGATCGAAAGTCTCTATGAAAAGTATTTTCGAAAAAAAGGTTAAAAGAGAAATTTGCTGTTTTGTACAGCTCACTCAAAAATCACGCCTCTACTATGCTTACTGTACGTATACGATAATAGCGCAGTAACTCAGTCCGCCTCTATTTAGCAAAATTACAATATTTTTGACATCTTCGCTTACACGAACCATGTTGTGGACTCATGAGAAATAAAGTAAATAAAATCAGCAAGTAGTTGAATGCCGGGCTCGTGTGTAGAAGACAGAAAATGTGATTAGTTGTGTTCGTTAATTTGGGGAAATATCAAAGAATTTGTTAGAATTCCTCATTTGATGTTGCGCAGATGCTGAGAACTCTGCATCGACATCCCAATGTGTTAGTGTTCATCTAGTCGGGATTTGCTGACCTTATCGTCCCTCTCTAGCGAACGTAAAATTTAAAATCCCATTGCCAACTTTACCGAATAAATCTGCGTAGATGATACTTGAAAAATACAAGCAGATTTTGCTGTGTGAATGATAGCTCAACAGTACAATATTTTCAGCCAAATGAAGGCAACTTTGCCCAAAGAACCATGCATGGAAAGGTAAAGTATCTTGATAGCTAAAACCATTTATATTTAGCAGTCAAAGCCGAACTTTTTAAACTTCAATAATATCCCTAGCCTGGGTCTTCCTTGCTTGTTGAAATATGGGAAATAAATGCTGCTCAGCGATATTATATATAGAAACAGAAATAGTAGTACGCAAAAGTGTACAATATACTACAATATTCTGTTCAAAATCAATTTTGTAAAAGAAATATCTTAGCTACGTTTCGTTTCTGCCCTTAGGCGGAATGTAGGGACTCCGGACTCTCCCCTGAACTCCTCAGGAAGGAAGGACAGCCCGTGATATCTCGTGATATTATGAATGTCAATACTGCGGCGCGTACTACATTTTTTTTATTTTGCTGTTTTCCAAAAATTTGGATGTACAGACAAAAATGCCCGTGAATCGGCATGTTTAAATACGTTATCCTATTTACGACTTATTCTCGCCACTGCGGTGTGATAATCGCAGCTCCTTCAAGGTGATGCGCTAGTTGTGATTCCCGTCGACGAATTCGGGTGTTTCTAGTCTTGCGTAATTCTAGCGAGATATTGCTGGAACAGGTTGAGCAGTGAGACAGTGAAACACGCTACATATAGTTGTCATTCATCACATATATCATTCACCAATATGTATCGCTATTCAGACAACAATTTTCCTGCATGTTGCATATAAAATCTGCTCTATTTTGCTGCGAATCTGAGACCTCTAATAGATTGTTTGATTTCTTATTACTTGAAATGAAAAATGAAGCAACATATCGCTTTTCTACTAGTCTTCGGTAAGCACTAAAAGAACAATAAAGGCATTCGGTAGAAAGAGTTCGTTTCTGAAGGAAAAGTCTATTTTCTGAGAACACTGGCGACCAATTTCCCTCGAGCATTGCCCAAGATAGTCCTTCGGGAATAACAACTACAATGTATGAAATCTTTCTAAATGCATTTGTACCACTTTGGCCATTATATTCTGAGAAAAGCAATAGAGGAGAAGCAGAATATGGAAATTGTAGCTTTGGACAGGTCTTCTACGCCTAGGCCTCTAATACGCTTCACAAAAATCATTCCCCTAAACTTCGGAAGTGAAGATGAGACGAGAATGAGGGAAAGAATTTGTGGCTTCGGGGTAAAAATTTCTCTTCATACCAGTTTCTATGCCGTAATTTGTAAGTCATGCCATGTCGTGACCTCCACGATGCCGTCTCAGCTGCCAGCAGGCGGTCTCGACGTGTCTTATAAGGCTTCCTGTTTTACGACGGCCTTAAGAAGCCACTCGCCTCAGGGTGATTATCATTTTCTTCAACGACTCTCTCCCGGGTTTCTCGATTTGGCGAGAAACAACCAAAAATTGCAATCTACCATTATCTCTCATTGGCATTGGTGCTGTAGCATATGGCTAGAAATTATAATATTAGATTGGCACATTGTTTTCTAACTTATTTCGCAACTTCATTTTCCAACTTACTTCGCAGCTTTTCTCTTTTTGACTGTGATGCATTCATTTTTGAGCTTAATGTAGATTAGGAAGTAGGCTATAAATGTGCGCAAACGGTTCTTCTGATAGCGAAGTGGAGGAAATTTACGCATTTTTCTAGATCTGGTCAGATTCGAAATTTCAGGGGTCGTAAAACCAAAAATGAAGCTCTTCTCGGTCTGAATCAAGCACAACAAGCCATAACTAAATAGATCATTAGAGTTACCTCTACCAACAATCTGGGCACAGTTTTGGCTTGATATGATTGATTCAGACTGAGAATGGCTTTATTTTTTGGTTTTCCGACACTTGAGATTTCTAATTTGAACAGCTTTCAAAAAAAGCGTGAATTTTCTCCATTAAAAATCAAACTGTTTGCCCACATTTGTAGCCTACTACCTAATCTATACTATGCTCAAAAATGAACGCGTTATAGTTAAAAAGTGAAAAGTTACGGAATAAGTTGCAAAACATATGTGCCAACCTAATAGTTGCGAGAAAATGCCAGTTTGTTCTTCCACAACTTCGATCGTTTTTCAAGAAGCTAGATTCCCTCAAACATATTTCGACTCAAACTTTTAGCAGGCGTAGACCTAGTCGTAATACAATTTTCTTCTTTGGAAACACCGTTCGGCTATCGCATTTTTGAATACTCGAAAGCAGATGCTCCAAAAATTGAAAACACTAAAAGCAAAAAATTACCTTCATATTTTAGTATCCTTAAAGCCTCACTCTATAAATGCACTATTCTATGCACCTTCGGAAAGATTGGGCATTTTTAAAGAGCTCTAAAGGGGCGAATTTGTTCAGGCATTTGAGTGAAGTGTTACTGTAAAGAGTAACAAAATTTCACGGTTCTCGCTTCTTTGGCTCCCTTATTAATGAGGAGATTTATTGTTTCAGATTTCTCACTATGAAGTCAATCATATTATTGTCGTTCGTCACAATGGCACATGCATGTTGTGGTCCACCAGCATTCACAACCTGCTGCATGGCATATGCTCCTCCAACTATCATCGGGTATCAAAGGGTGAGTTATTGCTACAGTAATATTACAGTATCTATTGCTCGTGTTTTTCATCGTAACCAGTGCAGGAACCAAATGTATGTCACTTGGTACACGTCACTTGCCCTAGGAAAGATATGAGAATGTTAGTGATTTGAAGGCAGCATCAGGCAAGTCTGGAGACAGGGGGATCTCACTTGGATAGTGATTTTGGGACTCACTAAGCCAATTCCCAGCCGGCGGCTCATTTAGTGCACTAATTGCTGGGGTATTCCACTCGAAACTGGGCCCCAGGGCCGTATTTCGCATGGATTCATGGCGCAACGCATGGGACTTCGCGCGAATCTGATGGGTTGCGCCATGAATCCATGCGAATACGATCCTAGGGTCCAGTTTGGAGGCGTATATCTCAGCCGCCAGTGAGTCACCTGCGCTGCCGCTTGGGCAGTGCCTTAGTTAGGGACCCAAAATTACTTTCCACCTAAAATCCCCATAAGTCCAGATCTGCTTGGACCAATATTTTCGGATTTTTGATGCTCCTTCAGGCGAATTATAACAAACGTTAGACTTTGAGAGCCTTGCTCAGTTCATCAAGTAATCGCTGTAAACTGCGTTTCGTCCATTATAATGACCCTAAATATATCGAACATTGCTTTGCCGAATAAAGGACCAGCTAACAACCTGTTCGGCTCAGGAACATTCGACACTTACGAAAGTGTTTGATAATTATGGAACATGGAAATTACTGTAAAATATTAAGTACATTTTGAGCACATTGAATAACGATTTTTTTCACAACACTGCAACTGTATCCATAACCAGGAATTTCAGATTCCAATCTTCGCCAGAGTTCCGAGACGACGAATTGTTCAAGAAGGATAGTAAGTCAAATAGTTTTTCTTGGTGACAAATAATTGTTTCAAGTTCATGGCATTAAATTCGATGCGAGTATAAAAGAACTCACAAAACAATGCTCTTAATATATAGTTTTCTGTCCATGTGTTTGAAGCTTCAGTTCAAACCTATAGTCCGTTCACGGTCGTCATGTTCTTACGCGGGTCTTTGGACAACTTTAGATATACTGATTCTAACACAATTCTGAGAAATCATTGTTTCAAAGTGTGATTTTGAATATGCACATCGTTACCTCGCAGTAATCATTACACACTAACAAATTGTCAATGATGGTTGCTTTTAATACAATTTACAGTGATCTTGAAGAGATACCTCCAGTTTTGCCCCCTCGGCAAGAGCCAGTGTGAGTTAGCTGAAATTAGTAGAAATTCTGAAGTTGCAAAAAATGTGAAGCCTTTATCTTGGAAATCTTTTGATGCTTGCTAGTGGAATAGCAAACTCTTTCGGAGCATAGTAGAATTCAATTGCTTTAGCTTAGACTTCCTAGAAGCGTTAGTGAAATGGCTGCATTTGTACTGCATCCTTTCCAGGCTTATGCAAGAACCTCCCCCACAAATTGTGCAAGAAGTACAGCCTATGTAAGTGTAGACAAAACTAGCTTGGTAGTATGGATTTGGTCTGTACTGGGATTTTACAGCCTTAGACTCACACTTAGACCACTTTTATATCACTGTGCGTAATCTTTTAGGATTGTTCAACAACCAGCATATCAAACTCCACCAAACGTGTGAGTGTCTTATCTAGGCCGAGTAGTAGCTGGATTAGGGCAATGGTAGCAATTGGTGAACTGGTCGTCAGATTTTGTGATATGCTGCTTAGAGGAACCGCTTCTGTAGAGCAGCATTACTCTCTAACACTTGTTTTCCGCCACTAATCTGAGCCCGAACTTACTCTTCTGCTTGTATTTGTATTTTGACTAACGCTAATCTGCACAAATAAGAAGTGTGATTCTTCAGAATAATCCCACCACCTTCACGAATTGCACCAGCATATGCTCTGCCCCAGCCGGTGCAGAATGTGGTGGTAGGCAACTCACCGCTACCGTTGGTCACTGGAGGAATGCTTGGTGGTCCTGCACAGCAGCTTACCGGATCACGACTGTCATTGTGCGTGTGCTGTAAACTAATAATGTTGCTTCTCGGATTACGAAATCAATTTAATTTGCTCGAAAACCAAATCAAGTCATGAGAAATAAGGCGAAAATTCTTTTAGCGATACGACTCGCAATAAACTATCTTGACGCGAGATTCTTAAGAAGGTTTGAGCACTGTCTCTTATCTGCTCAAAATACAATGTTAGGCGAAATATTTGGAAAGAAATGACTTTCACAGAAACAAAATTCGTTGTACCTTACAGTGCGGGACCTCCCATGCCCTCGTATAATCAGCCACCTCAAGGTCCACCAATGTCAATGTATAACGAAGGACAAGGACCACAAATAATCTCTCAAGGCCAACCAGTGCCAATATACAACGAAGGACCACAGGCAATTTTTTCAACGTAGTTTCTTCTGCTATTCGTGTCTTTTCAGAACAACGGTATGCAACCACAACCTCCCCAGCTGTACGGGAACGAAATCGGAAACTCCGGAGAACTACAACCATTGGGTCAATTTCAAGTACGTTCATTTTATCTACTTTCGTAGTTTAAGACCGCTAATGCGTCATTTTCAGCCGCGCCAGATGCATCTAGCTCGTGCCCCAAATGCCAAGGCTTTACGCTATTAGTAATGATAATACTATAATAAATCTTGTCTGTACAAAGAAGCTCACTCATTTTCTCAGCGGTTTCAAGGATGTTAGAGATTATTATTGCTTTGACAATAGTGAATAAATTGGATGTATCTGTGTACGACAAAAGCAGAACTGAATGCTTCGCAGAAAATTAGGCTGTTTTCGGGACCGGTGGTAGTCTACCCACCTGGTGGCATCATAGACACAGGGAAGTTGGTACACATCGCGGAAAGTTGCCAACTCCGCCGGAGCTCGCGGAATAATCGTTGAATTTGATTAAGTCATATATTATTCCACAATCACCATCCACATAGAATTTTGACGACGCAGACCGCCCAAAACATTTGCGCGCGCTCGGAACTACATGCGTCGCAACCGCGCTAACCACTCGACCACTTGCAAATCATTGGCCCGTAGTAAAGCTCGGTCACGGGAGATGATCTCCCCTGAGGCTCTCATATGAGGTTTTGCCGAGTGAGATGAGGACTTCCCGCGTTTCCGTAGTGTAAGTATGGAAGGTCACCCTACAGGTGAGCTTCAGATGAAGCCCGGTAGGGAGATCACCTCCCTGCCGAGTCATCGGAGATGAGCCGGGCGACGACGTTAGGTAAATACTGTGCTAAAGAGGAGAGCACAGAGAAATCCTCCGTAAGTTGCTCCCGAGTAACTTACGAAACATCGCAGCTGACGCTCTTTTGCGGTGCAAAACTCCCAAAACTGCACAATTTCGGGCGCCCAAATGAGTGAGGATCGATGAACAGCCGATTGCGCGACGAAATGGAAAAAAGGTTTTTTTTTGCATTTTTCTTGCGGATGTTGCTTGTTTTTGATAGTGAACCGCTTCAGATAAAAAGAAAGTAAATTTACCTTCCTACTCATTTTTCTCCAAGTGTAATTTTTCTTTGTATGAATACCAAAATATGCGTATTTGTTTTATCTCTTTTTTGCCAGGTGAAATCTCTGATACCGGCTATCATCGATTTTTTTCGACAGCGGCCGTTATCAAAAGTCGCCAGCCAAGTAGCAAAAACGGTGTCGCTAGCCGCACTCGAACCACGGCCTGCCGCTTGAAACGCATTATTCTTATCCATTTGACTAAAGATGCACAAGTGGCAGAAACGTTTCCACCTTTGAAAACGCGAACATCCAGTAAGTGATCTGCTCCAAATCAATCGCTCCCTTGGCAATTTGCTGAGGCGCGATGAGATCAACTCCGGCCCGCCTCAAGAGAGATGCCTTGATGGGGGTTTACTACGGGCCATTGCTTTTCGCAAGGATATAGAAGGAACCAAAAGCAAATGGCGCCCGTATGGCATAATCAGTACTTATGTTTGTAGACTTTGGGTCTAAAAGAGCCGCTGATTGACATAGACAAGGAACAGGCGAAATCGTCGCAAACGTAGAAGTAATGGCAAAAAGTAAACGGTGCTTTTCAGAGTTTTGCGGTATCACCGAAATCGTGTTTTTGGTTATCATCCGGCCAAACAAGAATACTTGTATCGCGACAAAAAATGATAATTTCTTTGATAGAAAGTAGCATTTTCTGGAGTGGTAGTAATTTGGCCGAAACCAACAAATGATGTGATAGTTCAATCATGGTTACATCGTGGTAAGCATGATCATCTTTTCACGGCCAGTCAGTTCAATCGGTCATAGAAAATCATGAAACAAGCAAGTAACTAGCAGAAAACCATAACTGTTTCATGCTTGTTTCATTCTAAACCAAACTATGAGTTAAACAGCAGGTTAACAACAATGTTCCCTTATCAGATAGAGTAATGAAAACAGCACTTCATTTCATGAGACGCAGACGTGAAACCACCACATCATAGTTTAAAATGAAAAAGTACCCCCGACCACTTTTTTGTTTCAAACAATGATGTGTTGGTTTTGCAAGTTAAGAAGAGTGAGGGAGATCATTCTGCAACTTACTATGAGAAAGCTTACTTGTTTACAGCTTAGATAAGGTTATAGGAAGGTGCAAGGCTGGAGACCGAACTGCAAATTTGGTAAAGTGCAATGATTGCCGACAAGCATGAGAATGGTTGGAGTTTCGATCTTCTCCAATGACTTTGCTTTGCAAGATAGCATTTCGAGGTTTCCTACTGGTTAATTCGTGGTTTCGCTGGGAAAATGATGTGAAGCTGCTGGTTAGCTGGTGTCATGAAAACACAGTTAACATGATGGTTTCGACCAAATTACTACCACTCCAGATTTTTTCCTTGATTATGTAAACTGTGTGACATTGCCGCACTATCCACACTCACAGACACCGCCAGCAAGGTGTCAGCATCTTGACGTGGTAGGGACACGTAGACGCGCTGGCACCTTCCTTTCAAAGAGCACACTATGTCTCATGCTCTCTGACCTGACGGCAGCTCCCACCTTCCACCTTATTTTTACATGCGTTATGTATTCACCTGGGCACAAGGCCATACATGTAAGCTTTGCAAATCTTATTGCTCTGCAAACGCTCAGTCTTCATTTTTCAACATATTTTCTGAAGTTTCTTTCAACAAATCTCTTCTTAGCATTTTTTACCCAAGAACATAGATCAGTTTGAACAAGAGCATCCAAATGCTTGACATCCATACTTCAAACAGTTATCAATAAACGCCCGTGGTAAGTTTTTGTCATACTTTTTGATAACATATGAAGCTGTATTACAATAAAGTATGTGCAACAAACTTTGAAGAGTGTACTTGATAGCTTTAACAACATAATATCGCTCATAATTCATAAAAAAAAGTTGCCGCACTCTAGCGGAGTGCGCCGGGATCTTCCAACATTGCCATAACTTGCTTCAAAACAACGTATTCTAGATTCAGGGACAATGTCGATTCAGCTCGGCGAGACGCATCATCTAGTATATAAAAGTGTCACACTCTGGGTGTACGGCAGGTAAACAGCAAACAGTACGCTCCATTTTGCAGATTTTTGTTTAGTTGGTTTGTTCAGTGTGCTGATAACAATATTGCCATTTATTTGCTGCTGATGGCACATTGTAGGGATACTGTAGGAGTGTGGTAGAAAGCCGCTCTGATCGATTTGTTCTAAAATCAGCTTATGGTACAATACCGCTTACAGAATGTGCAAAAGTTTCGCGAAAGTCCGCGACATTTTCGGAATTTCGCAGAATCATGGGAGTCACGCAAAGTACGCAGCGCCATAACTTCCTTTGCGGCATTATGTTGAGCTCGTCAAGAAAATTTCTCAGTATACAGCATGCCTCGATAATTCGTTTCCATTTTTTTGCAACTTCTGCGGAGGTCCTTTCGCAGGGATGTAATGCAGCGCCTATCCAACACAAAGGTTACAGTGAGAACTGTTCAATAGCATTGTTGTTGCAGGTTATCATGTGCTTAAAAGGTAGCCGCAGAATTCTTTCCAAAAGAAATAGAAGCGATGGTAAATTCTGGAAACATCACGCACGCTTTTCCAAATTCCACGCCGTGACCTCCTTCGGAATGAATATATTAGGTCGTTTCATAAATTCGTAGAGTTTTCATTCCCGTTCTCAATTCTTTGAGGATCGGTTGATTTGCGGCAAGATGCGTACATCATCGAGAAAAACTAATCATGTTCTTCAAAACAGGCTACTTATTTCCTATGAAAGGCTGATGCTTTGATTCCTCAGCTTCCAAAGAAGGAGTCTTCGAAAGGCAAAGAGAGGCATTTTCGGCACTTGCCCTTTTTTCTATAGAAAAAGAGCGTTTTGCTCAGATTTTCTTGCCAATTATGAAAGAAGGCGTTTTCTCGTCAACATGAGAAAAAAAGGAAGATTGGATTGCTTCTAAAACAAAGAGTTTGCAGGGTGTCACCTGAACAAGACTTTGTGCAGGATGGGCAGGAATCGACTGAATTTTGTTGGGCAAGAACAAGATGGTTGTCCATATCGTATGCAACCCGACCACACATCTAAATCAATCCCTGCTGCAGAAAAGGCCTAAAAAACAGTGAGCTTTTTTACGCGATAAAAGTTGGTCCTCTACAGCAACCGTCGTCCTGCAAGACCTGTCCTGCAAGACTTGACCGGGAGGCTCATTAGCACTCAATGTACTCCTGAGATCTCGCTCTAGCATATTGTCTTCTGTTCCAGTCTATCACAGATCATATGAACGGCGTTTGTTCTGATTTTGAAGACAATCTCAAGCGCTGCTTAGACGACTTTTTTGGGACCGGACCCGCTGAGTTTTGGAAAAACGGGACTGAAACACTGATGGCATGGTTAGAAGGTTGTGCGCAATACCTGAACATACACTGTTGATTGGATTTTGCTAAAATTTTGTCATTTCGTTAATTTATAAAAACTCTACGAACTTATGAAACCACCTTATGCACTGATCGAAAGATGCATTGTGCTCAGTTCATCAAGGCAAATCCTTCAATATACAGCATGTCCCTGATATTCTGATTTCAGTATCTTGAATCCTTCTGCGGACTATCTACGCAAAGCAGCGCGCATCGCCCAAAAGGCTCCAGCAAGGACAATACACATAGTACCTCCTTTGCAGATTATAGAGGCGATAAAAGTAGCAGCAGGCTTTTTTTCCAATGGAGATAGAAGTGGGTTTTGGGAAAAATTTTGTCGTCCGAAATTCTACTCGTCATGACCTAGAATACGAAGCTATCTTGCTGAACAGATATGAGTTTCGTAACTAGCAAGTCAAATAATCCCTATGAGCAAGTTTTCAGAGAACTTCGAGTTATTTGATTTTTTTCTCGATTTACCCTCTGAAGCTCACCAGTGGGTTTTGGTCGAGATGTTGATGATCTTGGTTTGGAAGGAAACTCCGGTTCGCGACGTGTATTTTTTGCTTTCCCAGTTTTAGGCCTAAGGCATACTTTCCGCGATTCCTTTGAATCGCTACATCCACGCGACTTGGCGATTTGCCAAATATTTGCAGATTAACCGTGCGCGAATTTCAAATGTGTAGGCACTTAGCTTTTGTAGAACGACTCAAACGCACGAAATCTGGCCCAAGCAAACGCGCTTACGACCAGTTATGACGAGTCATTGCAGTGCGAAATCGCGCGGCGACTAGAGTCGCGTGAGGTATGCCTTAGGCCTTAAGCGGCGAGTGATGGCTGACAAATGCTAACTGACGCTCCTCTTCCTTGAAGTTTCCAAATACTGTCGGACTGGCGATGTTCGAAACAACCAAAGCATATTAAGAAGAATTATTGTTAATATTTTATATCTAAATCGGACACGCCTACCCTTCCACCACAGTCTAACATAATCATACGGTACTGCCTGTCCACGAGTGATAGTAGTACAAGATAATAGGGTGAACGGTAAAAAATGGGGCACTCACGAAATAACTGGAGGTTTCTCAAGAAAGAGAAGTGATTAGACTTTCCAATTTTGATCGATCTCCTCCAGACAATACCTATATAAGGTCATTTACATAATTGATAATTTTTATACTTGCTGAAATGCAAAGTTAGTCACTTCGATGAATTATGAAGTTGGAGCAGTATCTGCGCTGTGAAACATGTGAGATCACTCAAAGTACCACTGCTGGAGTGAACGATGGGACAGTCACTAAACCCACGACCTTGGTGGCCTCAACTTTCAAAGTCAGCAGATAAGGCCATCAGCAACTTTGAAAACAAAGATACGCGTTATTCAATTCTTTGCAGGTGAACGCATGTTTTTTAGGTACCATCTGATAGAGCTTTTTACGCCCTATCGATCCATGTGCAACTCACCTCAGATTTTATCTATCTTCGCAAAATATAGGGCAAAACATGATTTTTTTGGTTTTTTTATTGCGCCAAAAAAATAGCTATTTTTCAGGTTTTTTAGCTTTTCTTTCTGAAGTCGAAAAGAAATCTCCACTTAACATATCGTTTGAAAGAGCATAAAGAGCTCTTTCGAATGGTATGTCATTTGCTTTACGACTTTACGGTATAGCAGCGCAAGATTGAGAATTGTTCCAAAACCCTGTCTGAATTATTCACGACGCCACGCGTGAGGTTATGAGAGAGGAGCGGTAACGCGTTGCCAGAATAATAGGCGAAGGTCTGTTATGTAAGCGACATTTGAGTTGCAGCCTGCTTGTTGTTGGTGAGAACAAGAAACCCCAAAATGTAATAAAAATCAAGCTGCTCTATTTTTTACCGTTCACCCTAATAAATGTACCCTTCCAGTG
Organism: Cylicocyclus nassatus; assembly: GCA_958299035.1. Taxonomy (NCBI): domain Eukaryota; kingdom Metazoa; phylum Nematoda; class Chromadorea; order Rhabditida; family Strongylidae; genus Cylicocyclus; species Cylicocyclus nassatus. The sequence goes on along the minus strand of CATQJL010000001.1, from coordinate 39,044,332 downwards.
GAGTGAATTCTACCGCTATGCGCAGGAGCCTAAGTCAGCGATGATGAACCAAATGGCAGTCATCGGTGATGTGTATATTTACTACAAGGCGAAAATGCCGTTCACTGCTCTGATACCTAGAGGGTAATTCCATAGAACGCAGAACCTGACGCTCCCCATCATGTTCTTCCTTCAAGTACTCCACAATGGTCATGAAAGTTATAGAATTCCAGGATAATCGATTGCATGTTATAATTGGCTTGACACACTTCATAAGCGATGTTCGTTACCCTTAAAAGTCCTAGTCGGAACTCAACAACGATTGAATTGAAGTTTCTTCCATGCATGAGATACCTACAAAGTTTGATGAATGCGCAGTCGATGGTATACATACACTTACCTTGCGGTGGCGTACCCAGGATTTCGGCTCGGGGGGGGGGGGTGGGGAGGGGCGCGACAAGAATTTTTTTCTGATGAAGGTGCGTGGTGTTAGCCACGCACCGAGGAAAATTTTTTGGTATGCTTCTGAAAATTTTCGCGGGCTCATAACCCCAAAATCTCAGAAAAAGAGGGCGTAGCTGAGGCCACGCCCCCGAAAAACCTTCTTTATAACTAAATTGGTTTTTAAAATTTTTTTAAAATTATTTAAACTACTTACAAGTATAAATAAGCCTTCTGCACATTTTTATGACTCATGTAAGTAACTTTCAAAAATTTCGCAACCCATTCTGGAGAGAGGGCCCCCCCTCCCCTCCTCGGTACGCCACTGATACCTTGGTATGGTTACCTCGCTATGGCTTTGGTTCTACTATAGTAAAGCAAAGTACAGTCTGCCCCAATCTTAACCAGGCCAAAATTGGCATGGCGGGAGCCCGCTTCGCTAGGGTCTCGCGGTCACGCCCACGGCCTGCTTCTCTGCTCTCTCTTCAATCTTTTGGCTCTCTCCGACAGCGCGCATATGGGGCGCAGACCGCTAGCGCTGCGAGCGCGAAAATTTACGCCGGCGGTTCGGCCTGATCCCGATTGGAGCAGACTGTACGTGAAGGAGGTCAAAAGAAAGTAGAGTAAATCGAAATCTTGTTCCACAACGAATCTCTAGCACAGTGGAATGCTTCAAAAACAAAAAATTACTAAAGAAGCATAACGACTCGCTCAGCCAACATAGTAAGGCTCCAAAGTAAGCCATAGCAGACCAGCTTTGAGACGGAAAAGAATAAAAAGGCTTACTTTGCAATCGTATAGCTTATCGAGTATAGAAATCGTCAAAACTAAAGCTGAGAGATTCTACAAAGTTGTAGTTCACAAGACAGGAGCACGGCTTCGATATATCAAACAAAACCTTGTTTTTCCTAAGAAATCTATCAACTAGCACAAGGAGTCGAATGGAAGTGAAGGCTAGATGACGAAACTTCGGTAGCATTAGTTCACTCACTTCGGCATAAATAAATAGATGCTCCGCAACAAGAGACAGATCAGAAGTACTACCACTTGACAGTGATTCGATGATCAACATGGTAAGAGAGCAAAACCCAAAAGCCAGATCAAATCCACATCTACGCAATCGTTTACTGCATCATAAAAATCTTTAAACGAAAGAATAGCTACAAAAGAGCCAATAAACCCTGCAAATATCGCATTAGTGCAGACGCTCCCCTTCTCTACGCGCTTCACCGGCAAAGTCTGACCCGGAGCGCTTCAGCTGCAATAGCGGGCAACCTGCGCGAAAGCAGCTACCGGCTGCAAAAGCGATAATCGGCGTGGCCTGGAGGCTCCCTACCTCAGAGGGAGTTCACCACCGCAAAGCGATGGGTCCGAAAACGCCAGTCCTCTCGCTGCCCCGCCTCTCGTTCCCATGTATAACACCGCTACATCGCATAAGTCACGTACTTACCTCACCTGTCTACTAGAGAGCTGTCGGCTTCCTTAACTGTCTATCGATCGATCAAGCAGTGTATCTTTCAATCCAGCGATCTTCAACACCACCACGCTTGAAGGACTGACAACTGTTTCGAGGTAACCTGTGGAGTGCAGCGACCCTAGTTGACATCATTAGCCGGGGTGTACTCTACCCTCTGTCCTAGTTGTTTCGAGTGTTGGTTGGAAATAGGAACAAATGGTGGGCATCTTGAATAGTAGTGTTTCGACTAGAGTGGTTGCCACAGGCTTTGTACTTGGCTCAGTTCTATCTTTGCTAGTTGTGTTCGTTGTTTACTTCCGTTTTGGAGGGATCCATCAGTAGGAGGACGTGGCGTGATGTATGCTAGGGTCCAAGTTGCAATTGAAGTACAACTGTCAACAGTGTGTGAGACGGCTTGGGATAGCTGGCAGTAGGATCAAGGGGGCAGGTTGGTTGCCTAGGGCCTCTAACTCGTTGCGTGTTGCATTCGTGTCAGGTCTTAAAAGCATGGCGCAATCGCTACCTTTCTCGCGTGTCGTTACTTCATCTCACGGATGAAGTCCTCAGCTCTCATCGCCGATGCAGGAAAGCATCTTATCACTGACGTCTGGAACTGGGGACCCCCATCCGCGGCAGAAGATAATCAAATCTGGTAACGAGTCATCGTTCTATAGCCTCTCCAATGGTAGGCTCAAGAAGCTAACGGAAGTAGAGAATATTTTTACAAGCAACGGTACTGCTCTGTTCCCTGACTATGACAAAGCAGAACATTTTGGCGGTATTTTTGATGTTTATGAGGCAGATTTGTAAAAGATGGATGCGCTGATTTGCAGCAATCAGTCAGCTCGCGTTTTGATATGAAGAAAGATGTTCCTTGCTTTGGTGATGATAGAATGTCAAAGCTTCTTCGTAAGTGGCCTGATTCCATGTTCCTGACTCCATCACATACCGCTGCACTTTATCAAAGAGGTGGCACATGTTATCGCAAAGCAATAACAGTGTTATTTAAACTGAGCTTGATGTAATCCGAGGTCCCTGTTAGATGGAGTTAGTTCGTGACACCCATTCCCAAAACGAAACTTATACTTTGGCCACAACTATCGACACCCATCAGCATCACCTCTATGTGAGACTGTTGGAAAAATACTAAAGAAACACATGATAAAGCACCTTTGCCGCCATGGAATAATTTCCTCATTGCGACATGGGTTTCAAGAAAGAAAGTCGACTATAGCGGCTATGCTACACTGCTTGAATGATTGGACTCGCTTTTTGCTGCTGGGAGGGACCCAGACATCGTCTGTTTGAACTTCACCGAAGTTTTTGATAAAGTTGTGCTTCCCGAACTAATATACAAGCTGAGATTGACTGGAGTACACCCATGTATTGCTGCTTGGATAGAGGCGTTTGCGTGATCGTACTTTTGTTGTCCGCGTAAATGATGCCTTCTCCAGTCCTCGAACCATGTCCTCTGGGATACCGCAAGGTGGCGATCTGTCGCCAATTCTTATTCCATGTTTACACCTTCAAGCTCATCGAGCTTGTATCTAAATTTGGAGTCTCATATTGTGCTTTCGCAGACGATTTCAAACCTTGCAGGACAGTATGCGAGTATAGCGACAGCTATATATTACCAAGAAGCTTTGGTGGTTTGGTCAAAGAAGTAAGGTTTGACATTTCTCTAGAGAGAACCAAGATACTACACTCAGGATCTATGAATACAATTACTACATAGATGATTTTAGTTGATAAGATTGATTATGTTGATGTGACTGACCTCAATTTTTTGGTGGACAACAAGCTTACTTTTGTCAAGCATTGTGAGAAGATTGCTAGACTGGAACGTCCGCTATGCATAATCTGTTCAGGTGCTCATAATTGATATTAAATAAAATCCTACTTAAGCTTACAAGGCTTACGTTAGACCTTCGTTGCAGTATGGCACCGTGATTTTCAATCCCTGCACAAACTAAACGGTACATTTGTTGGAGAAAGCTCAAAATAGTTTCACTAGAAAACTGATTATACGAAATAATGGTTTTGTGTAATTAGGGTTGGAAGACATAGCTACCGGGAGAGGAAGTTCAATCTTATTATGGCTTATGAGATTTGTTTAGAGATTGTCAGCTAAATTCGGCTGACTTTTTTGACCGTAGAACATCTACTAGGGATGACCCGTGCAAGGTTTCAACCAAAGAACGAAGAGGAATGTGAGGAAAAACTTCTTCATAAGTAGAGTCTCACCTTGATAAATTTACTAGTCTGATTGCTCATTTGATATTGTTCTTTTTTTGTTTTGCAGCAAATATTTCTGTTGTTATTTTGAGCCCTTAAACATGTTTTGGTTGTTCAGGTTTGTGTTTGTCACATGAGAGTCTTCCCTTTGTAATAAATAATAAGCATAATTTTTGAGACTATGCTAGTACGAAAATAGGTATTCTGAGCGAATGTCCTATGCGTAGACTCGTCCCCTCAAAGTGAATCAATCAAAATAAGATAATTCTGTTTTGCGACCTCCTATCTGCTAAACAAATGACAATCTGATGGTCATTGCACGAATCCGGTGACACACTAATAGTGGATGACTTCTACCTTCAAAATAACTGAAAATGTGACATGGCTCTACATAATTTATCTAATAAGTATTTGGATTATTTCGTTGAAATAGGCCTGAAACATCTTGTTGGCAAATGACCCGCCACCGAGCGGTCGACACTCTCTGCCCTGGTACGGCTTAGTAATCGAGAATCACCACCTGCATACGATGGCGACACAAATCCCATTTACCCCTAAATCCCATCGAAACAGAAGAAGCGCGGAATACATTTCGACGCACCCCTAGTGCTTCAACGAGACCATGAGGAAAGCATCGAGAGATGAAATATTCGTGGCGAACCTTCGTGGCGTTTCTGATGGAAAATCGGAAACTCGATGAAATGGCTGCCAAATAAAATCGTAAGTTTGTCCAACTTATAACTATGGCTGGAAAATCAATACTGCTGAAGAATAACGAGCTGCTTATGGAGATCCGGTACGCGGCAAACGTTGAGAGGCTGGTTAGCCGAGGAGCGCGCCAGCGCAACCCGTTGGCCATAACAAGTATCCAGCCGATGAGGCCCCAGTTTTGACATGTTTTTGTTCTCTAACATCGTTTTTGATGTTTTTTTTGATCAATAAAGTCTCATTTTCGTCATTTCTAATCCAAATTGGCACGTGATAACCTTTGGTTTGCGTCTGTTGAGTCAAAGTGTAATTGTTTGTGTTGTCAAAACATTGTCATTTTTCAATTCTCGCTCCCGCAATCAAATCTGCAAGAAAGAAGGAGAAACTGTATGTATACTGTATAGTTGGTCGACGAATTGACGGAGAATACGACTCAACAAATACTACAGCTCGACCGTTCTTGCAAACATGTTTGCTTCGTGGCGAAAGGAGCCTGAGGATGGAAATATTGTATTATACTATGGCTTAGTTGCTCCAATAAGTGAACTTCAAAGCATTTCCAGGGCCCATTTCCATGCAGAAGCGAGGGACAGCCTTGCTTAGTGATACGTGGCAAAGCCGGCTTGAATTGATTTATTTCGCCTCTTCACTTCTTTCTTCAATTTGTCGAATTGTTACTCATCTGAGTCATACTTTAGCATTTCTACGCAAAATCTTGTTTACTCTTTTTTGAGTATGCTTAGCACTTTTTCGTAACTCGCACATGCTTATTCTGCTGCACTTAGTGCATTCTCTCTGGTATCACAAGTCGGTAAACATCGTGTTCAACAATTCGGTCAAAACTACTTCCATATCTTTGATTTGCTCGGTGAATCGAAACGAGCCAACATGTACAAATCTAATAAAGTTGTATGACACTGTCGTAGGTAGCGCACCTCTCACTGCATCTACTTCTCAATTTGTATTAGTTTAGCGCTTCTTGCTTTTGTATGCGTGGCTATTGTAACTTTCTTGAAAATCTTTGTGTTCCATATTCTCAGGCTTTCGAAGGTGCTCCCTTTGGTTGTAATCGTTAGGCTGTGTTCATACTGATCCGAAACTTCGAAAACAGTTGCAGCACAGCGCTCAAAAAGAGCGCTGTGTGCTGGAACTGTTCCCAAAATCCCAGATCAGTATGAACGCAGCCTTATAGAAGGTGCTTGGTCAATAAATCATCCTTAAGAGCCTTTCCTTCACAGCTGTGAGATCTATTCCCAAAAGAGAGCTTTTTGATCAAGGCATGGCTAATTTTGTGCTCTCGAAAATCTTTCTGTTCCATATTCTCGGGCATTCAATAGTGCATTTCCTTTGTTTGTGATAGTTGTGGAAGGTGCCTTGGTTAATAAATTCTACGAGTCTGCTTCGATGGACAGTTGTAGGGTTTATCCTCAAGAGAAAGCTTAGTCGACAAAGTGAGCGTAGCGCCGTGGAAGCGGCTATCCAAATAGTAGCAAACACGGAATCAGATAACAGATTTATCTGCATGGCACATAGAAGGCACATCAAGCATAACGAGATAGAACATGATAGCAATCCATGGCGTGGGTCGGTGGAGGATACAGATGGGGGTCCGCATCAGCGGGAGACGGTGAGCACGATTGTGTCCGACCGCCCAGTAGCCTGTCGGTGGGGAAACTCCTGGTGGACTAGTCCGCGGGTGTTCGCGGTGGTAGATTATATACCAGCAGTCTGGCCACGCCCTGAACAGATGAGTCATAGCTATGCATATAACGCGAGAGGATATCTTACAACAATAAAAAGTGACTTTTCAACTAGTGGTTCTTGCTCAAAATATTTCTTTGGTTTTGCATCGATTATGGAACATTAGCGAATCAGTCTCCTGATAAAGAAGGTCGAAAATCGGCCAACATTAGATGACTCGCCAACTATGGCCAATGATTGCGCTGACGCGCTCTACGGCTAACGAGCCCCAAAACGTTTGCCGCGTACCGGATCTCCTGCTTATGTCCCATTAAGCAAACTTCGCCGAACCTTTATTAACCGTTTAATGTTTTCCGTCTACATCAGAAATCCTGCTGCATGTGAAGAACGCGGTAGATTTTAGGCTTTATCGTTAAGTGTTGTCTTGGAGAAAGGGGCCTAATAGTTGGTTAAGAGTAAATTTCGATGGGGCATGTAAGATTTCTGTAGTAGTGAATTCTGTAGGTTTGAAAATATCTCTGAGATTTCTCTTTTGATAATGTACCTCGCGATTATGACATTCACAGGTGTTGCCAGTTTGGTAAGAGGAAGTAGAGACTCGTGGCTATCGAAAGAAAAATCAAACTTGATTTTGGTGCTCAAAGATTTTGTGTTAGGGGCTTTTGAGTCATTATGCTGTGATGGCCTACCAATTTGCGGTTGATTCCGGTAAACCGAACCTCTTTCTGTTTCCCTCTGGTACAAAGCAGTTGCTAAAAGCTTTAATCGACCTATTAGCCTGTCACAATTCTGCAGTCCTTATGAGTGAAACAACTTACCTGATGTGAGTTGGGAAGACCGTTCTATTTCAAAGTCAGCATCTACGTTTATCAGAAGCTTCATACAAATGTGTAGACTTAGCAAATTGTCGCAGCAACTGAAGTCAGGTACATGTAAACAGCGCTTATTCTCATTTCCACAATAAGGTAATGGTCACTGACCTAAGTGTGGAGGCTCTCTCGGTAACGCTATCATTCCTCGGTTAGCCGATTAATCCAATGAATCACAAGATACTGGTCGTAAGAACAAGGGTTTCCAGAATGCGGATGTAAACCTTTTGCGGTAACATTGTAGTGCAGACTTTTGTGGATCGTTTAAGACCCTCAACTCGTAAATCTAATCTCTAATAAAGTAATGGAGCCCCGAAAATACAGCAGTATTCTCGAACAGAAAACCTAAATGGAAGTCCAAGTTTGATGAATGTTAAGTACATATCAAAACCTTCTCCTTAAGGCCTATAGATGAACATCGTCACATGGCATCGATTTTATAAGCGCTTGAAATTAAAGCTCATCACTTCAAGTGATTCTGAACTTTGAGCCCTGACGCACTAACGCGAGTGAGCCTTCTGAAGATATCTACGCAGCAATGGGTGAGGGGACTTTTACCATATTCACACTGCCCTGGTGGTCCTAACGCTTTAGAACAGAAGATATAACATTGAGTATGGGTAACATATTATTTATTTACTCTCTCGTCAAGGTTATCAAATGAGCTCACCCTTGACAATTGCTTTTTGATAGAGCTTTTTACGCGCTACATTACATATGCATTTTACCTCTTCTTATTTTCAAAAAATATGGGTCAAAACATGATTTTAGCCTAAAATCTGCGCCAGACATCGCACTTTTTCAAATAAAGTGCCTCTTTTGTACGAAACATTTAAGAGTTCTTGACACTCAAGATATCATTGTAAACCTTAGAAAGCTCTTTCGATTGGGGGGTACAGCAGCACAAAACCGGATGGGTTCGCGGCTAGAAGGGTTGCGGGTGAGGTGCTGTAAGTGCTGTCAGGATAACATGCGAAAGTCATTTTACACAAAAGCGTTCAAATTGCTGGTTGTTCGTAGTTAGTCAGAAGGAAACCTTAAAAATGTTCAAAATATTAAAAGCAGCGTCTCACCAAAATTTGACTGTCGAGACTATTGCATTTTGCAAACCTTTTTGTTGCTGACTAGCTTAATGCGGGTCCAAAATCGCATAAACTGCACAAGAACCCCGTAGCAATGCAGACGAGTTGTGCCTTCTCCTTCGTCACAGTGGCAGCAACACCATGGAGATGGACGCCAACTGAAAAAACATGTTGGAATGTGTAAGGGAGAAACTGAAAGCGTCGGTCGTGCGGGCCAAATTGCGCTTTGCGCGCACTTTGAGGACAGACTTTTCGGCGTAGAAGACCCGGATCGAGTCGGACTTGAGGCAGTCGCCTGTTCAGGGGGTCCTCTAACAAAATATGTGGAGACCCGCACTACAATTTTGGTAAGACACTGCCTTTAAGGCTTATTACTTTTAGATCACTCAAACATTTATCAGTATAATACCATGCTATTGATTCCTATTTCGTCTGAACCCTGCGTCCCATAGGGCAAACAAGTATGCTTGATTATCTTCGTAGACTTTACCAAATAAGGGGAGCTTGGGCACTACTCCCCATTTGCACACACCATGAATTCTGCTTCAAACTATCAAAAAACTCACTTGTCTCATTTTTAGGGCACAGTTATTCTGCTCCTAGCAATTATTACGCAAACAAAAGGAGACGAATTCAAACTAATCACTTCAACAAAAATGACAAGATTTTGGCTGTCGAACTTTATACAATTTGTCCGCTAAAATTTTCACTGGAGGTAAAATAATGGGGTGTGGCACAACCCCAGTGATGCCGTGGCTACCACACCTTTGTAGGGGTTGTGCCACACCCCACTGACTTACCTTCAAAGCATTATATCTGTGTTTTTCTTTATACGGTTGCCAGTGCCTGATGAACTTTCTTCTCTACGCAGAGATATAGTCGTCTATCCTGACCTTTGCAAGTGGAAAATACTGCGAAAATACTGGGTTACGGTGATGTGCTAAGTCTGCGCTACTACGTGAATTGCGAGGGAAGGCGGCGAGAATAAATCAATTCGATAGCCTAAACCTCGTAACTTTCACAATAATGATTTGAGCGTGATTGATCTTTTCTAGTCTGAGTCATTGAAAGTGAGGATTCGGAAGAGTAGAAGAAAGGAAACTAAAGTATACGTATACTGTCAAAGATAATCACAGATTGTGCTAGCATCGAGGAAGCTATTACTCTTCGAGGTTACTCGTGAGCGTTTTGAAGTCAAAAACTGCTTCATAAAAGATATCCACCGAATTAGCAAATTAAGTTCGAATGCACCTGTACAATTATACAGTCCGTGTCAATGATGTAATCCCTTGCCGATTAACTGAAGAGCAATGCTAAAACCGCGTGCCGCGTTCGCCGGCGTACCGCTTGAGCGTTCAAATCGCCGCATCGATTGTAGACGCATGCTCACGCGCTGCGGATGCGCACGCAATACTGAAAAGGAAGCACGTAGTTGACATGCGTTGTGTGTCCAAACGTAGTTACGTCATCTCCGCTTCCGACATTCTCCTTTTTATTTTCCTCATCTTCGGAAATGGTTCTAGATTCCAGGACGGAATAATAACGCATTTTCTATTCCAGTACGGAATAATAGCGCACTTTCTATCTTTTTTAAAACAAATACTCCTTCATAGTTGATTTGGTACGCTAAATCGAAGTGGCTAATCCAAGCAAGCCGCACACCATCAGATACAGCATAAAACGCTGAATTCGAGTCTGTATGCCATATCTGCTTAGCACCTATGTGGGCCAATTTATGAGAAACTGCTCATAACTTCGTCCGCAAAGGCAAGCAGATCTGGATTACAGATTCGAAATCAGCTTTGAATGCTGCATCGAATGACAGGTAGCCTGCTTGGATTGTCCACCCCGACTTGTACCATTCCCTTGTAAGTAATGTATCTATCAGGTTGGAAAAAAAAGAATGTCGCTTTTTATCCCTACATGGCATCGCAGAAAGACAAACCCCCAAAGACATGTTTTGGGTACCATTCAATAGAGCAAAGCAAGCTCCACAAATTGGCATTACTGTTTTTGCACCAAGTTATGTCCGCGCGAAGTTCGACGATGGAATCTAGAAAGTTTTAATTGACCGAAAAAAATGAAAAAGATTCGCATCTCCATCCAAAAAATTTCTACGAACCCGTAGCAAAGAGATTTTGATTTTTCGAGCAAATTTTGACTTTTCGACGTTTAGTCAAGCAAAAATCACAGCAACTGCGCGTCTAAAGTTTGATGGGGTGTACGTCCGTGAATATGTTAGGGGTCCGTAGAGACTTTTTAGACGGAGGTACGATTTTCTTGTTTTTTTCGGTTACTTGAAACTTTTCAAATCCAATTTTTCACTTATACGTGGACATAACTTGGTGTCGATTGGTACTAATATATGTCTTTGAGGTTTGTCTTGTTGGGATGACATGACGAGGAGATGAAAAGCGACATTTTCTTTCAGTCTATCACATGATTTACGAAGGATGTAAAATGCGCGAAAAATCACGACAAGATTCTGAGCTGTAATGACGAAAAGGTTATGAAAGTAAAGTTTACTCAGCAGAATTTCTCAGTCGTATAGTAAGTTTGGAACTTTGCGACGTTTCTAGTATATAAGTAAACCTCAAAAGTTTTAAAATTTAGAGGATTTCGCGTCATGGCGAGGCTCGGAAGCAGCGTAACCATGGAAATATGGAAACAAACTCTTTTATCTTAAAATTTTTTTTACGAAGTTCCCTTCAATCTTTTCTGACCTCATCCCCTCATTAGTTTTCACCAACACTCACATAATTATAAGACTTTCAACATAGAATCACTCACTGGAAAGTAGATGTTTACCTCTAGGACTTTCTTAAAGTTTTATCTTATCGCTCGAAAGGAGTCTAGAGGACGTTGCTTTGTGTGTGGCGTGATCGAGATGAATGTAGCAAATATGAAATAGAAAAGACGAGCATAAGCCGATGTTATAATCTTGAACTGCAAGTTCGTTGTCATTGAAATTGTATAATAAGCATTTCCATAAACATCTGTGAAGATAACGATTTGACTAAAAAAGCTGAAAATTCTTGTAACTACAGATTCCCCGAAATGACAAATCATGTCACGTCGAATAAATGCACTTTGATTTTCTGACTCCGCAAAGTTTGAGAATTAGGAACCACATTCCTGTCGAGGCGACTAAGTCATCCTGTCTTTCGGCATTACAAGTGAATGTTATTGAAAACTGGTTGTCGCCCAATTTCCCACTTGTGATCGTGTCATTATGTAAACTTGCACCACTTTCAATTTGTTTGCTATTGCTCCCTTCCCCAAAAAAGCTAGTCAAGTCAAGAATTTGTTATATCCACATGTCGATACTTTTCGAGATGTTGATAGATTATAAATATGGAATCGATTGAACATGGAGATTAATAGGAAGTCGTACAAGTTTTGAATGAGATTATAGGTCAATCAAAGATTTATCCAATAGCAAAAAAAGGACTCAGAAAAAATCTCTTTTTGCGTTAGAAATTAGCCGGTATCAAAACGTCGACATAGTACGACGTCGACATGTTTCAAGCTTTGAGCAGCTGGTGAACTTATGATAATGACGACTTTATGGCACCAACATAGGTTTTATTTGTATGTCTATCCTTTTTCCCTCCAATATTTACGCTCTCAAAGAAAATCTTTGGCATCCAAGTAAATGCCGAAATGCATCCGTCATCTCTCACACCTGTTCGAAACCCCTACTTTTTCAAAGTTTCATTAAAAAATTCCGGAAAGATATGAGATGGAAATAAATCTATATTGCTGTACCGTTTTTTACTTCAGTTTTTAATGAAACAGTTTTTTCGATTTCTAAATTTGGCAAAATTCATGAAACAAATCAGCAGGAAAAAAACCTTCCCGACTTCTCGCCGTAATGCTTGGATATCAGTTATCACTTCCGCAGAATATTTTTTACTTTCTTTGAAAAGCTGTCTAAAGTGTTTGGTGCGCCATGCTTCACTCTAAAAGCTGGTTTTATCTTGAATGGTTGAGGGCTAGGCATTCATCACGCAATCTCATCGCCTCGCGATTCTCAAAGAAGGCAACTGTTACGGTCGTGTCGGATAACTATCATAACCGAGGTGCAAGATGAGCCGCAGTGAACTCGTAGCAGTCTTTTGGATAAATCGGGAGGCGATGAAATTGCGTGATGCATGCAGCCCTTTATCTGGATAACCTACTTTAATCCGTTATAGCAAAAGTCAATGCTCTTTCAAAAGCTAGATTGGTATTGTCTATTCTTAAAAGTATAGCGGGCGGACAGTGGCGAATTGAGGGGTAAGCCCTCCCCCCCTCCACCAAGAAATTTTTTGAAGCTACTTACATGGCTTCTAAAAATGTGCAGGTGACTCGTTTATTATTATTAGTGTTTAAACTAATTTTTGAATTTATCAGAAACTCCAATTAGCCTTGTAAGAAATTCCTTTTCCTAGAAGCACCTTCACTCGAAAAAATTTTTCGTTGCTCCCCTCCCCCCCCCCCCCCTCCCTTCCCTCCCGGACGGAGATCCTAAAACCACCACTGCGGGCGGAGCTTTGTCGACGTTTGTCAACGTATTGCTCGTGGCAACTTTTGATAGCTAGAGAGTACGAAACTAATGCTTTGAAATGGGTTCGACAAGGTTTTTAACATGTTCAAATGCATGTAGGGCCATGCCCGCTATACACATGGGAATCGCTTACAATGATATCTAGGGGAACTTGTTTTTTTGTACACTCAAAAAGTATACTGAAAACTTGCCGACATTGCATCACAGAGGCAAAGTAGTTATCAGAGAGAGGAGAGAAAGTTAAATCGAACGATATAGCATTTATTCGGTTATATCTGAGGTCTATGAAGTTTAGTTCGCTTATTTCAGAACCAGAAAAAGGTTAGAACCAAAAAAATTGAAAATTGAGCTTGTACTATGTGTGCAAAGCGATTTTGAGTCTCCTACTCTTGAAATCAATATGTGTCGTGAAGTCAAACATCAATCAATTCTGTGTATAGTATATTTCAACTCGGTATAGGCGGAATTCGGACTGGCGGGAGTCCGCTACGCAACGACTCGCTCCGCTTTGCAATCTGCGTCTCTTCATTCTAGTCTACCTCGCTGAGCCAGTGGCGGTGCGGACGCGCTGCTTCACTTGGAATGTTTCGCCTACTCCGGGTTGGAAAAGATTGTATGTAAGAGCCAACAGAAAGTGGATAGATCTTTGGGAACAAGCAATTTTCCGCAGAATATCTAACTCAGATCATTGCGAAGGTATTAGGGCGAACAACAAAAGTCGGGAGAGCCTGATTTACTACATTTCGTGATTTTTTGTTTCGATTAATAGCAAGCAGTCTGCAACTTGAACGCCGTTTACATGAGTGACCTTCGCCTATTATTCTGGTAACGCGTTAACGCTCCTCTCCCACAAGCCTGCGCGTGGCGCCGTGAAAAACTCGAACAAGGCTTTTTGGACATCGCTTATTCTTGCGCTGACATATCGTCATGAAGCGATTGACATTTCATTTAAAAAAGCTCTTCATGCTCTTTCAAACAATACATTCAACATAGAGGATTCCTTTATATTATATAAATAAATAAAATAAATGTCGTTTACTTGTTGGAATATCTCACGATCGTTTTGCTGGGAAATAATGGGGCATGGGTGCCATCTCCATGATCACATTCATTCGATATTGAACTTGTAGTCATTTAGCGGTCACATACAGGCTGTATCATTGCATTTACTAATTTAGTCCAAAAGATTAACCTGAACTGCAGGATAATTTATTAAGTTAGTTCATGTTTAACTGTGTGTTTTTGTTCGTTTGTAAGGAACTCCAAGAGCGTACTGAGTAAAATAAAATAAAATAAAACATATTTCTGCACAAAAAAGCAAAATACTTGAAAAATCACGAATTTTTGACGCAGTGAAAACTAAAAAAATCATATTCCCACCTTTATTCAAAGACAGATGATTGAGCTAAACTGCATATGGATAGATAGAGCGTAAGTAGCCCTATCACATGGAGCCAGATAACGTGCATTCACTTGCAAAGAAGTAAATAATACGCATCTGTTCCAAAAATTGTTAATGACCATATCTCCTGACTTTGACCACTGCAGCCAGCAAGCCATCGTGGATTTGGCAGCAGGGGGACTTTGGATGGTCTCACATATTTCACTGCACAGATACTGCTCGAAGTTCATAATTTGTCGAAGTAACTAACTTTGCACTTCAGCAATTGTAAAAACTATTAGTATGCTGATGAACTTATATGGGGGTTAAAGAAAACAACATATTCTAATATCTGTCAAGATTGGAAAGTTCAACCACTTCTCTTTCTCGAGAAATCTACACCTATTCTTTAGGTGTCCCATTTTCTACCGTTCACCCTAATAAATTTGTGGAGCTCGGCATAACCTGGCAAAAGGAACTTATGGAAGCGCGTTGCCTTCTAAGAAAATACGACATGCTTCATGAGTTGCTTATAGAAAAGAAAGAATAAGATAGGAAAACAAATCAGAAATCAAATGATAACACTTCAGACACAGTATACAGGGATAGTGATGTATATATTATTTTGTAAAGGAAGAAAAGCTAAGTGATTCACGGACGAGTATGCAGGAGCTGAGATGTACATAGAAGCTGTGAGGAGCAGAACTTTAATAAGGGAAGGAGAAAAATTAGTGTTGTTTCCCTAGGACACGCAAGGCCGCTCGTCTGGTAGCATGAAGCCACCTAGCTCGGAAAGCTGCGCTTGGTTTTTTCTATGATTTGGTAACTTTTCTAGATAACTAGTTTATACGCAACTAGTTGGCAAACCCGGCTCTGCCCGGGCCTGTCAATAATATATTTGTAATCAGCATGCTCGATTACCCCCCTGTGCCAACTCTCAGCCCTGTAGCTCAAATTTTGCAAAAAATCGATAAAATCCATATCGATCAATGACCAAAAGTAGCCTATGACACCCGCCGGGGCTCGAAGTGTATGTGTGCCAAGTTTGGTCCGGATCGGTTAAGAAATGGAATCTATTCGGAACATACGTACAGACACACAGACACACAGACACACAGACACACAGACATACACACAAACAGACATTCAGCTTTATATATAAGACTAACTTACTTACCCGGCTCCGCCCGGCCCTGTGAAAACACTGTAATAAAGGTCCCATCCCTATCCCTGTACAGCCTTTCCCTGTGCCCACTTCTACACTTCATTTCCCGTTCCCTGTGTTGTTTTCGAAATCAGCATGCCCACTTACCCCTCCTGTGCCAACTCCCAGCCCTGTAGCTCAAACTTTGCAAAAAATCGATAAAATCGATAAAAGTAATTGATAATCCTGGAAACTAATATTGTATACGTAATCAGCATGCTCGATTACCCCCCTGTGCAAACTCGCAGCCCCGTAGCTTAAACTATACAAAAAATCGATAAAATCGATAAAAGTAATCGATAATTTTGAAAACTAATATTGTATTCGGAATTCCCATGCTAACTTACCCTGTGCCAACTCCCAGCCCCGTAGGTGAACTGTGCAAAAAAATCGATAAAAATCGATAAACGATATCGATCGATGACGAAGAGTAGCCTATGACACCCCGGGGCCCGAAGTGTATGTGTGCTAAGTTTGGTCCGGATCGGTTCAAAAATGGAATTTTCTATTCGGAACATACGTACAGACATACAGACAGACATACAGACAGACAGACAAACAGACATTCAGCTTTATATATAAGATTCCGCCTACCCACTGCTCCACACACCAAGTACCACATCATTGCGTGTTTGTTGTATACAAGCCATTTGTCTAGTCCAAGGCAATTTTAATTTTCGAAATGTGTACGAGCATATTGTAGCTCGCTGCTGCAGCATGAAATTAGTAGGGCAAGTGAGTGTGACCAAACTTTGCCTGATGGGAGTTGGTCCGCATCAGAAAAACTTTATGGCGGCTAATTTGAATCGAGAAAACTTAGTTTCAGTCAGCAGTCCTCTACAAGCTGATTAGCTATTCTGATTTTTGGGTGCAACATAACTGCGCAAAAAACGATATACCTTTGCTATTTCATGCTCAAACAACAGTCTGCCCGCGCGCTACCTGCGCTCGACCCGGTTTTGGAAAATGAGTACAAATAAGCTTCAATTTAGCCCTCATTATCTTGAAGTGCATAATTTTATCATGAAAACTTCTGCATGCCAAGGAGAGTACATTCATGCATAGAATTTCTATCTGTTGTCATTCAGGTGACTAAGAATACTGCTTTGGCTTGCTATGAATCAGCAACAAATAATGAAAAACAGTTAGCGATAAAGTGTTCGTTAATGGGTACCACATTCGAATATTTTATGCGCATTTGTGATGATACAATATGCTGCAGAAAAGTCAAGAAGGGTATTCGTTGTTTGTTATCATTGTTCGTTGTTAGGCCTCGGACAGAGTTCATGCGATTTGATCGTCGCGATTCAATCGCTACAGAGAAATGTTACGAGTTCATTGCACGCCGATCTTCTTGTATTTCGGTTGTGATAGTTTTCCACCACGACCAATCGTGACTAACTATCCACCGAAATACAAGAAGATCGGCATGCAATGAACTCGTAACATTTGTCTGTAGCGATTGAATCGCGACGATCAAATCGCGACGATCAACTCTGTCCGAGGCCTTAGAGGCAAAATGCTATGAAATTTTGCAAATCATTAATGCCAAAGCTTCGAATAAAGTTGCTTGAGCAGTTTTAAAATAGAGTATCTGCTGACGAATTCAGACTGCACCACATGTAAATTTCGTGACATTTTTGCATTTTCTTACAGATTTAAGTGGTAGAAGAAGAAGCTGTATAATTAAAGGGCGCGGCAAAAGTCTGGGAGCCTGATTTTGCAGTACTGCAATTACAAAGATACTGATGATTTTGATTTCAATTTTATGCCACATGATGCTGCGGTCATCCTCAACAGAATGCACTTTATTTGGCTGGAAATGGCTGCCATATGTTTTTGTAGGAATGGAAATTACAAAACTAGTACTTTTGCAAAGCGAAAAAACCAGAATTTTTAGTATTTACAATTTTTGGTGTAGCTAGAGATGCTGTTAATATTTCACAAAACTTCGATGCACACAACATAGAAGAGGCTTTGCGCCATTGTATCCTAGTTTTGCTTTTGCCAGGAGCTGTTCTTGCATAAACGGAAAATAAAAGTTTGCGAATGTTACCTACGTGCCAGTGGAAGTCCGTCTTCAGAACAAATCTAAAAGCTATAGAATGCCCAACAGGCTCTGGGACCAAGGCTGTATTTTTTGCATACGTCTTCTAAATTAGAATCTATTGAAATTCGGCCAGGGAACACTTTTCATTTTAAACGGTATTTCTAAGTTTTTATTCGCGCAATTGTAGCCAAAATTCCGGTATGCGACGTACACATGCTTCTAATTGAAAATCCAATATTTTTATTCCTAAGCAATGTAAAAGATTCTTTTGGAAGTGTGTTGTAAAGAAAAGTTTGCTCTATCACGCTGCACATTTCCCAAGGTAAAAGAAGCAGTTATTGTGAAGGCGTGGGGCGTATTCCATTACGACTACCAGCGTGCCATGACAGGTGGACTCGCCAAGATTTTGTAGGGCTGCGTGGAAGCCAAAAGAGGTAGTTTTGCAATTCAAGAACTGGGCTGTATTTGCAATGGTTCGAACTATGTGTGCGCCAAATTTTTCGTTTCTAGGTACTTCCCTTCTCGTTTTGTACGAAAAAGTATTAGGCTCCCAGACTTTTGTCGCACCCTGTATGTATGCCTTACTCGCTCTTACTCTTTTTCGTGCAATGTAGGGAAAGTTTGTAACTCTGAAGTTTAGAATGACTTTCGTACTCGTATTATTGACGTAATACGGGAAATTACATTGACGTACTCAATATTAACAGTCAGTTCAAAACAATCTCCTCTGCTAACTCTCGAGACCAAGATACATATGACAGCAAAGTGGTAGTAGAGATTTCTCTCAAGATTGAGGGCTGATTGGCTCCTTACTCAGACAATCGCCGGGGGCAGGTGGGCGCCGGAAATTACGCCTTGCTGACATGTTGCATTCCGCTCGCAATTGCAGGAAAATGGTCAGCGAGTTTTTGAGAGACCGCCTGTTGAATCTTTTTTTGCTCTTATCTTTTGTAGATATATTGCTGAATCTCTAAGGAATCAAGAACTCAGCAAGCGACGTTCCGAAAAGTCCTGATTGCTTTTCAAAAAATTTGCGAGCGGGATGCGAGAAATCAGCCATCTATTTTTCTGCTACCCGCCTGCCCCCGGCGATTGTCTGAGTAGTAGCGTCGACAGGTCCATACAGCAGGTTCCTCTAGCTTAGCAGAACGAGTTTGAAATAAATAGCATAGTAAAATGAGAAGTCACTGAAGAGGCTGATATGCAACTGAGATGTAACGAAAATTTGAGCAGCTAAAAATAATGATGAGATGCAGAGGAACTAATGAGGAACAATTAGAAACGATCGGATTAACCTACCTACAACAGCCACATGAATAGTTGTAACGTATACCTCATAGTTTCCGCTCAAACTGAACAAAAAATCTAGGCAGTGCGCCTGGATGCTACGTCTTTCCTACAAAAGCATGTAGCTCTGCTACTTCTTGAAAGAAGTTAGAATGTTGTCGAATTTTTGACAGTAAATCACAATAGGCGGCAGGCGGTCACGCCCCAAGCCTTTTTTCATACTGCTATTATGCTCATCAAATCCGTAGGGGTTTGATGTTTATTTGCACAGAAAACAAGTACATGTCTTTAGAGATAAGTAGACCATCTTCGCACAGTTCGTGAATCCACCTGGAGAGAAGACTTTCCTGTATCCTCGCGATCGCTATACTATATCGTTCACTTATCCGTAAAACTTCACTTTTCAATTGTGAGCTGTGATAAACGAATAGTCGCTCGCGACCTTATTTCGAAGATTTCTATTATCATTCTCCCCTTCGTACCACTTTTCTATTGTTGGATACCAGCTAAGCGTTGCCAAACGTACTTTGCTTTGAAGCAGGAGATAGTCATTTGAATTGAAGGACATGTTTACTTTTAGGCATTTCACTATGAATGAAATAGCTTTTCTGTTGAACCTATTCTTATTCAAAGATAGGCTGTTCGTCGAATTGCACTTGTTTTGTCAGCTGAAACGATCGAACAATCATGCATAGATGTCGTCATCTATGGGACTACGCTGATGTCACCGCTAACATCAGAATTGTATCAAATCGCTTCGACAACCATTAACACAATCTTTTATTCTAAGCTCCCCCTCAAGTGCCTTTTTATATTTGTACTGAATCCATCATTTTCTTCATTCAACCGTTTTGAATTGCAATTTCTTCTACCATACATTCTCTTTTTAACCTTTTTACTCCTTTTGAAAATCATGCAGCAAATAACTCTCTTATCAAAACCAGTTTCTAAATTTGCTGCCATTTTCACTTTTGAATTTGGAGAACTCTGCATTGCAAAGCTACTGCCTCATTTGTTGTGCAGTCCATCAACCGTAGGGTCCGCGTGCGACCGTCATATCTGCTTCACAAGTATCTTGTGCTGCGTTCGCGGGCGTTTGGGACGAGCAGTCAGTTGCCGGATGAGCCCCTTCGAAGGTCTTCGCGCAAGTTGCGTAGCGGATCTGGGCACGAAGAAGGGACACCGCGTTGAAACATACTGTATTTATGCCCACTTAACCTCGTCTCCTTCCCCTCCTTTTCCTTACTCCTTCTAATCGTGTATATATATTTTTTTTCTTGTAAACAAGAAGGTTGTAGCAAAGTATATGGTAAAATGTTGTTGCAAAAATGATGACATTCTTCATGCTATCGCCGCAAAACACTAAAAATTGCGTGATGGGCGATATTCGACTTGGAAAGCAATTCTGCAAGGTAACCACCAGGGATTTTGATGCTCCCTCTGCAGTTGAAAGCTAAAACTCAAAATCATTGCATCCCAACCGCAAAAAATTTCAAAAACTTCTCCGTCAGTCTAATTAGACGTGTTGGCTACGGAGTCAGGAATCACATCGCTCGCCGCGCCCGAATTTTGTGCCACACAAAAACTCCCCGGTGCGAAAGTGACACGGCGCCACAATAGGGGGAGAGGGGGGGGGGGGAGGAGTGGCGACAGATATATGAGTCGATGCTATAAGTAATATTGGGACGGGATGACGGAAGCTGATTTTTGGGTACTTTTCCGTTATCTGGACCCATTTTTTTCAAAAGGCTCTCATGAATGCGCTATCTAGTTTGAGGGCAATTTTTTTTTATAGATTCTACGAGGGCCGCCTCCCTGCCACGTGTCAGAAAAAAATTGACATGTTTTTTTCGAAAGTATTCGCCATGAGGTAAAAGAGCATTTACGATCACCTAAAAGCTGGTTAACGGTTTCTGTAAGAGAAAAACAATTTGGAACTTATTAGGAAAGATTCCAAATGTCTTTTTCTACAAACTCTGTCCGCCATGCGATTTTAACCAAGATAGACCGTAAATAATGGCTGAAGTACCTCGCTACTGCTTGTTTCGCCGCTAAAATGATGAGAATCCATCACAATTCTCAATTCTGGGCAAGTCCAATCTGTTCATCTAATAAAAGGATAACGTCATAATCATATTGACATTTATTTTTGAAATTGTTTACTCGAAAATGGGGTCATTATTGATTGAAAAATCGATTGAACTTAAGTCAGTAGGTAGGGCAATACAAACTCTTGGTAAAACCTGCTAAACATGTGGATGACATGTCAAATTTTTTTGACACGTGGCAGAAGGTTGACACTTCCTTCGTGTGAATATAAGAGCAACTATGGTACAAGAAAAAAAGCAATATCCTTCTTTGAAAAAATGGGTCCGGATAACGGAAAAGCACCGATTTTTGTAATGCTTGACGTTGCGTGCGGCGTCGCATCGCAAATTGTTGACCCGTACCCAGACGCCTTTTCTAGCTTTCCAGCGTTTTGTATGATCCTTTGGTGATCAACAGTGGGCAAACGTCTTTCCATCCAAGATTCTTCTTTCCCGGAAAATAGTGGAAATATTTCAAAGTGATGTGGATTATTTGAACCAACAATGCTTACAGTTTCTAAGAAGAACAGCTAAAGTATCGAAGTAATGAAAGTTCCGATAAACATAAATCGGAACTTAGGGTTTATCGAAATATCAAGACTTATAATAAGCCGCTTAATCTGTCGCTGTTAGAGTTTGTCCATTGCGTAATGCAGTGAGCAAAAATTTACATCGCTTTGAAGCATGTGAGCGTAGCGCGGGACAAGGAAAGTTCATTTTGTTCGAAATCACTTAGCGGTTACTGGGGATGGGGAATGACGCACCTTTACGTAAGTTTACGTGCTGCATTCCATAATGGGCAGTGCGAGTGCGCACCTCTGCCAAGCAGAGGTGACGCGCTGATTTTCTAAAACTCGTTTTTTACATCAGATTCACGCTTACCTCTGTTGAATTAGGTAACTAGCACATCTCTGGGATGTTTTCGCTGACTTCGAAATGAATCATTAGGAAAGCAGGTCTGCCGATGGGGACCATGGATTAAACAGACAGCGGCAAACGCGCTTATACAAATGCGCTTGTTTCCGATATGTCTGTAGCAGTGGCGGTCCCAGGATTTCAGACCAGGGGAGGACGCGACAAAATATTTTTAAATGAAGGTGCGTGGCGTCAGCCACGCAGTCTAAATTTTTAGGGATGCTTCTAAAAATTTTTGCGGGTCCCCCCCCCTCGGTCCGTCACTGTTGTAGTGAAGGGCAGTAGGTGAGATCAAGTTATCTGGAGCGTTAGAATATAAAGCGTTTTCAAAGCTGCAATCCTCAAAATTCATGAATGCGGTCCTTACCCACTTTAAAAAAAGTTCGACGAAAAAAAACCTTTACGAAACATTGCGCTTCAAAAAATTGTCACACATTTCAAAAAGAATTCACTTTCGAGCTTATGACACGTATCACTTCCAGCTGTACTATGAAAACCTTGGTTTGTCCCATGTTAGGCAAATATTATGACATTTTTTGTAAAAGTCCCTAACCTTTTGGATTGTCAGACCTCCATTCATAATAAAATGTTAACAAAACTACAATCAACATTGCATGGAATCGTTTTTTATGCGATCGCGTCTCTTCGCAAAACCACAACTAGACATCAAATTTACAGTTCATACTTACAAGAAGAAGTTTAGAGAAGAGTTTTATATATAATTTGCAACAATTTTCACAAGCATAGCAATAAATGGTTTTTTCTTTACCTTTACCTTTTTACCTTCGTCAAGTCAAGATTTTGAAAAAAAAACATAAAAGTCTCATTTTACAATCTCGACTCTTCACCGTTTGCGAAGATTCACTAAACCAAGTTTTTCTGCCTTCAATCCTTTTAGGACAGCTTAAAAATTAAAACTATTCTAGTAATTTGAATTTGTATGACCTACATTCAATTCCTGCGTGCGGAATACTGTATGTTTTTATGAAGACAATCAATAATCTTGATTATATTTTAACGCATTGACGACCGCTTGACACACATGGTGTGTCAAGCAATAACTACTGCGAGGGACCGCTTGACACACCATGTGTGTCAAGGCTTGAATTTTGTTAAAATAACTACTATACTTTCATAAACACACTCCACGAGCTTTCTTCTGCACTGAGTCTAGGTATGACCTCTACCGTTATTTTCAGCATTTCAGATCTACTGTAGGTGTACTGTAGATGGCAGTATGCGTAATCATAGTTGAAAAATGCGGGCTGGTCCGTAAATGGCCTTGGTCCCAGAAGGCAGACAACTAAAAATCTGCATGGTCGTCAATGTGTTAATGAACATAATCTTGATATAAACTTGCTGAAAAAGACGAAAGCTGCAGAATTTGATGTGTACGACGGAACTCTCATTAGATCTGAACAACATCATGCCTTCGCTTAGTGAGTAGGCAAAAGAAAGCGATATCAATAGTTTTTCTTATACATACGTGCTGGTGCGAAATTTTATTCTCCAACTGTTCGAAAGCAATAAGAGCCGCATGCACCAACATCCCCGCGGGGAGGGGATCGCAACTTAAAAGAAAGCTTTATATTTCGAAACTCCAAATACCTGGATTTCACGTTGTGTACCTATCCGTAAGTATTCCTACTACCCTTCACTATGAACTTGTTGAAGAGGAGCGAGAAGCTGTACGAACCGCATTTTCCAGCTTTTGTATGATCCCTGATGATTCCCGGCGCTTTTCTTTAAAGTCATTTTTCTTTCTCCGAAGTTAACGAAAAACCTCCAAAGCTGTGCAGATTATCTAAACCGACAGTGCTAAGCATGTTGCTGATAAGAACAAATGATGTTTTGTAGTCTTCGAAATTTTCGATGGTCCACAGGTCGAAATTTGAGGTTTACCGAAAAATTCGACTTTTCACAAACTCATTTGTTCTCATCAGCAACATGCTTAGCACTGTTGTGTTAGATGTTCAGTACAACTTTGGAAGGTTTTCGTTAACTTCGGAGAAAGAAAAATGACTTTAAAGAAAAGCGCCGGGGATCATCAGGGATCATACAAAAGCTGGAAAATGCGGTTCGTACAGCTTCTCGCTCCTGTTCAGCATGTTCATAGTGAGGGGCAGTAGGAATACTTACGGATAGGTACACAATGTGAAATCCAGGTATCTGGAGTTTTGAAATATAAAGCTTTTTTTAAGCTGCGATCCCCTCCCCAGCGGGGAGGTTAGTGCATGCGGCCCTAAGAATATATTAGTGGCGGACCGAGGGGGGGGGGAGACGGAGAGGGAGGGGCGCCCTCCTCCCTCCTCCCCAAGAATGGGTCGCGAAATTTTTGAAATTTAATTACGTGGGTTATAGAAATGTACAAGTGACTTGTTTATACACTGAAATACATCGAATTTCGCAATAATGAAGTAATTTGTTTTTTTGGTATTAGACTGGCTTATGTCACAACATATCATAAAACACATCTGTAATTCTACTTTGTAATGCAGTTTTGTTAATGATTGTTCCAGCGGATGCAGGTGTTTTATATTTGTTATGCAGTTGCAATTCTGTGGTTAATCATCCTTGTAGTTTTCGTTCTAACTTCTCAACTTCTTGTAAATCATGCAACACGCAACAATCAACACATCATGCAACAAAGCACGGATTAAATTTCTAAATTGTGCACATATGACGCGTATTTTTTGCTACTTCTTCTGCAATAGGTCTTTGCTATTCAAAGCAGAAAGTACCTTCAATAAAAACTAATGAGGAAAGCTACCCAATTTGGGAAGCGTGTTTAGTCGAGATGGCCTTTTTAGATGAAATTCATACCACTTTAGAGAGTATTGCACGGCGATTCCAAATCTGCCTTCCGAATCTGTCGAGCGCGCCTCTGGACACCGAGTTATGGCCGTTTTTTGGAACGAAAAATGAATGCAGAGTTTGGGTAAAATTGATTTTTAAAATCTTTACAGCGCTCAGATAAAGCACTGTTAAGTGTTAGCATATTAGATAAAATGTATCCATTGCACAAAGGGTTTTGATACTTGACAAAGGACCATTTGTGCAAATTTGGGCGATTTTGTTCCAGTTTTGCGTTCAATTTTTTGACCTGAAAAACGCCCATAATTCGGCGTTCAGAGGCGCTTGGCAGATTTGGAAGACAGATTTGAAATCATCGCTTAATGCTCTTCAAAACAGTATGGGTCTCATCTGGAAAGGCCACTTTGACTACACACGCTTCCCTTGTTAGCTCGGTCTTTTGGCAAGCAACATATCTTATACTTTCTGAATCAGCTTTAAACGCTGATTCCAAATATGCTATTCCTAGCTGCCGATCATCAGCGAGTTATGGGCTGTTTCCTGCACGAATTTGGCATACTACTGAACGTGGGATGACTGCCTGTAAATAAAACTCTGCAAGAAAAAGGTGCTGAGATATCGAAATAATACAATCCAATCTTTTCTCATTAAAAAGAAGCTCAACGCATGTACTAGCACTTAGGTGATGATACCGTAATGTTCAATGAGTTGATGAGTATGCCAGATTCGCGCAGGAGAAAGTCCGTAACTCTCTTTGGAATGGTGCTCGGCAGTTAGGAATAGCATTTTTGGAATCAGCGTTTGGAGCTGATTATTTAGAATATTTATGTCCCTTGGCAAAAAGCCGAGCTAAGTTAGGTAGCTCCTGTAAAAACGATAAGCTTCCTTTTCTATTGCAGACGTCATTGTTTATTTATTTATTATTTATTTATTCTTTGCTAACGAGGTGCATCAACAAAAATAAACATAAAGTGATCTCTTGCTGAAGTCCTCAGGTCGTTTTCCTTCTTCAGTCGATCTTCTGCCGAATTCTCTTCCCAAATTCACTCCCAGCTTTTGGTAGGAATTTCTAGGATATGGCTAGCCAACTAAACTCTACGAACGAATTCGTCAGAGACTTGAACGAGTAGGAGGGGAGTTCTCGAGGGTTCGCCAACATTGGAATTCCCTGAATAGTCCACACGAAGGGACCGATTTACAAAAGAAAGAAAGCACCAAAATAAATGACAACGCCGGTGACGCAACAACTATCGTACTTTTTGATGTTCGGTAGAAACGGAAAGAAAACAACAAACACAAAGCAAAAAAGAGTGTAAGCGATTGTATACCATTTTCAATAAATTCTTCGCAATTACGCCACTTGCATGCTGAATTGCACTTGCACCCCGAATTTCCTTCGAGAAATAGAGAAAAAGTTGAACTAGAGTGGTAGTGCAGAATATGAACAAGGTGACCACTTACGCGCTGACTTATCCTCTGCGTTTGTTTTCCTTCATCTTTACATGAAGACACTTCATTTAAAGATGAGGGAAAACAGTCTTTTAAGACTTCTTTTCTAACTTTCAAAGAACACGGTTTTGCCTAAGCAAAACCTTTCTACTCCTTCCTCTTTTGTGTACGATGCAAGGTGGGTGTCGCATAAAATTTAGTTCGAATTCTCATCTTCGCTATTCGACAAACATTTACTTAATTGTGATTTTTGCATATACGTGCGTGCCTATCACGCGTGTATCACGTTCTACCATTTGCATGCTTTTGCTTATGCTCATCTTCAAATGAATTTTGTTTACGCGATTGCAGTTCAAATGCTGTGATATTATTATCAACATAGATATGTATCATTTTAGATAAATGAGCCGCTATATATGTCCATTGTGTTCGAATCCTCATTTACGACTGTCGGACATGTCGCCTACCATCGAGGTGAGTACCTTATTGCTGTTCAGAAATACAATTCACCACCAGTTGAGCGAATCGGCTGCTAATACTAAGGCAGGCGTTATACTCCTCGAGGAGTATAGCATGGCGACGGGCGATCGCCAGTCGTGGCGACTGGCGATCGCCCGTCGCTAATCGATACGTATCAAACGTGTAGTCGCCGATATTGGCGATCATTACTCATTTCCCATTTCCATTTCAAAGTACTCACCAGCCGGTGAGGTCGCCCTAAAAAGAATGAACTGCAACCAGTGATTTTCACATTCAACACTTAACGGTAACTTGTTTGGCGACTGGCAACCGCCAGTCGTAGCGACTGGCGATCGCCAATATCGGCGACAAAAATCGCTGGTTTTACACGTATTTGATGCATATCGATCGTCGCCATGCTATACTCCTCGAGGAGTATAGCGCCTGCCTAAGCTTGCAACGCGAACAAAGTTAAAGCAATCATCACAGTGCTTGTTCTTGACCAAGTTAACTCCCGAGATAGTCTGAATATGATGTCGATTAGAATGTCATAGGCAGTATCCCGGGTGAATCAAGTTTAGAAATGATTGTAGTGGTTGGAAGGTCTCAAATATCAGGTCACTGACCATGAAACATTCCGGTCTTGCTTGTGCAGAAAACTGCATTCAAATTGGCACACCACCGCACAGGACCACCACGACAAACCCCCGCCCATATTAGCGCTGGTTTAGGGCAAGGCTTACAAAATAGCACAGTCGCCACTTTCAATCTGGGCTTCCTGCTTTTCTGGCTAGTGCACAATGTACGTCCTTCCCACAAGAAGGGCCCGTAGTAAAACCAGGCCAGCTCAATCAATGAGCTGACCCTTTCAGAAAATCTTCGTAGGTTGAACTTACAACTGCTCACCCTCCCTGTTTCCAAATGCAGGTCGAACAGCCAGAAGACTGTTTGATTAACCGCCACTGTCAGTCCAAGGTGCTGTCCGCAAATTGAACGTAAGCAGTAAGTTGCACTGACAAAGCAGAAAAGCAGACAAAAATTGCGTAAGCTGCTCATGAGTAATTTAAAGGACTCCGGACTCAAAGGATAACGTAATGCCACCGACGAAAACTACGTGACTGCGCGGTCTTGAAGGTTACAGTAGAAAGGGTTGTTGGATAGCTGAACAGCCAAGAAAACGAGGAAATAGGCTTTACTTCTACAGAATTAGCTTCGAATTTTTTGGGAGTTCAAAGAATAGAATTGTTTCATTTACGTTTCCATAGTTTTTGTTTTTTCTTTCATGAAAACTATTGTGAAAACGTAATTCTGTATCATCAATCTATTCGTTAGGAAAATCTTCAGCAATCACTATCAATTTTTCGATAGTGGTCGTTATCAAAGATTGCCCTGCGATGCAGCAAAAATAGTGCCGTGGCAGTGCTGGTCAAATCGCAAACACTTTCCTAATCAGCCAAACCTGCTCGAATCTTGTGTCTGTAATTGTTCCTTCTTTGAAAACGCTCACGAATTATGTCGAAAAATCGATCCGTGTTTAGATGATCAGCTATCAGCTCACAGGATTCTGAATTGAGGTTCTAAGTTCAACTTAGCCGCACTAAGCCTAGCTGCAATGACCGGAAGTATACTACAAGTGGCTCTGAAGCCATAACCAACTTTGACGAACAAAACTACAATTCCAAAATGTTGAAGAGAGGGTTGGAGGGGTAATGCCTTGGACACATAGGAAAACTTTTGTCCCTTTTTAAATTATAGTCTGCAGTTACTCAGCTGTCTCTGAATGTGATGAGCATAAACCGCATTTGAAAATTGAACAAAATTTTCTGCCTTGTTCTTAAAGTATCTTACCCATCAGCACTGAATTTATTTAGCGGGTAAGTGAGGGAGCCGATGCAGATGTAACCGGACGAGTTGCTCACTTGGATAATTGCACCGAAAAGTAGACGAAAAGGCATGAACAGTGTGCAAGTAGAGTGATGGGAATAAAAAGAGTTTTAACGACCAAAACTTATTTCGTATGAACAAAGCTAAATGAAGCTTGATACTGGATTGCATTTCTTTGGCTCAACAAATGAAGAATTGTAGCTCAATGTATGATCAGCTAGCAGCCTTTGGAATTGTTCCCTTGCAAATGTTTTGTGCATTCTTGACTTTATTGATGCATTGTATCACAGTCAATCGAAAAACATTCCCGATAGTCAGATTGTGTTTACTGTCTCAGTTTTCGCTAGGAAATGAATTTAAAGAAGCTTAAATTTTTTTCATGCATCATGCACCAAATGTTTAGATCAAAGATTCTCATTGATGCTTTATAGCTACATACTAAGTGTGTTACCAAAAGTAATTTTGCCTTTCATAAGCTCTTCGCTAGGATAACCAGTGCATAACGTTCACCGACAAACCACCGAAAATTGTTTTTGGTAACGCACTTAGTATGTAGCTATAAGGCATCAATGGGAATCTTTGATCTAAACATTTGGTGCATGATCATTATAGCACAGAGAGGTAGTAAATACCAAAGCAAATACAACCTCTGACTTACGAAACAGCTATCACTTCACGCTGTCAACGGTCATAGGCAAGATGTTCCGCGTAGCACAAGCGTAGCGCGTTTTTTTTTTGCCTTACAAAAAATGTATTGCTAGAGGTTCTTGGAATTCGGTAATCACCACTGATGCTAATTCCTCACTTGCGCGCTTTGGTCCAATACCCTGGTCATTCTATTATGACCTATAGGTTTAAGCAGGTTTTTGTAACTGCCGGGAAAGCATTGTTTGCTTTTGTAATTATGTGAACCTGGATATCCAAAATCAATACATGACATCGGCGATCAGCCTTGTTGATAGAATGCTGATGTTCATAAAACCAAGTTTAAAATTAATTTTCCATTTCAGTCGATATACCGCGAAGTCGATGATCTCGTTGACGATTGCAATTGTCAGGAGGCTTACAAAAAATTGGTATCTGTGAGTTTACTGTATCGGGATAAAATCACAGCCTTGGAGAGATGATAGTTGCAATGTAGGCAGCATGCAGCCCATCTGTCATATCTTCTAGAAATGTGACTGGCTTTCCTTTTCCTTCTCTTGCAATTTCATTCCGTCCTTTTGACTTTTTTTACAATTGGACCTTCTCCCTTTTTCTTCTTCTGCTTTCTCTTTTTAGAAAAATGTGTTCTAATCTTCTACAAAGCAGTGTACACGAAGAAAACGTGATAGTAGTGACATTTTTTGAGCACAATAGGTTTTAGCTGGCAGATGCAGATGACGATTCTGTGCCCCAGCACTTCCTGCCACGATCGCGTACATATGTGGCTTTCCAGCCTTCTACATTGTTCACTTCTTGATGTCAGCAAAGCTAGCTGTTTTTTCGTAGAAGCATGACTTTAAATGAACTTGGGCACCTAAGTAGTTGCGAAAGGAGTGGTATCCTCATTGCTGCGTTTGTGCAAAAAATAGGATATTATTCAAGTCAGCATTACTTTCGCTTCTTCGTGATTTCGATCAGTACCAGACGCTTTGACTAGTGGTCTTGGTGCGTTTGAACAGACAACTCTAGAAATTTATTTCTATACGGTAAAGGTAAATGTTGGAAGATAGTACATCAATAGACTTTTGACTATGAGAGAGAACAAAATTGATGTCTGGCTTCCTGTGCGACCTTTTAAAAAAATCAGCAGCAGCTTACAGGGAATGGTACTTAGCGATGGACTCGTGATGCTTACAAGTTGTCATGACATCCGCCTTGGCTCATCTCAATACTGTGTTCTCATCTGCACAAATACTTAAAAAGTGTTACGAATAATGATATTATCCAAAGTTGACGCATGTTATTAGGTTGTTACATAAGTCTTTTACACTATAACTTCTTACGGCGGTTAGTCATGAACCTCATACTCTTTACAGGTCTCCAAGGTACCATTCGATATGCAAAGCAAGCTCTACATGATATTGTGCAAACGTTTGCACCAGCTTTGACCCACAGTAAGTTTGCATCCGAAATTTGAGTCGCATTGAATCCTCAAAAAATTGGGAAAAATTCATATCTTTGTTCAAAAAATTCCTACGGATCTCCAAGTCGCTCACAAAAATTGCACACTACATCAAACATTCATATGCATCGTTCCTGCACTTTTTCTTCATCTAAAAATCGAAAAAACGGAAGTTCTTATGCCTATACAAAAACGAAGCTATGCTGTTTCTATTCATATAGCTGTATACTACAAGCCCCTAGAAGTATAGCCGTAAATTTTCATTTTTCCAGAAGCCCTAGCTTTCGAAAAATACTAAATTCAGCATATGTGTGAGTAAGTTAGTAAGCCGACCGAGGTTAGTAGATGTTTATTGTTAGTGGCAGCCTGACATTTCGACTGTCCGTCTTCTTCAGAGGCCTAAAGTGGTAAGAGATTTGATTTTATGTTCTACCCCACTACAAACCTCCTCCATACTCGACCATCCTCGACTCTACCCCCCAAAGTGTTACAAGCAAAAATACGCGAGCACGTGAAAGACGAAGCAACCTCCTCCGCCGCTGTCGCCCAGATGTTAGATGCGGCCGTCCTTCGTGCCTCTAGTAGTGATAATGAATACAGTGCAAACTATATTGACATTATTTACTAGCGGGACTCTTCAACTCACATAATGCCATAAAAGGCATAAAGTCATTCGTGATTGATGGACAGTCATTTCGGCTGTTCATGCTGGGTTTCTCGCGAAAATTCAGAATGCCTCGAAAGCTTTTCTGCTAGCAGGATCGTACTCGTATGCCAGTATAGTACATTTGATTTCGAAGTCCTTAACACGATGAAATTCAACTCTGTGTTTACCGAGTGGTGTGGTAAGACTTCCTCGTCTTTTGCTGGCAAGATGTTCTTTCATCCTTACCCATAGAAGCCTTCCAGTCTCTCCGATATAAGTGGCTTTGCATTCGATGCATGTAATCTCATAAATTACACCGGTCTTACCACAGTCGCCAACTTTACCGGATGGACAAACTACACAGTCTTAGATTCTGCAGTAGTTGTCATATAGTCTGTTACGCACTAGCCGCTTCCTGATGTTGTCACTTGGAATATCAACTAAAATGATATCGTCTTTCAAGTTTGCACGGTTAATGCATCGTCGCACTGCAGCACTAGTTGCGTCAGAAACGAAAGGAAGGCAAAGAGGTGTTTTCTGTTGGTGCTGGTTGCTTTGAATAGAAATGGATGGTCCACCGCGTCCTTTTTGGTGCGCGTAACCATTCATTCGAGCAATGTCCAGCGCCCATCTTTGAGATTCCTTCCGTTCTTCTTCTCCTGTGCATAGTTCGTTGCTGTTTTGAGCATGTTATGAATAACAGCTCTTTTAACAAACGATCGGATATGCAGAACGAGCATTAATCAAGATGTTCTTGAAAGTCTCCTTACGATACCATTTTACACTCGCAGCGCCGTTGAACAGTTTGATCTGTACGTTTAAGTAGGGGAGGCAACCATTTCTCGATTGCTGACGCTTGAACTTCATGTACTTTGATGCTGATTAAGTAATCGAAAACACTCATCCATTTCGGATTGTGTTGATGCTATGACGCAACAGTCATCAATGTAACGGCAGTACATAAGAGGCATTCGTGACAGCACTGGTTCTTCTATTCTACTCATGAAGCAAACCGCCAGAACTGGAGCTAGTCTTTGTCCCATTGCAAGACCTCTTAGCTGGGTATAGTATGTTCCTAACCATCTAAAGATGTTACAAGAGAGACATTCTTTGATCAGGAGCATAACCGATCTTTTACTCAGCCCTATTCTATCTGCTGGTGTGCTAAATGCTTATACTTATCAGGCTAAGCACCCGCAACCGATCAACTTGACTCATTCGCAAAGGCTTGGCTACAAGGAAATACGTGATTTAGTCTCTAGTGAAGCTGTACGTATCTCGGTAAGCGACAAAAGGGGAAAATTTGTGATTCTTCCACGAATCTTGGACCGGAAAACTTCACCTCAGCGATACGACCATCTATCGTCGCGTGACTGAGAGAGATTTTCAAGCACAATACAAGCGACTAAATCATGTTTGGATGGATGTAGGAAGAGCAGCTGGCTTTCCCGAGAGCTTTCTCAGCAGACTGAAGTTAGAAACACCAGAGTGCCCGGTCTTTATAGTCTTGTTAAAACCCATAAGCTGACCGCTGCTGATGACGCGCGCATTTTAACGGCGGAACAGTCGAAAATAAGACCGATCATAAGTTGCGTAGGGGGACCTACCGACCAAATATCCTGGTTCTTAAAAAAGATTGTTAACCAGCTACTGGACAAAGTCCCGTCTCATTTGACCAATACGAATCATTTCTTGGAACGCCTCCGTAACACCACTTTGCAAACGCAAAAGTGTGGCAGAGTCTTTTGACGTCGTGTCTTTGTACACAAATGTTCAAAACGACGATGCTCTGCAAGCAGTTTCGAGTACTCTGCGTTGATACCACTGCTTATTCAGACTTTCGGGCTGAGTAAAAGATCGGTTATGCTCCTGATCAAAGAATGTCTCTCTTGTAACATCTTTAGATGGTTAGGAACATACTATACCCAGCTAAGAGGTCTTGCAATGGGACAAAGACTAGCTCCAGTTCTGGCGGTTTGCTTCATGAGTAGAATAGAAGAACCAGTGCTGTCACGAATGCCTCTTATGTACTGCCGTTACATTGATGACTGTTGCGTCATAGCATCAACACAATCCGAAATGGATGAGTGTTTTCGATTACTTAATCAGCATCAAAGTACATGAAGTTCAAGCGTCAGCAATCGAGAAATGGTTGCCTCCCCTACTTAAACGTACAGATCAAACTGTTCAACGGCGCTGCGAGTGTAAAATGGTATCGTAAGGAGACTTTCAAGAACATCTTGATTAATGCTCGTTCTGCATATCCGATCGTTTGTTAAAAGAGCTGTTATTCATAACATGCTCAAAACAGCAACGAACTATGCACAGGAGAAGAAGAACGGAAGGAATCTCAAAGATGGGCGCTGGACATTGCTCGAATGA
Source organism: Cylicocyclus nassatus (assembly GCA_958299035.1). Taxonomy (NCBI): domain Eukaryota; kingdom Metazoa; phylum Nematoda; class Chromadorea; order Rhabditida; family Strongylidae; genus Cylicocyclus; species Cylicocyclus nassatus. The sequence continues at coordinate 39,010,647 of CATQJL010000001.1, read as the reverse complement.
ATGGTTACGCGCACCAAAAAGGACGCGGTGGACCATCCATTTCTATTCAAAGCAACCAGCACCAACAGAAAACACCTCTTTGCCTTCCTTTCGTTTCTGACGCAACTAGTGCTGCAGTGCGACGATGCATTAACCGTTGCAAACTTGAAAGACGATATCATTTTAGTTGATATTCCAAGTGACAACATCAGGAAGCGGCTAGTGCGTAACAGACTATATGACAACTACTGCAGAATCTAAGACTGTGTAGTTTGTCCATCCGGTAAAGTTGGCGACTGTGGTAAGACCGGTGTAATTTATGAGATTACATGCATCGAATGCAAAGCCACTTATATCGGAGAGACTGGAAGGCTTCTATGGGTAAGGATGAAAGAACATCTTGCCAGCAAAAGACGAGGAAGTCTTACCACACCACTCGGTAAAACACAGAGTTGAATTTCATCGTGTTAAGGACTTCGAAAATCAAATGTACTATACTGGCATACGAGTACGATCCTGCTAGCAGAAAAGCTTTCGAGGCATTCTGAATTTTCGCGAGAAAACCCAGCATGAACAGCCGAAATGACTGTCCATCAATCACGAATGACTTTATGCCTTTTATGGCATTATGTGAGTTGAAGAGTCCCGCTAGTAAATAATGTCAATATAGTTTGCACTGTATTCATTATCACTACTAGAGGCACGAAGGACGGCCGCATCTAACATCTGGGCGGCAGCGGCGGAGGAGGTTGCTTCGTCTTTCACGTGCTCGCGTATTTTTGCTTGTAACACTTTGGGGGGGTAGAGTCGAGGATGGTCGGGTATGGAGGAGGTTTGTAGTGGGGTAGAACATAAAATCAAATCTCTTACCACTTTAGGCCTCTGAAGAAGACGGACACGTCGAAATGTCAGGCTGCCACTAACAATAACATCTACTAACCTCGGTCGGCTTACTAACTTACTCACACATATACTAACAATGCCGAGGTTTACGAAAGAGGAAACCTGGAAGCTACCAAATTCAGCTTCTCCCATTCGGATGTTCAATGCTAAGTTAGGTAATTTTTGAAAACTAGGGCTTTTGGAGAGCTGAAAATTTACGCTTATACTTCTAAGGGCTTGTAGTATGCAGCTACATAAATAGAAACAGCATAGCTTCGCTTTTGTAAAAACTAAAAAAATTTGTTTATTTCGATTTCTAGATGAGAAATAATACAGCAACGGTACATATGAGTGTTTGATATAGTGGGCAAGTTTTTTGAGCAAGTTGGAGATTGTAAGGTCTCCCTGAACAGAGATACATGAATTTTTCGCAGTTTTTGAGCCCTCACTACGACTCGATTTTGGATGCAAAGTTACAGTGGGTCAAAGCTGGTGCGAACTTTTACACTATCTTATAGAGCTAGCTTTTCTCTATCGAATGGTTCCCTGGAGCCCTCTAATGATCTGAAGTGCCTTATGGCCGTAAGAAGTCAAAGTGTAACAAAACTTATGCAACAACCTACCCTAATTACACACGTACAAGGCGCACCTTTTTCGATTTTTCAAACAGGCCGCTCAACCGCTCCAATGTGTTTTGGAAAGCGAACCTTAAACCGTTCAATTCTCTCAGGCAATACGGAGCCCGGTATAAGGTTCTTTGGTCGCGAAGTGTTGTAACGTGTTTGGGCTGGCCGATTTTAGAAAAAAATCCCCCGCGCCTTGTACGCGTGAAATTAGGGTAATATTACAAACAGAAATGGGGGGGGGGGGGGACTGATGAAGTTGGTGCGATTAAAGTCCACATAGCGGTAAGATCTTTTGCATTATCATGCAGGTAGCGCAGATCTGATCCACGTTGGTGCTAATATGTTTGCATTTGCTCTTACTACAGTGCTGGCCATAGCTATAAAGTCACCCAAAATCACGAAAATTTGCCCTATTTCGGAAATTGTCGGAAAAACCACTATTTTGTGTGTAAACCAACGCTATATTCGTTGTCTGGAACGGCTCTCAATTTCATTGATGTTGCCCGGAGAAAAATTGAAAAATTTGAAAAATCGCGTTCCGAAGGTTGGTCACAGCTATAAGGCTACCTCTTGTTTCCGAGCAATACGGCATTCAACCTAGAATTTTTGTACAGTTATAGCATTGAAATATGAAACGGTTACACCTGGGAGCTCTTGCCTTACAAAAAGAAAATTTGTACTGCTTGTTTTGCTTCAAAACGCATAAAAAGTCACATTATTTCAAAAAAGCGCTGATTTACTGAGTTTTCAAGTGCTTATTCAGCTCGGATGAAGGTATTAGGATTTGTTGAGGCCTTTTCAATGAATACGGTAAAGAGCGCTTGAGTATACTTTGCGTAGTGGCTGATATTCATGAAAGAGACTGAACCTTACCTTCACATAGTCGAGTCTTAGAACCATAAAATTTCAATTCTGGTGCTCGAAAAACTTCATCGTGTGCTCAGTGCGTCGTCCGTTCAACGTCAAAATTGAGCGCATTGCAAAACATCATAGCAACTTCTAGAATTAAGGTTTTGCCATGAGCGCTGTTCCATGAAAGTGCGTAACGTCCCGTAAACAAGAGCCACTCTGAACCATTCAATCGGACGAAAAACCGCTCAAAACTTTGAAATTTTCGTGATTCTAACCGCACGCAGGAATTGGCTTGAGGAGGAGTTAGAATGAGTAAAATTCGGAGTCGTTTTAGATTCCCTGCGTACAACTGAACTGTGTATGAAACATTTTGACTTGAACGTTGCATTGCGTCTTTGCAAAAATTTTGACAATTTCTCCGTATGTACGTCGTCACGCAAACACAGTGTTCAACTTTTGATTAGAAGTGCTCGTTAGAAATTGAATTATTTCTCAAAGCGTGCTTAAAAACATGATAATGTTAGGGTTCGTTTATCAATAACAGCGACTACGCAAAGTTGAATCGAGCGCTCTTCACCGCATTCATTGAAAAGGCCTCAACAAATCCTAATACATTCACCCGAGCTGAATAAGTGCTTGGAACTCAAGAAACTAGCAGTTTCTCAAAATATTGTGACTTTTTAAGCATTTCAGAACAAAAAGCAGTATAGATTTTCTTTTTGAAGGGCGACAGCTCCCAGGTGTAACAAATGTTTCATATTTTGATGCTATAATTGTACAAAAAGTTCTAGGTTCAAAGAATGTCATATTGCTTGAAAACAAGAGGTGGCCTTATAGCCGTGACTAGCCTTCGGAACGCGTTTTTTTCAAATTTTTCGATTATTCTCCGAGCAAAATCAATGAAATTGAGGGCCGTTCTAGACAAATATAGCGTTGGTTTACACGCAGAATAGTGGTTTTAAACAATTTTTTTCCCAAGACAGGGCAAATTGTCGTGATTTTTTAGGGTGGCTTTGTAGCTATGGTTAGCACTGTATCTACTTCCGAAAAATGGTCCCGCAGACAACGCTACACGGTTTGCAACTAGATTCTGGGCGAGCATTTTGATTTAGGTTGATGCAAAATTAATGAGCGTTAAACTTTTCTATTGAACTTTCTTCTTCAACGGACTTAGCACACCACTAAAAACTCTTTTCAAGCTCCTTTTAAAGACCGCTGATGGACTTCTAGCCTAGTTTGTGGCAACCGCTGTCAAAACTTCATTCACTTTTTTGATCAGAATTCAAGCGCAAGTTATGGCGCTACTTCGAGAATTTTGCCGCTGTATGTATTGTAAATTGACTACACGCACACTGACTGTATTTTCTGATATTATCTCGACTGAGATATCGGTGCCTTAACATGGGTCAATTGTTGTGGTCCTACGGCCCACAAGTTTCTTTTAATGAAAGCTCTATCGCCAAAATTTCTCTCATTTCTGTAAGGCGCAAGGGTAGGGCAGACAGTTTGGCAGTTTTGCAGAAGCACCCAAATGTCCAGTACGCAGGAACCTGAGAATTTCAAAATTTGGGACTTTGAGGCCTTCTGAAAATGTAAAAAAAGCTTACAATTTTAGATCTTAATTTTTTTTTCAAGCAAACGTTTTTTTGTTCAAGCCCTTTCCATTCTCATTTGTATTAGGCTGATCCGAAAGATCTGTGGCACCATTTTCAAAAATTCGTAACTTCTGGTTTTTCCAACCGATTTGCGTATTTTCATTTTTATCTAAAAGAGCAATTTATTCGCTTCATAGGAATCCCCTAGTGGCTTTCAATTTACCATACACTGCATAGTTAGAAGCGGTAAAGGGATTACTCGAATTTTCAATTTTCTGTGTAGGGTCATAAAAAATCAGAAAATTGCGGTAAAAATAGGAGCTATGTCAGCATGATAGGTTTTATTAGCTGCTCTTTTCAAGTGTGAAAAGTCTGTGCTGATTGATTGTTTCTATAAAAAGTTATGATTTTCGAGCAAGTAATACAAAAGGGCAAATTTGATTTGTTTTGGCATATTTCTCGAAATTCATAACTTTTCGTAGAGACCTCAATCAATGCAAATTTTGCGCAGTTAGAAAGAGCAGGTATTAAAGCCTATAATACTGACATAGCTCTGATTTTTACCGCAATTTTCTGATTTTTTATGACTCTACACAGAAAATTGAAAATTTGAGTAATCCCTCTACCCCTTTTATATGAAGTGAACGGTAAATTGAAAGCTAAGGTAATTCCATGAAGGGAATAATTTACTCTTTTATATAAAAATGGAAATACGCAAACCGTTCAAGACAGAAGTTATGAATTTTTGGGTGCGACCCAACTTTCGGGTCAACCTAATACTACTGGCTTGCTGCTACAAGATAGGCTACATACAAATTACTGACAAACTTCAAAGGGAGTTAATTTTTCACACTATGTTTTTAGAAATTTTGTTCCTTTCAATCCATATTTTTCTGCCTCGTGAAATGAAAGCAGGTCACTTTGCGCTGTATTGAGAGAAGGTGATGCTTCTGATATTCTTTACCGCAATTAGAATTGCAGACTTCTCGGAAAGATATAGCAAGTCGAAATAAAACGACTTCGCAAAACTCTTACTATTTTTGCATCAATCTAATCTAACACACTTTTAACCACGGTTACTGAGCATCATCGCCTTGCTAGTTTGGACCCTTCTCAAAGCAGGTCGCCATTACCTTTGAAACCCTAAACTACCTTGACGGTTCCAACAATTTGTGACAAATTTTTCCAAAATGAGGCACCAGTCTAGAATGAGATCAATATCAGCTCTTCTGAGCCGCTATGTAAGCAGCTCATCTTCTTATTCTGGCACAATATGACCAATATCACCTGGGGTGGTATGTATTAGTCGCCCGTCCGGGAAAGAGTTAACATGACCGAGCTAGGAGAGCGTATCACCCGAATCGGAACCCTTACCCGGACGAGCGATTGATACATATGCCCTGGAGTCGATAACAGCTTTGGCAACTGTACCCAAATTACAAAAAGATGTATAAGTGAAATCTTCGTTGAAATTTAGCGTTCTAGATGTGTGATTTCGTTAACGATAAAGCCGAGTGGCATCGTAAATGCGCGGAAGTGTGTTATATGGTCAGTAACATGGAAGAGAAGGATCAAGAGCGTGTGGAATGGTTGAAAACAGGTCAGATGAAACCTCAGCATTCAACATAATTTTGATCTCAGAGTTGCAGGGCGACAACATGCTTTAGATGCACACGAACTAAACCCTGTTAGTGTACCTATACTAAAAATACTCTGCTCCACCACCGGTCGTTTAGCCGAAGAAAGCGGAATAAGAGAAAAGATCAGCCTTGGATTTGAGTTCAAAGTGGGTTTGCTATAGTTCGCGAAATTCGGTGATGTTGAGAAAAGAATGACAGATGCTGGGAAGAAGGAATGAAAAGGAAAAGTGCTCGGCACGACATGACAGCCAAAATTTTAGCTCCTAGTCTTCGCAGAACGCAATTATTCTTCTAACTCTTCTTCTTTTTTTTAGAGAGCTCGCAAAAACAATCAAGTATAGCCCTTATAAAATCAGCTGCCCGTGCCTAGCTTACAAACGCGCGGAGCGGCTGGAGACATGGGATCCCGAACGCTACAGGCTCACAGCCGATAGAGCGCGCACCTTCTGTGAACGTATTCTTATAGACAGACAGAGTCATTTGTGGTTAACACATTGACGACCACGCAGATTTTCATTTGTCTGCCTTCTGGCCAAGGCCTTTTACGGACCAGCCCACAACTTTCAACTATAATTGCGCATACTGCCATATACGGTACATCTACAGTATATCTGGAAAGCTGACAAATAAGGAACAGGTCATCCCTGAATTCAGTGCAAAAGAAAGCTCATGGAGCGGGTTTATCCCAGGATAGTAGTCATTTTGACAAAATTCGAGCCTTGACACACATGGTGTGTCAAACAGTCCCACACGGTAGTCATTGCTTGACACACCATGTGTGTCAAACGGTCGTCATTGTGTTAAAACATAATGTGCAATGCTGGAAACTACCTGAATGTTGCTCGAAAGTTCATAAGCCAAATCGACCGTCCATAGCACGTCGCAACAACCGCTCGCCTATGCTGTGTTCAAGTCACGACGAAGGCAATTAGATTTTACAGGGCTTGTGTCTCTTTTCTTTCACTGTAAGCTAATCCATTTTGTGCACTTTCCGCTAGTGATGAGTCCTGTTTTGATTACACAAATGAGAGATCTCGAAATGTTGCATAATGACGAATCGATGAGACAAGAGTTTTACAGTGCTTCCTTCCTATTCTAAACCTTTCTAGACATATCTCGACCGTGCGGTGGCACTAGATCCATTGTCATTTGAACTGTTACATATGCGAGGACGATTTCAGTATCAAGTGAGCTTCTTCTTATGTAAGTGTTCGAAGGTCATCATTGCAGTTGAGGTTGCAAACTTGAGTTTCTTTGAAAGGCTGGCAGCAAGAGCTATCGGAACATTGCCTCCAACATCGCTCGATTCGGCTTTGACTGATCTACTTGAGTTGAGATTTTCATCATGTAATTATGCTGCTCGCGTTTTTAACATATTCTCATTGTAGGCGGAACAAATACATCCTGGTGTCACAGAAAACCGGCTTTACATCGGCCGAGTTCTTCATGCTAAAGGTGACTACATAACTGCAAAAAAATGGCTAGCTCAAGTAAGTTTAGACTATGCTTTTCTGCCTTTAGAAGCCTACGGCTGTAGGACTTTGCGTTTGAAAAGTTGCATACATTTCTTCATCTCTTTAAAATTAGTCGCATATTGCAGCATCTTCAAGCATAAAAATTGTGTATTTTGAGTGGCCACGCAGCCCTATTGTTAGACAAACACGATGTGTACTTGTCGTAAGGATATATAGACGATCACCCCGTTTAAGAGATCTCCATCAGTTTTATGTTGCTCTATATTTTGTCTATATATGTCTATACTGTCCCTGTCTATATTTTCGTATCTCCAAAAGGTTACAAAAATATGTGCTCCCACACTGTTTCACGCGACAAGTTCATGCGCTCTGAGACAACAATCTCAACCTCTTGCGAGCATGTACAATCCAAACTGAGCATCTAGACTTGCACATCCTGTACTTCGTACTCAGTTACTAATACTGCACCCACGGCTCGGCACAGGTGGCTTGTAAGCCAGCTGGTATCGTTTTTTGGGACGAAAAGCAAAGGGGGTTTCGTTTTTGTGACCAAGAGACACGGAAAATTGGCGACGGCGACCTTTTTTTTAGTCGAGGTTTCGTTTTTTGGGGGATTTTGGGGAATTTTTCAGGTTTTTAGAGGAAATTTGGTTGAGGGTCAAAGGGGACTTCGTAAAAATTCCCAAAAGTCAAGGGGGACTTCGTTTTTTCCATTTTCATCTAGCCACCTCGTGCCGAGCCCTGACTGCACCCACTGTTATGTTGTATATGGACTGCAAAAAGCCCTTATAATGTTTTAATGTTCGAAGTGTTTCAGGCTGCATCCGCTAGCTGTGACGAAGACGAGCCAGTCGAAAGAGAGCATATTGAGGCAGCACGAGAACTACTGCTTAGCCGAGTGTATCAAAAGTAGATGGAAGAATCAAAAATTGTAATTACTGAATTGATACGAGTAATCCAATAATTTCGCTGTTTCCTCTTGTGTATTTGCAATTAGCGAAATTGGTAACCGATAAATTCTAAAGTCGTTTCTTAGTAATACTATGTATTTTACTTTGGTTTATCACACTGCTCGACTGGTTATCCTAGGCGTCGCAAGCACAGGGTGAAAATAGATCTTCATATAAACCCTTGAGGGAAGCGTGTTTAGCCAAAGTGGCCCTTTTAGATGATATGAACGATATCGAAGAGCATAAATGCTTAGTTTATCTGCCTTCCTTATCTGCGGAACATTTGTGGACGAGAAGTTATGTTTACTGGAGCAAAATAATTGAAAGTGCATTGGGTCGGAATAAGTTGCTTCCGCTCTTGATTCCTCCTATAAACTTCGGGAATATCAACATTCTCCTATAGTTCTCGTAGCATTCCTCTTGCCTTATGATGCTCTTGTCAAAAATGCTGCAAGATTCTTTTATATGAGTTCGTTTCAAAGTTATCGCCGTTTTTCACCTATCAAAGCTATGTCCACGGTGACTGTGTTCTCGACGCTTCTTAGGTCAAAAGTGCCTGCAAAAAAATGTATTAGGTTGGTGCAAAAGTTCTGTCGAAACATTTTTGAAAAAAAAACATAACTCCTTCTCAGTTGACGATTTGCACAAACTCAGCTCCACTGACTAGAGGGAAATTATATAATGTTTGTGGCAGTACCTTTGCTGCTCACTGATAAGGAGCAGCTTTTGAGATGGAGGTAAGAGTATAGAATCACTTCAACTTTGGTTATCATAAATTGGGCTGCTAAAAATCTAAAGTATGCGATATAATTCAGAATCTAGAAGTTCGAGCTTCAAAATTTTGCCGAGTTGTTTAAACTGTCTTCGTAGTCACAAAATAATGATAATCAGTGCAACTGCAATACATTATTTTGCGACCAAAACTGTTTTATCTCGTTTTCTTACACTCCTAAATTATTGTCTATGCAATTTCCATGCTCTAAGAAGTACTCAAAAGTTCCAAAAGAGTGCAAAATGCAAGCTTCAAATATAATATAAGTAAACGTTCAAATCATTGTCTCTTTGCAAAACCTCCATACGTGTTTTTGTAAATTTCCGATTGAGTACGATTGGCTGACACAAAACGCAACCGTCCGGGTCATTTTTAGAAAACACTAGGTTAGAGGAAAACTATTTGGAAAAAAAATTAAGCCGGGACCTGTGGACTTGTTTTGTTATACATATAAAAAGCTGAATGTTGATAAATTGTCAAGTAGTGTATTCTTTATAGAAACTTTCGCGTGTGGACCGATCACCGGAAAACTTTGCACACATATTAGGTCGTTTCAAAAGTAATTTCGCTTTTTCAAACGGGCGCCACTTTTTATGGAACAAAGATTTCTAGAAGATCTTGGTAGCATTCGATGCAGAAATTCATCCTCTTTCTAACAGTAATGAAACCGTTGCAGCGCAATCAATGGGCTTTCGGAAAATAACCAAAATCTGCGACCCATGCTTTTTGAGATGTTCAAGTTTCACGATTTTTCAGAACTTTCATATCAATCCTCAGAAGGAGTTCAAATAACGATTCGATAGAGTAAACCTTATAGAATACAGTACTGCTTTTTTCTCTATCTCGTAGCTCGCCGTATTTCAAAAGATTTTTCAACAGAACCACTGGATTTTGGCAGGCCCACCTCAGCCGCAATCGCATCGAACATCATAATTTTTCGGAATTTGAGACTACCAAGATGGTACTATGAATTAGCATTAACTTTACAAGGCAAGTGAGGGTTTACGGGTTCGAAATACCAAATTTCGAGTTTTTCGGATACAGCCTGGGGTTCGCTAAAAAAAATGAGTTATGATGATTTCTCCCCATAAACTAAACGAATCGGAAACATAAACACCTTTTAGAAAGAGGAGAAAATGCTGCGCCGAAAAGTGTGCTAGCTGCTCTTCTTTTGATGTTCTACGAGAATTTAGCTGCACAGGGATGGAAATCGGTAGCATCAGTTAGAATTCTGTTGAAAAATGTATGACGACCTATGGAAGGGAGAAAAAAGTAGTTTTGCATTCTATAAGGTTTACTCTATCGAATCGTTATTTGAACTCCTTCTGAGGCTCGATATGAAAGATTTAAAAAATTGTGAAACTTGACCATCTCAAAAAGTACGGTTCGCAGATTTTGGTTATTTTCTGAAAGCTCATTGTGTTCATGCTGTTTTGCAACAATTACATAATCGTTAGAAAGAGAATGAAATTCTGCATCGAACGCTTCCAAGATCTTTTAGAAACCTTTGTTCCGTCACATGTGGTGCTCGTTTGAATAAATCGAAATTACTTTTGAAACGACCTAATATATTAGGTGGTCCCAAAAGTAAATTCCATTTTCAAATAAATTAAATTGTTCTTGTTCTCCTAACAAACTTAAGGTACCATTCGATAGAGCAAAGCAGGCTCTACAAGAAGACCACTAAAGATCCACCTAAGTCGTAATCTAAGTAAAATTTGGGGCCAAAAATCAAGATTTTTCAGCTGCCGTAAAAATTGTTCTCCTTTCAGAGAATTCTTACGGACTTCCAAATTGTGGCTGTCATTCAGCAATATTTTGGTACTGTGTACTGATAACCTTATACTACTCATTAGGTACGTCATGTTTTTTTTTTCAAGAAGCGCGCAGGCTGCGTTTTGAAACAGGTGGCGAGTTCGGTTTCTTGACCCTCGAATTCAATGAGTTATTTCTTGCTTGCAAAAAGGCTCAGGTGCCGGGGTAAGTAACAGTCGGATAGCGCTTCATCTTGCTAGTATACATGGTATAAAATGGAATTTCAAATCAAGCTTTTGGAAGTTCTGCGCTTCCATATCCTGAAAAATGCGCCTTTTTGCAGACCTAAGCGCAACGGATTTTTCTCCTTTTTGGGGCATTTCTTCCTAGTTGATGGTCATTTTTTCGTAATGAATAGGGTGTTGGGTAATTAGGGCCATCGCACGCTAAGAACACTTTTCAAACCAGCCCTTTGCATTCGCATTCATTTTTGGTATTTACGAGCACAATTGTCAGAACTTTCTTTACAGCCTAATTAACCTTTCTTTACAACCTTCTTTACAACCTTCTTCAACCTTACAACCAACCTTTACATTAGACACATAGTTGTACCCAAAAATGTATTTGTTGTTTTTTTCTGGGGCTTAAAATTGAGAAGAAAAAGATGGTCTCAAAATGCCAAAATGCCACTTTTTTCGGGTTTTTCTATTATTTAAAACTTAGTATTTCTCGAAAGAGCACATACAGGGGTAAGATTTTGGAATTATACTTAGTAAGAGTTGTAGTATACAACGACATATGTAGGAGGGGCTGAGGAGGAGTTTGTCATTTTTGGACAATTTTTATGCTTAGAAATATTTCGGTATTTCGGCATATTTGAGTACACTATGTGCCTACTGTATAATGACCAAGTTGGAGGATGTAGGATTCTTTATGGCAGAAATTTAACTAGGTGGCAAAAATTATTCCGATTTGGCTTTGAGCTTTCCATGGAATGCGACTTAGGCAGATCCTTTGTAGACTACTTTTTGCGGCGAAATTCCCACTCCTATTGATTTGTTGATTTTGAAGAAAATTGTTTATTAAGTACTATCAAACTACTTCCAACTTTCGCGTAAACAGTAGCGGTGGGCTCATTTCTATCCTTGATGAGGGAGATGCGGTAATTCACGGCGTTACGGTTAGCAGGTACCGAGAAACAGAAGGAGGCCAAAATGCAAGTAAGTCGATCCTTTAGAGTTACGCACCAAGTTTGCTCTTTGATGAGCCAGTTAAACTTAGGGTGCAGGCGAAGCTGGGCATGCCAGCTAGTTTCATGATAAAGTTGGTTATTTTTTTACTAAGTGATTCTGAATTCCGGTTTGCCTCATGGATGTGTCTTCCAATGCAAATGCCAGATTTGTTTTTTCTTATTTTGCAAGGTTTTTCATACGGAAGATGAAAAGGTTACACATTAGTTCCGTGCAAAGACCTTTCGCATCAATGTCATATTCCTCCGCATGCCCGCCTTCTCATTGCCAGTTATTTCTTATGGATGCGGGCGGCATTTGGTTCCTCCTGCCCCACCACTGAAAACCGCCGTTGCTTAGTTATCGGCTAAAAACAAAATCTAACCCAATCAATTCACTCTGAGTGATTTCTATAACGTGCGAATGAACCTGCTTCGATGACACTCCAGACAGAATTCAAATACACGCAGAGAAAAATGAATATTTATACGTTTTTCATTGACATGTGAGAATTCTTGCTACACCATCGGACTGTACTTCTTTTTTAAAAGTGGCTGTCTTCTCCCAAGATCCTTCGCTTATTAGGGCACTACAGAGTCAGAGTAGAGAGTAGCATAAGGGGGACGCCGGAAGATTGGCTGGCCAAAAAAACAAGATCAACGAATGTCAGACGTAGATGAGACAACAGAAGATCTCGAAAAGAGGTTCATTAACTTTACCACTATTGTAGAAGCAACAAAGAAAAATAATGTCGTCGAACACATCGTCTGTAGACCACCTCGGGAAACTTTCAAAGCTTCAAGAGTTGGTAGGCGGTGGTCCTGCTCTGTCCTTGCATTACGTTCGCAAACTTACTGTTCAGGGTTGGGTATACTGCGCGACGTACATGGAGCAGGCGAAAAGACCAACGCACGCTCCATTTCATTATGCACGTGTGCGTACGCTGCTTACGTAGCGCAAGCAGCGTGCGCCGCGGTCTAAAATTGCAACCAAAAAATGGAATGTGAGCGCTCTGCTGGAGCCCGCGGAGACAAGTATTGATTATTACTGATTATTAGTTATTGGTTGCATTTCACTTATTTTCGTAGTTTCCTTATGAATTTATCGATGCTTGTTGCTTATCTGTACTATAGTCTATTTCTATTCATATAAACCCACAAAATACGTGTATGTTTTATTGGTTTTTATTGATTATCGGTTATTGGTTGCGTTTCACTTGTTTTTGTAGTTTTCTTATGTTATCGATGCTTGTTGCTATCTGTAGTATAGCTTATTCATATTGAAGAAAGTGTTGTCCATCCATTTTACATTGTTTTTTGTTCGTTTGTTGGTTGTTTTGTTAATATAATATAGTGTTTTAACTGCAAATTACCGGCAAAAACTACGTCGTGTTGGCATCACCAGAATTCTTCTAATATTTCAATTTTCCATTTGTTGAATTTATTATCCCATTCATTAATTTCTAGCGATAATCTTAGTTAGCAATTTTGATTTAGGGTATTACTGCGATTAGATCTGCTATACCACCTTTTCCGTAGCATTTAAGCCCCACTCTCATCACTAAGCTTCTTTTCCCGCGCTTCACTCGCTCAAATTAGCGCAATGTGATTTGTTTACTTTTATCATCTTTACAACCTGGAATACCATCAGATGGTCATTCTCAGTTGCTCAGCTGTTCAGTTAAAAACTTGTTGTTTAGAATTATCTTGCTATAGCTATACTAAGAAAGAACAAGGCATAATAAAGTCCATGATATGCGATGGTATCGTTGTGAAGTATACGAGTCGAGTCGGTAGGTAGCTGCCTTGCATGATGTCGCTTTTGCCGGAGATGTGAAGCTGTCGCTAAGTTGTTAGGTTGGTTGTTTGCTTCCAAGTTTTTGAGCGTGTGATGTCATTGTTTTAGAGGCTGGTGATAACATGGATGTTCAATATCACTTCGGACCAGGGTCAAGCGTGTTGATGCGATCCTGGACCCTCATTTACGACCCCCCCCCCCCTCCTCCCACCCTCTCTCCCCCACACATTCAATAATGTTTGAGATTCTTCAAGTTTACTTTTGAATTTTCAATACTTCAGGCCAGCAAATTCGATTTCTGTATGCGACACAAATTTTTACACAGAAAACAAAATGACATTCTTGAACTACAAGAGATGTTTTCGACTAAGAAGCTCAGTTCTTACCTCTTCCACAGTTTTCCTGCGAAAAAAACCGCTTTAGCGCCGTCCAGAACGACGTCAAAAACATGCATGAGCGCGGTAGTTTGAAAATTCGTAACTAAAGCCAGGAAAAGACTGAGAGGCTGCAAAGAGCAGATTCTGTAGCATAGTGCCCAGATTATTCATAGAAAAAGTTTCAGCCCTTGAGGAGCAGTGAGCTCCAAAAAATTTAGATCATGCTCTCGCAAATTTAGATGCGATCCTAAAAAGCAAAAACTGGGATTTTTGAGCTTAAAATCTTGTAACTTATCAGAGAAGTTATAAAACAGCCTGAAATTCTTATGATAAAAACTAGAGGAATGGCCTCGTATTACAGCAAGTTTGCAGCTAACAAGCTTTAATAGCTCCGGAAAAATTTAGATCAGGCGCAGATACGACCCCCCTTTTCTCATTTTTTCTGCCATACATAAAATCATAAGAAAATCCGCAGTTTATAAAATAATGCCAGATTTCGCACAATAGTAGCAGGGTTTATCTAAAGTATATATAGATTGTAAGGGCCGCATAAATGGCATTACAAAAAGATTTACGAATTATTGATTGTCATCGTTGATCTACATGTGCGCTTTTGTCGAGTGTGCGAGTCTTCAGTAAACCTTCGGAAGCAGTATGTCTACACCAATCGGTACATCCAACATCTTTATCACACATACATGCCTTTAGTAGCATTTGAGCTCCTGAAAGTGTTTATTTTTTTGGATTTTAGTCATGCCAGCAGGGTTCGATCCCCGTTTGAGACAATATTTTGCGGGAGAAATAGCGATTCCCATAAAAAAATGAACTAAACATTGGTACACGGCATTCCATGAATTTATTGTTAAGAACATGTAATAATTACTTGCTATTTGATTTGCTTTCAATCGTACGGTTTTTTTATCCAAACTACCCCCTCTTACGACCCCCCCCCCCCTCACCGTAGGCCCCCTTTACAACCCCCCGTTGCGACAGTCGCATCACACGCTTGACCCTGCTTTAGACTGACATCTCTTCATAGAGCTATCGTTGCTTTACATTATGATATAAAGATTTTGAATAGTAAAAGTTAAGTTTCTCTTTTTGGTTTGAAGTAAATTATTCATTGCCTTTTTCTATTTCTCTTCGAATGCTCGTACTTAGTATTTAGTAATACATACGGAGAATCGCACAAGAATACTCCACAATGTGGTCACTTTTGCGGAGTTGCTAGTGCACAAGCATTATCGCGCCCTAAGTAAGCATTTTTCCTTTATGCTTTAACATTTTCAACTAATTGGCACTAATTGAAGTCCAAGGAATTGACCGAGTGTGAATGCGTTTTCAGGGTGTTTTTTTGTTCTGTAGGACGTGAATCCGCTTCTGATTATTCGTGACGGGATCGCTCCTGTACACCTGTGTGTGTATTTCGCGGTGTCTCTTTATGTTCACTTTGTTTTCTTCATTGAGAAGGAACGAAATGCTTCTCCACAGCGTTGCTGGTGCAAGAGCATTATTGCCCTAAGTAAGCATTTTTCTTTATGCTTTACCAGTTTCAACTAATTTGTATTTCTATATGCTGGTGATAGCCGCGGCTGTACTGCATTTCGTCATGCTGCTTATCATTGCAACTTGGACGTTGCCGAGCATGTTTTGAAAGGAAGAATAAATATGGCAGCGATGTAAGTCTTCTTTGGATTTGGTTTTTGTCTTACACCGTAGACATATGGTCATAGAAATCTTATTAAAGGTCATGATTTCCAAGCTGACTTTTTATACAAAGGGAAAAACCTCGTTTTTAGCGATAAATTTGGTCACGGCAGCACACTCAATGGCAAGCGGTGGAAGTTGGACAATGCGGATTATCTGGAGGGAATCAGTAGTAAATGTCTAAGTATTCGAGCGTGCGGGAGACTGTGGCATGAATTGCCTAGTGATTGTGTCTACTATTTATTCGTACTTTATATTATGGAGAATCAGTATTTGCATAGGATACATGCATCGGAGGAAGATGGTTACACATCGTTGCACTACAAAACACAAGAATAATTGAGCTGTGAGTATTTACGCTTCAAACTTCTATCTAACTTGTACGTTGCTCCTGGGATGGACTAAATGAAGTCCAAGGAATTGACCGAGTGACGTTGCTCCTGGGATAGACTAAATGAAGTCCAAGGAATTGACCGAGTGTGAATGCGTTTTCAAGATGTTTTTTTTGTTTTGTAGGACGTGAATCTGCTTGTGATGAATCGTGACGGGATCGCTCCTATACTCCTGTGTGTGCTTCGCGGTGTCTCTTTATGCACGAAATGCTTCGTGCAACAAAGCAGCTAAAGAAGATCTTGTCACAGCACCAGGGCCCGGCACGAGGTGGGCAAATGACAAGCTGGAAATCGTTTTGGGGCCAAAAAGCAAAGAGGATATCGCTTTTGCGGGATCCGGGGCGGAGCCCCGGAAGAAGATTCCAAGTGCAAGCAAAAGAAGCTCGAATCATGCTTATTTTATACACATAATTCATCGGAAAATAGTTCTCATAAACCTAAACGCACAGCAGACTTCGCGCGCACTACGCCGCGTTGCCGCTAATTGCCGCGTGTGCGACGTCGCATGAGCCATGCCGTTGAATAGCATGATTAGATGATCAGTTCTCAATTCAGGAGTAACGATACAGCACCAAACTATGTAAGCGAACGAAGAGAGGCTTGCAGAAACAAAGTATGAAGTATTATGAAAAACTTGTGTGAATGGGAGGAGTAACAAGCATTTTTTTCCAAAGAATTTGCAAAACTTGTAAATGAAGATGTGAATTCAAATGGCTTGTTTGCAGCGCACAGATGACCATACGGTATGAAACTTGGTAGATACATGAACACGGGCCTGCAGGGCTTAACTCAAAAGTTTCATTGGAAAATTATGTGACTGAAGGTTGTGATAAGCTTTTTTCTGAAAATTTCCCGCTACCAAAGAAATGAAAAAATGGCTCGTTTGCAACGCAGAGGTGACGAAATTGCGCGGGACTCGATGTGCATATGCGCAATAGGAGTAAGTAACAAAGTATGAAATATTATGAAAAACTTATGTGAATGAAGAGCGTGCTTAACTAATTTCCAAATTAGGTCGGCAATTGCCGACCTAATGCCCACCTGAGGTGGGCAAAACTCTCAATTCACATAATTTTTTCAAAATCAAATTTTTACATAGATGTGTTGTGCACCTAAAGTTTACTAAATGTTGAGATTTTGGTTTCGAACTCCTCCTCTTGTCTTGGTTAGAGCCCAAAATCGCATCAGCAGCCTAGCTTTCTGAGATGGAAAGTGAGCCCCAGTCAATCGATACGCGCGGGAACGGCGTCTCTCAGTCCTATGACTGCGTTACTTTGATATTTTTTCATTCCTTCATCATTTTCCTTGTTTATTCTTCTGCCCGTTTTCTATCTTGATACAGGTGAAGAGTAATTAAAGGAATTTGAGCATTTTGGGTACTTTTGAGCGCTTTTAGGCGAAGTGTGGCCGGTGTTCTCGTTGCACAAGCACAAAGCGTCATTTTTGGGCTTAAGGGGGTATTCGTAAAAACTATTGGGATCAAAGGGGAATTCGTTTTGGAAAACCCCGTTTGCCGACCTCGTGCCGGGCCCTGCACAGCACGTGCTTTTTAGTTTACTGTCATGATATGTTCACGATCGGAAGGAGTGCCGATTTTGGCTTTGGCTTTTGAAATCATTTGTAATTTTTTTAATGACGCTTGTAGTTTTGCACGAGGATCAATTGTTATACTTACATGTTTACTTGGCTGTTGTGTCGAAAAGACACCAGTATGCTCATGAGCAAAGGTACCGTGATTGTATTTCTGTTACCAAATTTTTTTTACGTTGAGACGTCGTTTTCGTCGAAACGTCCTTTTGCGTTACGTTTACGTTTATTTTCATTGATCGCTCACGCTGCCTTTGTTAATGTTGCGGAGACACAAAACCCAACCTAAATCAAAACTCAAAACAAAATTCAACACAAACGAAACTAAAAAATCGACCATTGCAATACCAGCACAAGGACACTTTCTATTTTGTGGAAAGGACGGTGTGCGCAATTATCCTTGATATTAGAAAATTGCTACGACAGATTTGTAACAAAACGGTAGACTGATGATCCTCCTCGACATGTAGTGCAACAAGCATCAGGATGTTAGAAACTGGAATCAAAGCTTTCAACTTTGAAGCATAAAAAAAGAAGAACTCACGGTTATCACTATATGTGAAGAATCATAATCTCAATAGGGTCTGTTTGATGTCCCTTTTCAATTGCGCTGCCGGCTGATATTTGCGTGCACATTCACTCAGCAGCATTTGTTGTTGTCTATGTTGCGACAACAAAAGAACAGCCATAACATTGTCTCACCTTGGTTATTATAACCAGACCATCCGC
Source organism: Cylicocyclus nassatus (assembly GCA_958299035.1). Taxonomy (NCBI): domain Eukaryota; kingdom Metazoa; phylum Nematoda; class Chromadorea; order Rhabditida; family Strongylidae; genus Cylicocyclus; species Cylicocyclus nassatus. The sequence continues at coordinate 38,992,303 of CATQJL010000001.1, read as the reverse complement.
TACTCTCACTCAATGATTTTTCGGTAGGCAACATTCCTGACTCTTGATGAGTGTCTTGTGATTCGCATATGTCCTCTTGACCGCGCGCTCGAGAGCGCAATATACATGCTTTTATGCGCGAACGAGAATGTGGGCAATGGCACTATGATGCCATCCTTGCCAAACGTTTGCCCTTGAGTCTTGTCAATCGTCATGCAATATGACAATCTCGGTGGAAATCGCAAAGGATGAAAAGCTACTCCCGTGTTTTCATTCGCGTGGTCCAAGGGCATTCCGGTATTATGAGCAACTCTTCCAGTTAACAGATTTCTGCAGCGGAGCATTCCATCTTCACACAAGAATGATAACAGTTCAAAGCGTTTCTCGTCAAACAACGGATCTTCTACTGTTGGGAAGTAGGATCATTATATCCGACATTTGGATTTCAGCTTATACTGAGGCATGGTAGGGGGTTGGATGATGAATAGATTCTTGGCCGTCACAAGGTAAACCCACAAGATCTTCATCCTCACAAGCTGGGGTATCAACGCCATATAGTGCTACGCAATCTCGCGGGGTCATTTTCAGAACCATCTCGTTTAGCCCTATAGCGTCACAATTTCGGACTGTGGACAATGCCATATTACTCAATGAGACCAGGTGAACAGATTATTTCTGGAGTATAGATCCACTAAATAACTTCGTCCTCAATTTTCGTACACATCTCGACAGGATTTACAATGTGAACACCGTGTGCGGTAAACCTGTTTCCTTCTGCAACTACTGTAACCACGTTGCACGTTGCTCCTCACCATGTTCGAGTCGCATGTTTTCGTCGAGTACGTTAATTTGCTTGTAACGCCAGACTTCACTTGACTTTGAAGTCAAGTTGATTATGCCCATTTTGGTTCCCTTTGAAACAACAGGAAGGAATTGACACCGTCTGCTTAAAAAACTACAGCAACAGCACCAGTCAGAAACTTTCTAATTACTGGTGCGACTACATTGCGAAACACTCCATCTGCGCATTCCGCGTCAAAGCGACTCTGCATGGAAATTCCATCCCAGATTATGACGTCCACATCGCGTAACATCTTACCATTGCCAGATGAAGCATCCACTCCAGCCATTGAGTGAGCACATAGCCCTGTGAGTGGTAATGCGAATGGAATGTGTGCCCTACGACTATTCCTCAAAAGTGTAGGCGCAATAGCTGTAGATACAGCAGCGATCATCGGTAAACCGACAGTCCGCAATTCATCAATCATTGTGTTGAAAGTAAATGTTTTTTCGCATTCAAGTTCCGTATAGGCAAAGAATGGACGATTTTCATTCGTCTTCCTAGACTTCGCTGTAGGTACGACCTCCGTTAGGATCTCTCATTATTTTGCTTTCAAAAGGTTCATTTAACTGTTATTTTTTGATAAGTTTATGGGTGAATCAATAGCATCATCTTCTTCTTCAGAAATTTCTGGTGAAGCATCTTCTTTATTGGTAAGGTCGTTAAAAATTCCTTCAAGACCGCAATCCATCATCGACTTTCCATTAGCAGTAATACGTTTGATAGACTTCAAAGACTTCAAATTTTCATCATATGAACTACTACGCCTATCAGCACGTCCTCACCCTTAAACTTATGGCACAGCTCCGTAGCGTTTGTCGGCTTGCAGTACAGAACTATATGCGCCAAAATGCGCCGTATTTCCGAATATTTGTCTGGCCCGCGGAGACGCCAAACAAGGCTAGAGAAAAACACTAGAGACTGTGCCGCGGAGAACAGCAGAGAAAACATCCGCCTGGCGGGTCGCTCCCCCCCCCCCGCCCCTTCTCCCTCCACCCCCCCCCCCCCCCCACCGCCGGCTCTCCGAGTCAACATGTTTGTTCATTTTTCGTTTGAGTCACATGCTTTTTATAATATTATGGTAGCCACTATGAGCATTGCAATTAGCTTACGATTCTTCCACGGCGTTTGGTATTAACTGTCTATTATTCTGAATTCCTGATAGAATTAATACAACTTTCTTCCTTTTGTTTTTTTTGTGGCTTCCCCTCTTTATATATGGTGCATTCCGCAGTCTCATTCGTTATCACACTTTGATAAGGTGTGATGCGAGTGATGCTTGAAGGAAAAGCGCACATAATTATCTCAAACGTTTGCATTCGGTTTTGTGGTAAGTTTATTTCATAAAAAAAATTTTATTTCCTGTAACTATGATAATTCACTGTTCATATATCAACGTCCTCGAGAAGTTAGTTCTATCCGGCGGCATTCCAAATAACCACCTACCTTACATGCATTGATAAACTTTACAGCATTGCGGCTGGGAGTGTTTTTGGAGTCAATTTTCTTCTAATATTTCATTTCATTTCATTTCATTTGTACGCTCAAGGCGTTCCATAAAAAAAGACACATCAAGAAGTTAGTGATACAGCGGAAACGAACAAGACATGTAAACAAATGCAGACATCATCAAGTCAGTCCGAGTCTGATCCTAATCAGACTAATGTGAGAAGATAAAACAGCTTGCACTGAATATGTTGGTAGGCTAATAGATAAGTATGCAGATGTAGGCATGAGATTTATAACTCCAAAACTTTGAATCCATGGAGATGGGACGCATGCCCCCTCGTTGCCAGCGGAACAATCTTTAGTTACTCTTAAAAGCAATCCGGCGGCTTATAAGGCAGGTCTACTGGCTTAGGTATAATAACCATAACCCAACCTAGCCGGAATGCTGGGGAGGCCCAATGACCTCAAAGGTGAAACGATTCTCATTGAATCCATTTGTTGAAATAGCAAGCTGTACGATTGACTATTAGATAACTGAACGAAAAAGACTCGGACTGAGATGCTGATGAAACTGTGTTAGTAACTAGAACAAAACGAGTACACCAAAAATAAAAGTTTAACGCAACGTGAGGAGATACACGAGAGGCGTCAAAGAAATAATTTACAGCTACAACTGAACCCGCAAGTCAATGCAAGATCAAAGAGCACCTGAAAAGACAGGTTTTAGAGGTAAAATGGAGAAGAAAGGTGATAGAAAACAAAGCCCAAAGCGATTCCATCCGCCATTATAGCACGTCCAAAGCACCCAATGGAAGCCCAAAAGGTCTAATGCAGAAGGCTCGCCCTGTCATGCAACACTAATCAGTGTTAGCGATATACTTGACAAGTCAAGCCTTCTCAGTCTACTCCTGAAAATATGACTACTCTCTGCACTAGTGGTCTCAACCGGGAGGTGCGAAAGCCACCTAGCCGACCTGTAGAACACGTTGTTGAACATAGCAAGTATCTCTTGCGCCGGATTCTTGGATATTGCAAGTTAAAAGAGCCTGACCTTTCGCTTGTAGGAACAAAAATCCAGTGTTTACTGGCTTTTAGCTTGTTCTCTCTTCTCAGAACTTGAAAACAGAATACAAGATCCAAGAAAGCACGACGGTTTGTTAAGGATTTCATATGAAACCTCTCAAGCCGGGTCTGGTAATCAGGAGGGGTGGTTCCGGGCGATAAACGTCTATACAACAGTCGTGTAAAAAGCTGTTGAACCTTTTCAATTCTGCGAATATCCTTTTTACGAAAGGGGGACCAGACCTGAGAACAGTATTTTAAATGAGGAAGAACTAATGCTTTATAAAGCGGTATAAGTATCTCCGGAGAACTAGCATTAGTATTGCGGAAAAGCAGAAAGAGTGAAGAATAAGCTTTTTTGACTAACGTATTGATATGCTCAGTGAAGTTAAGATTTGTATCAATCACGACACCCAAATCTCTAACAGTATCACAACTCTTCAATATAGAGCCTTTGATGTGATACGAGGTAGTATTTCCACCTCCAAGATGAAGCACTGAGCATTTGTCAAAATTTAACGCTAATTCCCAGACCTCACACCAATTGGTCAAATTATCAAGAGACTTTGCAAGTCCATTTGAATCTCTGGAGCTACTTCCAGATCATAGACTGCAAAAATCTTTATGTCATCAGCATACATCCGGATGTGTACGCTAGCGGAAGTCTTCAAAGTAGAAGGTAGGTCAAGGGTGTAAATCAGGAAAAGCAAGGGGGCTAAGACACCACCCTGTGGAACACCACTAGTGCAGAAGTACTTTTCGGAGTAACGATGACCAACTCTCACAGTCATATACCGATCATGCAAATAAGAAGTCAACCACAAGAAGATTTCCTTTAATCCCTAATTTGTTCATTTAGTTAGTAATTTAGCATGACAGACCTTATCAAACGCTTTCGAGACATCAACATAAACAATGTCAACCAATTTGCCCTCGTTGATTGCTAAGCTCCACTCGAACACACTATCAACCAGATTTGTTGTGGTGGAAGCTCCATTCAAAAAGCCATGTTGTTCATCGGGGATCAAATCCGAAACCTTTAGCCATTCCAAAAGTTTTTCACGTATGATTCTTTCCATGATCTTAACAGAAGTGGGAAGCAAGCTAATTGGACGGAACTTGTCAATTCGACATGCTCCGTCAGTTTTTGGATTTGCTGTAACCAAAGCTTCTTTCCACAAGTCAGGGACCTCCCCCCACAACATCGAAATGTTGAATATATGTGCAAGCGGACCGCAAGCGACGAGGCGCATTTTAGGTATACTATCTGAGGGATGCCATCAAATGTTTTAGTTATGGAAGGTTTTAGCTTGATAAGGAACTGGAACTAGAAGGAAGAAAGGAACTAGACATTTGCGGGATGAAAATGAACATTATTGCCAAAATGGCGAGGCAGCACTGCATCAGCGCTTATTCTGTCAGCATCACTATCACTGTCATTAATAGCGACAGGAGAGTAAACGCTGGCAAAATAGGCACCAAGAGCATCTGCCTTATCTTTATCGCTAACATAAGAGGTACCAGAAGAATTTGTCAAAGTAGAGAAATGTTGGGAGGGCTTCATTTTATTCTTCAAATACGAAAAAAGATATTTAGACGACTTTCTTCGAGCAAGCATTCGTTCACGATATGACAAATATTTTTTTATGTGATAGTCTATATCAGCACAAACTTTTTTATACAACGGGCAACTCAAAGGATTGGGCAGAGTATCAAAAAGACGTTGTTTTTGAGATATTAAGGCACGAATGTGTGGTGGCAGGTCGATCTTATGAATACCAGGAACTTTGACGCTAATCGGAACAAATTTGCTAAAGGCTTCATAAACTGTTAGGCAAAATCTTTTGTAGACTTCAGAACATGAGGTATAATTATTGAATAAGGAGAGCCAATCTACACTAAAGAAGTAAGAATCAGGAGAGGAATAGTCAACACTGAGAAAATCAGGCAAGGGTAATGTGGAAGCAGAGGAATTCGAAAATTCGATCTCGAAGGTGACAATCCTATGATCCGAGGACCCAAGTGGCTGAAGTGTGCTCACACGCGAGATGAGTGGAAAGGCCGAGAGCACAATGTCGAGAGTATTGCTATCATGAGTCGGTGAGGTCACATATTGCTTTAGTCCACAGTTGTTTACAAACTCCAGAAAAGGGCAAGAGGCAGCATTGAGGGATTTCTTGGCCATCCAATCAATTTGCAAATCAAAATCTCCGAGTATGATAGTTGGAATGTTCTCAGAAGCAAAATTGCTAAGAATCTCCAGTAATTCATCATCATCATTACTATTCGAATTAGGTGGGCGGTAAACCGTGATAAACTGCATTTGGCACCCTCGGTCAATGTCAAAAACTTTAATTACTTAATTAATTAATTTCTTAATTACTTAAGACTTTAATATCGGGGTTTCTCCAACTCAAGTTTATTAACGTAAAACTGTTGGAGTACTCGTGTCATACAATATGTTTTATGTTTACCCAATATCAGTGTAGCACAAGTAATAAGCTGGGTCTTGGTCCTTGAGAAAGTGCCGCCGCCGTTTGCATAATGAAGCTTTTTGAAGCTAAGTATTCAAAGAAAAATTCTTTTTTTTTAAGATCTTGTGATAATCTTAAGTTAAAAAGCATTTTCACTGCAGAAAATGCACTTTTGGAAAAAACTTCAAAAAAAAAAGCAAATTGTGGTTTCGCAGGTAGTATAATCGGAACTAAATGAAGACAAGTGTTCAAAAAGTTCATATACAGGATGTCCCAAAAATGTACCCGTTGTTTGATTGTAAATAACTCTCTTGTAATGAAGTGTTTCGGGAAGCTTTAGATACCATTTTGTAGAGCGAGGTTCAACTTAGATTTACAGTATAGAACGAATCATCGACTTCTCTTCATTACTGTAGGTTACGGTAGAAACTTCAAGCATATGGTGTCACTGTGAAAAAAGCTGCTTTCAAAGGTTTCAAAATTTTCGAATAAATGTGAAAAATTGTGTAATTGAGTTTCCAAGGACGCTGAGTTCAGCACTCAATTATGTACAAGGCTGCGAAGCTTTCTAAACGGTATAATTGCAATTTTCGGGAGCATTGCAAAAACGGCCGGTACGGCTTACCTTGCATAACTTTTTATAGAAGCATTATAACAAGCTGCGAACTTCACAATTAGAATCAGCAACTCTACTAAGCTGAACCTCACTGTATAAAATGGTACTAAAGCTTCACGAAACACTTCATTGCAAGAGAGTTATTACAATCAAACAGTAAGTACATTTTCTTTGAGACACCCTGTAAATCAAGATTTTGATGATCTCAAACAAGGAAGCATTTATACTACAGAAAATGCACTTTTTCAAAAAGAAGATTCTGCAGGCAAACTGTGGTCTCGCTGCTATGAGAGTCAAAGCTTTTGAGGGCCAAGTACTTTGAAAGCAACTCTTATCTTCCATGGAAATTTTCTGAAATGCAGAAAATGCACTTCAAAAAAAAATTTGCAAGCAAGCTGTGGTCTCGCCGGTAGTATAATAGAAGCCCTTTGAGGCTAAGTATTGAAAAAAATTCTTTTTATGACGATTTGTGATGATCCCGAATTGAGAAGCATTTTTACTGCAGAAAATGCACTTTCTTCAAAAAAAAAACTCTGCAAACAAACGGTGGTTTCGCTGGTAGTGTAATCGAAACCTTCTGAAGTTAATTATTCAAAATAAACTTCTTCATTCACAGAAAATTCTTTTCCATGGGAATTTTGTAAAAACTCAAATTTGGGAGCATTTTTACTGCAGAAGTTGCACTTCTTTCTAAAGAGAAAACTCTGCAAGCAAACTGTGGTTTTGCTGGTGTAGTGTCAAAGCTTACAAGGCCAGGTATTCTTTTAAAAGCATTTCTTATCTTCTATGAAAATTTTGTGAAAATTCCACCTTGGAGAGCATTTTTACTGCAGGAAATGCATATTTTTCAAAAAAAACCTTGCAAGCAAAATGTGGTCTCTGGTAGTAAAATCGGGACCCTTTGAGGCTGGGTATTGAATAAAATTCTTAACGATTTTGAAATAATGATCTCGTCGGTAGTACAATTTGGAACTTTTTGGTCTCCATTCGAGAAGTGGTTGCTGGTCGTTTAACTAAATAACAACGAGCTATAGCAACTTCTCATACTCTTCACTTTTTTTCACAAAAAAACTTCGTTAGTCTTGTGTATATCTTCGAAGCTAAACATTCATGTATCAAACTTTTCTAAACAAAATTAATGAAAACGTAGTGTAAATACACGATCACAACTAATTATCTTTACCTCAACCCAGTTATAGCGACCCTTCGGGTCGCTACTATATATTAGGTTGTCCCGAAAGTTTTGTCCGTTTTTTCAACCTATCATAAAAACGCGTGGAACGAAGATAGGGAAACGCTCTAAGCACTATGCGACGCATCTTTTCCTTCTCTTTTTAACTGTTATGCTTCCATGCCGATTAATCTTTTGTTCTCTGAGATAAACGCCGAAATTTCGAACCCATGGTTTTTCCTATATCCAAGTTTCGCAATTTTTCACAATCTTAATTTTTGACTTTCGGAAAAGCTTTAGCAACAGTTAGATAGAGCAAACAAAGGGCAATACAATCCAATTTTGCGGCATCTATAGCCAGCCTTAAAAATTTTTTAGAATTATTTTTCTGATGCTATCAAATTCCACTTTTGGTGATGCCAAAAGCCAGAGATCACGAAACGGCGCACAACTAAGGTGTTATTCGATGCAGCTTTTCCTCCTCTTTCCAGTGAGTATATTTTCTTTCCAATTTGAGGGTCTTTGGCGATAAAATTCTCATAATTCTTGAATTTGACCCCACCCAAGCGTGTACACGTAAAATGCAAAATCTTATATTTCGAAGCGGTAAACGCTCATTTGTCGTAAAAATAGTGAATAATCGTAATCGGTTTTTGAAAGCTTCAAAATCCGATGATTTCTTAGTGTTCGAGGCGTTTCTGTATTTTAGAACTTCGCAAAAGTGAAGATTATTGAAAAAACTATTTAAAAATATTGAAAAGCCAGCTAGATATGCCAGATTAATTGCATTGCATTGCCCTTTGCTTACTCTTGAGGGCTATCAAAGGTCTTCCAAAAGTTGAAAATGAAGATTGTGAAAAATTGTCAAACTTAGACATAATAAAAACCATGGGTTCGAAATTTCGGCGTTTATCTCAGAGAACAAAAGAGTAATCGGCATATGAGCTTGACAGTCAGAAAGAGAAGGAAAAGATGCGTCGCATAGTGCTTAGAGCGTTTCCCTATCTTTGTTCCACGTATTTTTATGATAAGTTGAAAAAACGGACAAAATTTTCGAGACAACCTAATATATTAGGTCGTCCCGAAAGTTCTTGCGCACGATTTTCAAAAATTCATAACTCTTCAAATTTTTAACGGATTTGTAAGAACGAAATTTTGCGTAAGAGAGGAACTCATGCTCTTTGCAGCTGTGCTTGAACTTTTCGTTAATGTTTACAAATGAAGGAGGTAGAAGCTCAAAACCAAAGTCACTCAAAATTTGAATTTTTCGTGTAGGGTCATAAAAAATCGGAAACTTGCCACAAAAATCGGAGCAGCCAGTATTATAGGTTCTTTCACCAGCTCTTTCTAGCAGTGCAAAGTTTGCGCCGATTGAGCGTCTCTGTGAAAAGTTATGAATTCCCTGAAAAATGCCAAAATAAATCAAATTCGCCCTTTTGTATTGCATGCTCGAAAATCATAACTTTCCATAGAGACGTTCAATCGGCGCAAACTTTGCACTGTTAGAAAGAGCTTGTGAAAGAACTTACAATACTGACCGCTCCGATTTTTGCTGCAAGTATCCGATTTTTTATGACCCTACACGAAAAATTCAAATTTTGAGTGATTTTGGTTTTGAGCTTCTATCTCCTTCATTTGTAAACATTAACGAAAAGTTCAAGCACAGATGCAAAGAGCATGAGTTCCTCTCTTATACAAAATTTTGATCGTACAAATCCGTTGAGAATCTAAAGAGTTATGAATTTTTGAAAATCGTGCGCAAGAACTTTCGGGACGACCTAATATTATAACTTCCTTGCCAGTCGACAGATTTTCTTTAGTTTATTAGGCTGGAAACTAAGTTTTGCAACTGGTTTCATAACTTCACTCTCTTTGGATATGGCGCACTCAAACTTTGGCATTATGTAGAAGGCAATGTGAGCTACAAGTGAGCATAAATTGTCTAAACTTTGTATTCGAAATAGAAAAGTTTTAGGCGTTTTTCGAAAACTAGTGAAATTTGAGAATTTTTGGGGTTTCAAGCTGAAATGAAGCCTTTGGCAGTTTAGACGATGCCCAATAATCCGGAATCGTGTGCTAGTTGTTGCTAGAGGTTGACTTATTCGGCTCACCAAAAAAGAGATAAAATTTAGGTGCAAATGGAGATTTGGCGTCGTCACAATTTCGAAGGAGTTGTTGTACGCAAGGCTGCTGGGGACAACCGTCAATGACTAAGGAGTCAGAACACAAAATTCCCCGAGCCTTTACATATTGAGGTTCTTTGACCTGCTAAACACGAATATCATTTTCATTTGTTAAATCAACGCATTTGTCCTCGTTTAGGGTGAGACCCCATATCGTACAACTACAGTAGTCCTAGAAAAAAGCCCTTATCACGCAATCTCACTATCGTTTTCGTGATCAGCATGTCGGATAACACCCCTACGCCAAGTTTCAGCCAAATATGTCAGACTTTGAATTTTTCCCCTTCATACCATACACCTACCGTAACCCTCACTGCGACATCAGAATTTGGCAGAACAGCAGCTGTGCTTGCAGCTTACGTCATCGTCAACACTGTGGCAAAATTTGAGTGCGCCATGTTGGGTGAGAGGAAAGTTATTGCTTGAGTTGCAAAACTTAGTTTCCAACCTAATACTTTCATCTAAAGGAGGAAATCCTCCGTTTACAGTAGCACCATTACCATGAATAGGCATTGGAAAGTTCGAGAAATAGAAACAATTAAGGAAAATTGGTCAAGATCGACATTTTTCAAGCTGGATCACGAAAAATTTTGGAAATATTTTTATTTGATAGAGAAAATTTTGCACATTACAGGGGTACCTTTCCCACTGATTGAAACGAAGAAGATCGAGAGTTAATTGCAGATAAAGAGAATGCCTTCAGTTCTGCAATCTTTGAGCATGCTTGAAAAAGCCTAAAAATGTCAGAGAAAAGGTGGGAAAGTTATAAACATGGGTTCTGCGACCTTCTCTTTCTAGCTGAGCAAGTTTCGAACTAATCGAAAGCAAAGTTCATTTTCGTTAAAAACGCACTCCCGAAAAAGTCACGAAGATCAAAATTGCTTTCGATTAACTCGAAACGGGTAGGGGAACGAAAGCCGCAGGTTGAGCCGCCTTTCGCGGCTAACTGGTCCTTTCGCAACGTTGTTGCATATCGTTCCAGGACCAGCAGTCCGCGCAGGCGACCGAAGCTGGCGGCTTTCGTTCCCCTACCCGCTCGAAACGTGCTTAGTTAGAAAGAGAAGGTCACAAAATTCATGCTCGGGCTTTTCCACCTTTTCTGTGACGTTTTAGGCTTTTTGAGCTTGCTTAAAAAAGCTCAAAAACGTCAAAAAAAGGCGGGAAAGCCAAGAACACGGGTTTTGTGACCTTGTCTTTCTAGATGAGTGAAAATCGGACCAATCGAGAGCAATTTTGTTGCGTGAAAAACGCAGATCCGAGAATGCGGAAATATCACGAAAATCAAAATTGCACTTCGTTTAGATTCCGGGGAGAAATCATCATAACTCATTTTTTTAGCGAACCCCCGGCTGTATCCGAAAAACTCGAAATTTGGTATTTCGAACCCGTAAACCCTCACTTGCCTTGTAAAGTTAATGCTAATTCATAGTACCATCTTGGTAGTCTCAAATTCCGAAAAATTATGATGTTCGATGCGATTGCGGCTGAGGTGGGCCTGCCAAAATCCAATGGTTCTGTTGAAAAATCTTTTGAAATACGGCGAGCTACGAGATAGAGAAAAAAGCAGTACTGTATTCTATAAGGTTTACTCTATCGAATCGTTATTTGAACTCCTTCTGAGGATTGATATGAAAGTTCTGAAAAATCGTGAAACTTGAACATCTCAAAAAGCATGGGTCGCAGATTTTGGTTATTTTCCGAAAGCCCATTGATTGCGCTGCAACGGTTTCATTACTGTTAGAAAGAGGATGAATTTCTGCATCGAATGCTACCAAGATCTTCTAGAAATCTTTGTTCCATAAAAAGTGGCGCCCGTTTGAAAAAGCGAAATTACTTTTGAAACGACCTAATATGTGTGCAAAGTTTCCCGGTGATCGGTCCACACGCGAAAGTTTCTATAAAGAGTACACTACTTGACAATTTATCAACATTCAGCCTTTTATATGTATAACAAAACAAGTCCACAGGTCCCGGCTTAATTTTTTTTCCAAATAGTTTTCCTCTAACCTAGTGTTTTCTAAAAATGACCCGGACGGTTGCGTTTTGTGTCAGCCAATCGTACTCAATCGGAAATTTACAAAAACACGTATGGAGGTTTTGCAAAGAGACAATGATTTGAACGTTTACTTATATTATATTTGAAGCTTGCATTTTGCACTCTTTTGGAACTTTTGAGTACTTCTTAGAGCATGGAAATTGCATAGACAATAATTTAGGAGTGTAAGAAAACGAGATAAAACAGTTTTGGTCGCAAAATAATGTATTGCAGTTGCACTGATTATCATTATTTTGTGACTACGAAGACAGTTTAAACAACTCGGCAAAATTTTGAAGCTCGAACTTCTAGATTCTGAATTATATCGCATACTTTAGATTTTTAGCAGCCCAATTTATGATAACCAAAGTTGAAGTGATTCTATACTCTTACCTCCATCTCAAAAGCTGCTCCTTATTAGTGAGCAGCAAAGGTACTGCCACAAACATTATATAATTTCCCTCTAGTCAGTGGAGCTGAGTTTGTGCAAATCGTCAACTGAGAAGGAGTTATGTTTTTTTTTCAAAAATGTTTCGACAGAACTTTTGCACCAACCTAATACATTTTTTTGCAGGCACTTTTGACCTAAGAAGCGTCGAGAACACAGTCACCGTGGACATAGCTTTGATAGGTGAAAAACGGCGATAACTTTGAAACGAACTCATATAAAAGAATCTTGCAGCATTTTTGACAAGAGCATCATAAGGCAAGAGGAATGCTACGAGAACTATAGGAGAATGTTGATATTCCCGAAGTTTATAGGAGGAATCAAGAGCGGAAGCAACTTATTCCGACCCAATGCACTTTCAATTATTTTGCTCCAGTAAACATAACTTCTCGTCCACAAATGTTCCGCAGATAAGGAAGGCAGATAAACTAAGCATTTATGCTCTTCGATATCGTTCATATCATCTAAAAGGGCCACTTTGGCTAAACACGCTTCCCTCAAGGGTTTATATGAAGATCTATTTTCACCCTGTGCTTGCGACGCCTAGGATAACCAGTCGAGCAGTGTGATAAACCAAAGTAAAATACATAGTATTACTAAGAAACGACTTTAGAATTTATCGGTTACCAATTTCGCTAATTGCAAATACACAAGAGGAAACAGCGAAATTATTGGATTACTCGTATCAATTCAGTAATTACAATTTTTGATTCTTCCATCTACTTTTGATACACTCGGCTAAGCAGTAGTTCTCGTGCTGCCTCAATATGCTCTCTTTCGACTGGCTCGTCTTCGTCACAGCTAGCGGATGCAGCCTGAAACACTTCGAACATTAAAACATTATAAGGGCTTTTTGCAGTCCATATACAACATAACAGTGGGTGCAGTCAGGGCTCGGCACGAGGTGGCTAGATGAAAATGGAAAAAACGAAGTCCCCCTTGACTTTTGGGAATTTTTACGAAGTCCCCTTTGACCCTCAACCAAATTTCCTCTAAAAACCTGAAAAATTCCCCAAAATCCCCCAAAAAACGAAACCTCGACTAAAAAAAAGGTCGCCGTCGCCAATTTTCCGTGTCTCTTGGTCACAAAAACGAAACCCCCTTTGCTTTTCGTCCCAAAAAACGATACCAGCTGGCTTACAAGCCACCTGTGCCGAGCCGTGGGTGCAGTATTAGTAACTGAGTACGAAGTACAGGATGTGCAAGTCTAGATGCTCAGTTTGGATTGTACATGCTCGCAAGAGGTTGAGATTGTTGTCTCAGAGCGCATGAACTTGTCGCGTGAAACAGTGTGGGAGCACATATTTTTGTAACCTTTTGGAGATACGAAAATATAGACAGGGACAGTATAGACATATATAGACAAAATATAGAGCAACATAAAACTGATGGAGATCTCTTAAACGGGGTGATCGTCTATATATCCTTACGACAAGTACACATCGTGTTTGTCTAACAATAGGGCTGCGTGGCCACTCAAAATACACAATTTTTATGCTTGAAGATGCTGCAATATGCGACTAATTTTAAAGAGATGAAGAAATGTATGCAACTTTTCAAACGCAAAGTCCTACAGCCGTAGGCTTCTAAAGGCAGAAAAGCATAGTCTAAACTTACTTGAGCTAGCCATTTTTTTGCAGTTATGTAGTCACCTTTAGCATGAAGAACTCGGCCGATGTAAAGCCGGTTTTCTGTGACACCAGGATGTATTTGTTCCGCCTACAATGAGAATATGTTAAAAACGCGAGCAGCATAATTACATGATGAAAATCTCAACTCAAGTAGATCAGTCAAAGCCGAATCGAGCGATGTTGGAGGCAATGTTCCGATAGCTCTTGCTGCCAGCCTTTCAAAGAAACTCAAGTTTGCAACCTCAACTGCAATGATGACCTTCGAACACTTACATAAGAAGAAGCTCACTTGATACTGAAATCGTCCTCGCATATGTAACAGTTCAAATGACAATGGATCTAGTGCCACCGCACGGTCGAGATATGTCTAGAAAGGTTTAGAATAGGAAGGAAGCACTGTAAAACTCTTGTCTCATCGATTCGTCATTATGCAACATTTCGAGATCTCTCATTTGTGTAATCAAAACAGGACTCATCACTAGCGGAAAGTGCACAAAATGGATTAGCTTACAGTGAAAGAAAAGAGACACAAGCCCTGTAAAATCTAATTGCCTTCGTCGTGACTTGAACACAGCATAGGCGAGCGGTTGTTGCGACGTGCTATGGACGGTCGATTTGGCTTATGAACTTTCGAGCAACATTCAGGTAGTTTCCAGCATTGCACATTATGTTTTAACACAATGACGACCGTTTGACACACATGGTGTGTCAAGCAATGACTACCGTGTGGGACTGTTTGACACACCATGTGTGTCAAGGCTCGAATTTTGTCAAAATGACTACTATCCTGGGATAAACCCGCTCCATGAGCTTTCTTTTGCACTGAATTCAGGGATGACCTGTTCCTTATTTGTCAGCTTTCCAGATATACTGTAGATGTACCGTATATGGCAGTATGCGCAATTATAGTTGAAAGTTGTGGGCTGGTCCGTAAAAGGCCTTGGCCAGAAGGCAGACAAATGAAAATCTGCGTGGTCGTCAATGTGTTAACCACAAATGACTCTGTCTGTCTATAAGAATACGTTCACAGAAGGTGCGCGCTCTATCGGCTGTGAGCCTGTAGCGTTCGGGATCCCATGTCTCCAGCCGCTCCGCGCGTTTGTAAGCTAGGCACGGGCAGCTGATTTTATAAGGGCTATACTTGATTGTTTTTGCGAGCTCTCTAAAAAAAAGAAGAAGAGTTAGAAGAATAATTGCGTTCTGCGAAGACTAGGAGCTAAAATTTTGGCTGTCATGTCGTGCCGAGCACTTTTCCTTTTCATTCCTTCTTCCCAGCATCTGTCATTCTTTTCTCAACATCACCGAATTTCGCGAACTATAGCAAACCCACTTTGAACTCAAATCCAAGGCTGATCTTTTCTCTTATTCCGCTTTCTTCGGCTAAACGACCGGTGGTGGAGCAGAGTATTTTTAGTATAGGTACACTAACAGGGTTTAGTTCGTGTGCATCTAAAGCATGTTGTCGCCCTGCAACTCTGAGATCAAAATTATGTTGAATGCTGAGGTTTCATCTGACCTGTTTTCAACCATTCCACACGCTCTTGATCCTTCTCTTCCATGTTACTGACCATATAACACACTTCCGCGCATTTACGATGCCACTCGGCTTTATCGTTAACGAAATCACACATCTAGAACGCTAAATTTCAACGAAGATTTCACTTATACATCTTTTTGTAATTTGGGTACAGTTGCCAAAGCTGTTATCGACTCCAGGGCATATGTATCAATCGCTCGTCCGGGTAAGGGTTCCGATTCGGGTGATACGCTCTCCTAGCTCGGTCATGTTAACTCTTTCCCGGACGGGCGACTAATACATACCACCCCAGGTGATATTGGTCATATTGTGCCAGAATAAGAAGATGAGCTGCTTACATAGCGGCTCAGAAGAGCTGATATTGATCTCATTCTAGACTGGTGCCTCATTTTGGAAAAATTTGTCACAAATTGTTGGAACCGTCAAGGTAGTTTAGGGTTTCAAAGGTAATGGCGACCTGCTTTGAGAAGGGTCCAAACTAGCAAGGCGATGATGCTCAGTAACCGTGGTTAAAAGTGTGTTAGATTAGATTGATGCAAAAATAGTAAGAGTTTTGCGAAGTCGTTTTATTTCGACTTGCTATATCTTTCCGAGAAGTCTGCAATTCTAATTGCGGTAAAGAATATCAGAAGCATCACCTTCTCTCAATACAGCGCAAAGTGACCTGCTTTCATTTCACGAGGCAGAAAAATATGGATTGAAAGGAACAAAATTTCTAAAAACATAGTGTGAAAAATTAACTCCCTTTGAAGTTTGTCAGTAATTTGTATGTAGCCTATCTTGTAGCAGCAAGCCAGTAGTATTAGGTTGACCCGAAAGTTGGGTCGCACCCAAAAATTCATAACTTCTGTCTTGAACGGTTTGCGTATTTCCATTTTTATATAAAAGAGTAAATTATTCCCTTCATGGAATTACCTTAGCTTTCAATTTACCGTTCACTTCATATAAAAGGGGTAGAGGGATTACTCAAATTTTCAATTTTCTGTGTAGAGTCATAAAAAATCAGAAAATTGCGGTAAAAATCAGAGCTATGTCAGTATTATAGGCTTTAATACCTGCTCTTTCTAACTGCGCAAAATTTGCATTGATTGAGGTCTCTACGAAAAGTTATGAATTTCGAGAAATATGCCAAAACAAATCAAATTTGCCCTTTTGTATTACTTGCTCGAAAATCATAACTTTTTATAGAAACAATCAATCAGCACAGACTTTTCACACTTGAAAAGAGCAGCTAATAAAACCTATCATGCTGACATAGCTCCTATTTTTACCGCAATTTTCTGATTTTTTATGACCCTACACAGAAAATTGAAAATTCGAGTAATCCCTTTACCGCTTCTAACTATGCAGTGTATGGTAAATTGAAAGCCACTAGGGGATTCCTATGAAGCGAATAAATTGCTCTTTTAGATAAAAATGAAAATACGCAAATCGGTTGGAAAAACCAGAAGTTACGAATTTTTGAAAATGGTGCCACAGATCTTTCGGATCAGCCTAATACAAATGAGAATGGAAAGGGCTTGAACAAAAAAACGTTTGCTTGAAAAAAAAATTAAGATCTAAAATTGTAAGCTTTTTTTACATTTTCAGAAGGCCTCAAAGTCCCAAATTTTGAAATTCTCAGGTTCCTGCGTACTGGACATTTGGGTGCTTCTGCAAAACTGCCAAACTGTCTGCCCTACCCTTGCGCCTTACAGAAATGAGAGAAATTTTGGCGATAGAGCTTTCATTAAAAGAAACTTGTGGGCCGTAGGACCACAACAATTGACCCATGTTAAGGCACCGATATCTCAGTCGAGATAATATCAGAAAATACAGTCAGTGTGCGTGTAGTCAATTTACAATACATACAGCGGCAAAATTCTCGAAGTAGCGCCATAACTTGCGCTTGAATTCTGATCAAAAAAGTGAATGAAGTTTTGACAGCGGTTGCCACAAACTAGGCTAGAAGTCCATCAGCGGTCTTTAAAAGGAGCTTGAAAAGAGTTTTTAGTGGTGTGCTAAGTCCGTTGAAGAAGAAAGTTCAATAGAAAAGTTTAACGCTCATTAATTTTGCATCAACCTAAATCAAAATGCTCGCCCAGAATCTAGTTGCAAACCGTGTAGCGTTGTCTGCGGGACCATTTTTCGGAAGTAGATACAGTGCTAACCATAGCTACAAAGCCACCCTAAAAAATCACGACAATTTGCCCTGTCTTGGGAAAAAAATTGTTTAAAACCACTATTCTGCGTGTAAACCAACGCTATATTTGTCTAGAACGGCCCTCAATTTCATTGATTTTGCTCGGAGAATAATCGAAAAATTTGAAAAAAACGCGTTCCGAAGGCTAGTCACGGCTATAAGGCCACCTCTTGTTTTCAAGCAATATGACATTCTTTGAACCTAGAACTTTTTGTACAATTATAGCATCAAAATATGAAACATTTGTTACACCTGGGAGCTGTCGCCCTTCAAAAAGAAAATCTATACTGCTTTTTGTTCTGAAATGCTTAAAAAGTCACAATATTTTGAGAAACTGCTAGTTTCTTGAGTTCCAAGCACTTATTCAGCTCGGGTGAATGTATTAGGATTTGTTGAGGCCTTTTCAATGAATGCGGTGAAGAGCGCTCGATTCAACTTTGCGTAGTCGCTGTTATTGATAAACGAACCCTAACATTATCATGTTTTTAAGCACGCTTTGAGAAATAATTCAATTTCTAACGAGCACTTCTAATCAAAAGTTGAACACTGTGTTTGCGTGACGACGTACATACGGAGAAATTGTCAAAATTTTTGCAAAGACGCAATGCAACGTTCAAGTCAAAATGTTTCATACACAGTTCAGTTGTACGCAGGGAATCTAAAACGACTCCGAATTTTACTCATTCTAACTCCTCCTCAAGCCAATTCCTGCGTGCGGTTAGAATCACGAAAATTTCAAAGTTTTGAGCGGTTTTTCGTCCGATTGAATGGTTCAGAGTGGCTCTTGTTTACGGGACGTTACGCACTTTCATGGAACAGCGCTCATGGCAAAACCTTAATTCTAGAAGTTGCTATGATGTTTTGCAATGCGCTCAATTTTGACGTTGAACGGACGACGCACTGAGCACACGATGAAGTTTTTCGAGCACCAGAATTGAAATTTTATGGTTCTAAGACTCGACTATGTGAAGGTAAGGTTCAGTCTCTTTCATGAATATCAGCCACTACGCAAAGTATACTCAAGCGCTCTTTACCGTATTCATTGAAAAGGCCTCAACAAATCCTAATACCTTCATCCGAGCTGAATAAGCACTTGAAAACTCAGTAAATCAGCGCTTTTTTGAAATAATGTGACTTTTTATGCGTTTTGAAGCAAAACAAGCAGTACAAATTTTCTTTTTGTAAGGCAAGAGCTCCCAGGTGTAACCGTTTCATATTTCAATGCTATAACTGTACAAAAATTCTAGGTTGAATGCCGTATTGCTCGGAAACAAGAGGTAGCCTTATAGCTGTGACCAACCTTCGGAACGCGATTTTTCAAATTTTTCAATTTTTCTCCGGGCAACATCAATGAAATTGAGAGCCGTTCCAGACAACGAATATAGCGTTGGTTTACACACAAAATAGTGGTTTTTCCGACAATTTCCGAAATAGGGCAAATTTTCGTGATTTTGGGTGACTTTATAGCTATGGCCAGCACTGTAGTAAGAGCAAATGCAAACATATTAGCACCAACGTGGATCAGATCTGCGCTACCTGCATGATAATGCAAAAGATCTTACCGCTATGTGGACTTTAATCGCACCAACTTCATCAGTCCCCCCCCCCCCCCATTTCTGTTTGTAATATTACCCTAATTTCACGCGTACAAGGCGCGGGGGATTTTTTTCTAAAATCGGCCAGCCCAAACACGTTACAACACTTCGCGACCAAAGAACCTTATACCGGGCTCCGTATTGCCTGAGAGAATTGAACGGTTTAAGGTTCGCTTTCCAAAACACATTGGAGCGGTTGAGCGGCCTGTTTGAAAAATCGAAAAAGGTGCGCCTTGTACGTGTGTAATTAGGGTAGGTTGTTGCATAAGTTTTGTTACACTTTGACTTCTTACGGCCATAAGGCACTTCAGATCATTAGAGGGCTCCAGGGAACCATTCGATAGAGAAAAGCTAGCTCTATAAGATAGTGTAAAAGTTCGCACCAGCTTTGACCCACTGTAACTTTGCATCCAAAATCGAGTCGTAGTGAGGGCTCAAAAACTGCGAAAAATTCATGTATCTCTGTTCAGGGAGACCTTACAATCTCCAACTTGCTCAAAAAACTTGCCCACTATATCAAACACTCATATGTACCGTTGCTGTATTATTTCTCATCTAGAAATCGAAATAAACAAATTTTTTTAGTTTTTACAAAAGCGAAGCTATGCTGTTTCTATTTATGTAGCTGCATACTACAAGCCCTTAGAAGTATAAGCGTAAATTTTCAGCTCTCCAAAAGCCCTAGTTTTCAAAAATTACCTAACTTAGCATTGAACATCCGAATGGGAGAAGCTGAATTTGGTAGCTTCCAGGTTTCCTCTTTCGTAAACCTCGGCATTGTTAGTATATGTGTGAGTAAGTTAGTAAGCCGACCGAGGTTAGTAGATGTTATTGTTAGTGGCAGCCTGACATTTCGACGTGTCCGTCTTCTTCAGAGGCCTAAAGTGGTAAGAGATTTGATTTTATGTTCTACCCCACTACAAACCTCCTCCATACCCGACCATCCTCGACTCTACCCCCCCAAAGTGTTACAAGCAAAAATACGCGAGCACGTGAAAGACGAAGCAACCTCCTCCGCCGCTGCCGCCCAGATGTTAGATGCGGCCGTCCTTCGTGCCTCTAGTAGTGATAATGAATACAGTGCAAACTATATTGACATTATTTACTAGCGGGACTCTTCAACTCACATAATGCCATAAAAGGCATAAAGTCATTCGTGATTGATGGACAGTCATTTCGGCTGTTCATGCTGGGTTTTCTCGCGAAAATTCAGAATGCCTCGAAAGCTTTTCTGCTAGCAGGATCGTACTCGTATGCCAGTATAGTACATTTGATTTTCGAAGTCCTTAACACGATGAAATTCAACTCTGTGTTTTACCGAGTGGTGTGGTAAGACTTCCTCGTCTTTTGCTGGCAAGATGTTCTTTCATCCTTACCCATAGAAGCCTTCCAGTCTCTCCGATATAAGTGGCTTTGCATTCGATGCATGTAATCTCATAAATTACACCGGTCTTACCACAGTCGCCAACTTTACCGGATGGACAAACTACACAGTCTTAGATTCTGCAGTAGTTGTCATATAGTCTGTTACGCACTAGCCGCTTCCTGATGTTGTCACTTGGAATATCAACTAAAATGATATCGTCTTTCAAGTTTGCAACGGTTAATGCATCGTCGCACTGCAGCACTAGTTGCGTCAGAAACGAAAGGAAGGCAAAGAGGTGTTTTCTGTTGGTGCTGGTTGCTTTGAATAGAAATGGATGGTCCACCGCGTCCTTTTTGGTGCGCGTAACCATTCATTCGAGCAATGTCCAGCGCCCATCTTTGAGATTCCTTCCGTTCTTCTTCTCCTGTGCATAGTTCGTTGCTGTTTTGAGCATGTTATGAATAACAGCTCTTTTAACAAACGATCGGATATGCAGAACGAGCATTAATCAAGATGTTCTTGAAAGTCTCCTTACGATACCATTTTACACTCGCAGCGCCGTTGAACAGTTTGATCTGTACGTTTAAGTAGGGGAGGCAACCATTTCTCGATTGCTGACGCTTGAACTTCATGTACTTTGATGCTGATTAAGTAATCGAAAACACTCATCCATTTCGGATTGTGTTGATGCTATGACGCAACAGTCATCAATGTAACGGCAGTACATAAGAGGCATTCGTGACAGCACTGGTTCTTCTATTCTACTCATGAAGCAAACCGCCAGAACTGGAGCTAGTCTTTGTCCCATTGCAAGACCTCTTAGCTGGGTATAGTATGTTCCTAACCATCTAAAGATGTTACAAGAGAGACATTCTTTGATCAGGAGCATAACCGATCTTTTACTCAGCCCGAAAGTCTGAATCTTTTCACCAAAGTTGTCCAAATTTCCGAAACTGCTTGCAGAGCATCGTCGTTTTGAACATTTGTGTACAAAGACACGACGTCAAAAGACTCTGCCACACTTTTGCGTTTGCAAAGTGGTGTTACGGAGGCGTTCCAAGAAATGATTCGTATTGGTCAAATGAGACGGGACTTTGTCCAGTAGCTGGTTAACAATCTTTTTTAAGAACCAGGATATTTGGTCGGTAGGTCCCCCTACGCAACTTATGATCGGTCTTATTTTCGACTGTTCCGCCGTTAAAATGCGCGCGTCATCAGCAGCGGTCAGCTTATGGGTTTTAACAAGACTATAAAAGACCGGGCACTCTGGTGTTTCTAACTTCAGTCTGCTGAGAAAGCTCTCGGGAAAGCCAGCTGCTCTTCCTACATCCATCCAAACATGATTTAGTCGCTTGTATTGTGCTTGAAAATCTCTCTCAGTCACGCGACGATAGATGGTCGTATCGCTGAGGTGAAGTTTTCCGGTCCAAGATTCGTGGAAGAATCACAAATTTTCCCCTTTTGTCGCTTACCGAGATACGTACAGCTTCACTAGAGACTAAATCACGTATTTCCTTGTAGCCAAGCCTTTGCGAATGAGTCAAGTTGATCGGTTGCGGGTGCTTAGCCTGATAAGTATAAGCATTTAGCACACCAGCAGATAGAATAGGGCTGAGTAAAAGATCGGTTATTGCTCCTGATCAAAGAATGTCTCTCTTGTAACATCTTTAGATGGTTAGGAACATACTATACCCAGCTAAGAGGTCTTGCAATGGGACAAAGACTAGCTCCAGTTCTGGCGGTTTGCTTCATGAGTAGAATAGAAGAACCAGTGCTGTCACGAATGCCTCTTATGTACTGCCGTTACATTGATGACTGTTGCGTCATAGCATCAACACAATCCGAAATGGATGAGTGTTTTCGATTACTTAATCAGCATCAAAGTACATGAAGTTCAAGCGTCAGCAATCGAGAAATGGTTGCCTCCCCTACTTAAACGTACAGATCAAACTGTTCAACGGCGCTGCGAGTGTAAAATGGTATCGTAAGGAGACTTTCAAGAACATCTTGATTAATGCTCGTTCTGCATATCCGATCGTTTGTTAAAAGAGCTGTTATTCATAACATGCTCAAAACAGCAACGAACTATGCACAGGAGAAGAAGAACGGAAGGAATCTCAAAGATGGGCGCTGGACATTGCTCGAATGAATGGTTACGCGCACCAAAAAGGACGCGGTGGACCATCCATTTCTATTCAAAGCAACCAGCACCAACAGAAAACACCTCTTTGCCTTCCTTTCGTTTCTGACGCAACTAGTGCTGCAGTGCGACGATGCATTAACCGTGCAAACTTGAAAGACGATATCATTTTAGTTGATATTCCAAGTGACAACATCAGGAAGCGGCTAGTGCGTAACAGACTATATGACAACTACTGCAGAATCTAAGACTGTGTAGTTTGTCCATCCGGTAAAGTTGGCGACTGTGGTAAGACCGGTGTAATTTATGAGATTACATGCATCGAATGCAAAGCCACTTATATCGGAGAGACTGGAAGGCTTCTATGGGTAAGGATGAAAGAACATCTTGCCAGCAAAAGACGAGGAAGTCTTACCACACCACTCGGTAAACACAGAGTTGAATTTCATCGTGTTAAGGACTTCGAAATCAAATGTACTATACTGGCATACGAGTACGATCCTGCTAGCAGAAAAGCTTTCGAGGCATTCTGAATTTTCGCGAGAAACCCAGCATGAACAGCCGAAATGACTGTCCATCAATCACGAATGACTTTATGCCTTTTATGGCATTATGTGAGTTGAAGAGTCCCGCTAGTAAATAATGTCAATATAGTTTGCACTGTATTCATTATCACTACTAGAGGCACGAAGGACGGCCGCATCTAACATCTGGGCGACAGCGGCGGAGGAGGTTGCTTCGTCTTTCACGTGCTCGCGTATTTTTGCTTGTAACACTTTGGGGGGTAGAGTCGAGGATGGTCGAGTATGGAGGAGGTTTGTAGTGGGGTAGAACATAAAATCAAATCTCTTACCACTTTAGGCCTCTGAAGAAGACGGACAGTCGAAATGTCAGGCTGCCACTAACAATAAACATCTACTAACCTCGGTCGGCTTACTAACTTACTCACACATATGCTGAATTTAGTATTTTTCGAAAGCTAGGGCTTCTGGAAAAATGAAAATTTACGGCTATACTTCTAGGGGCTTGTAGTATACAGCTATATGAATAGAAACAGCATAGCTTCGTTTTTGTATAGGCATAAGAACTTCCGTTTTTTCGATTTTTAGATGAAGAAAAAGTGCAGGAACGATGCATATGAATGTTTGATGTAGTGTGCAATTTTTGTGAGCGACTTGGAGATCCGTAGGAATTTTTTGAACAAAGATATGAATTTTTCCCAATTTTTTGAGGATTCAATGCGACTCAAATTTCGGATGCAAACTTACTGTGGGTCAAAGCTGGTGCAAACGTTTGCACAATATCATGTAGAGCTTGCTTTGCATATCGAATGGTACCTTGGAGACCTGTAAAGAGTATGAGGTTCATGACTAACCGCCGTAAGAAGTTATAGTGTAAAAGACTTATGTAACAACCTAATAACATGCGTCAACTTTGGATAATATCATTATTCGTAACACTTTTTAAGTATTTGTGCAGATGAGAACACAGTATTGAGATGAGCCAAGGCGGATGTCATGACAACTTGTAAGCATCACGAGTCCATCGCTAAGTACCATTCCCTGTAAGCTGCTGCTGATTTTTTTAAAAGGTCGCACAGGAAGCCAGACATCAATTTTGTTCTCTCTCATAGTCAAAAGTCTATTGATGTACTATCTTCCAACATTTACCTTTACCGTATAGAAATAAATTTCTAGAGTTGTCTGTTCAAACGCACCAAGACCACTAGTCAAAGCGTCTGGTACTGATCGAAATCACGAAGAAGCGAAAGTAATGCTGACTTGAATAATATCCTATTTTTTGCACAAACGCAGCAATGAGGATACCACTCCTTTCGCAACTACTTAGGTGCCCAAGTTCATTTAAAGTCATGCTTCTACGAAAAAACAGCTAGCTTTGCTGACATCAAGAAGTGAACAATGTAGAAGGCTGGAAAGCCACATATGTACGCGATCGTGGCAGGAAGTGCTGGGGCACAGAATCGTCATCTGCATCTGCCAGCTAAAACCTATTGTGCTCAAAAAATGTCACTACTATCACGTTTTCTTCGTGTACACTGCTTTGTAGAAGATTAGAACACATTTTTCTAAAAAGAGAAAGCAGAAGAAGAAAAAGGGAGAAGGTCCAATTGTAAAAAAAGTCAAAAGGACGGAATGAAATTGCAAGAGAAGGAAAAGGAAAGCCAGTCACATTTCTAGAAGATATGACAGATGGGCTGCATGCTGCCTACATTGCAACTATCATCTCTCCAAGGCTGTGATTTTATCCCGATACAGTAAACTCACAGATACCAATTTTTTGTAAGCCTCCTGACAATTGCAATCGTCAACGAGATCATCGACTTCGCGGTATATCGACTGAAATGGAAAATTAATTTTAAACTTGGTTTTATGAACATCAGCATTCTATCAACAAGGCTGATCGCCGATGTCATGTATTGATTTTGGATATCCAGGTTCACATAATTACAAAAGCAAACAATGCTTTCCCGGCAGTTACAAAAACCTGCTTAAACCTATAGGTCATAATAGAATGACCAGGGTATTGGACCAAAGCGCGCAAGTGAGGAATTAGCATCAGTGGTGATTACCGAATTCCAAGAACCTCTAGCAATACATTTTTTGTAAGGCAAAAAAAAAACGCGCTACGCTTGTGCTACGCGGAACATCTTGCCTATGACCGTTGACAGCGTGAAGTGATAGCTGTTTCGTAAGTCAGAGGTTGTATTTGCTTTGGTATTTACTACCTCTCTGTGCTATAATGATCATGCACCAAATGTTTAGATCAAAGATTCCCATTGATGCCTTATAGCTACATACTAAGTGCGTTACCAAAAACAATTTTCGGTGGTTTGTCGGTGAACGTTATGCACTGGTTATCCTAGCGAAGAGCTTATGAAAGGCAAAATTACTTTTGGTAACACACTTAGTATGTAGCTATAAAGCATCAATGAGAATCTTTGATCTAAACATTTGGTGCATGATGCATGAAAAAAATTTAAGCTTCTTTAAATTCATTTCCTAGCGAAAACTGAGACAGTAAACACAATCTGACTATCGGGAATGTTTTTCGATTGACTGTGATACAATGCATCAATAAAGTCAAGAATGCACAAAACATTTGCAAGGGAACAATTCCAAAGGCTGCTAGCTGATCATACATTGAGCTACAATTCTTCATTTGTTGAGCCAAAGAAATGCAATCCAGTATCAAGCTTCATTTAGCTTTGTTCATACGAAATAAGTTTTGGTCGTTAAAACTCTTTTTATTCCCATCACTCTACTTGCACACTGTTCATGCCTTTTCGTCTACTTTTCGGTGCAATTATCCAAGTGAGCAACTCGTCCGGTTACATCTGCATCGGCTCCCTCACTTACCCGCTAAATAAATTCAGTGCTGATGGGTAAGATACTTTAAGAACAAGGCAGAAAATTTTGTTCAATTTTCAAATGCGGTTTATGCTCATCACATTCAGAGACAGCTGAGTAACTGCAGACTATAATTTAAAAAGGGACAAAAGTTTTCCTATGTGTCCAAGGCATTACCCCTCCAACCCTCTCTTCAACATTTTGGAATTGTAGTTTTGTTCGTCAAAGTTGGTTATGGCTTCAGAGCCACTTGTAGTATACTTCCGGTCATTGCAGCTAGGCTTAGTGCGGCTAAGTTGAACTTAGAACCTCAATTCAGAATCCTGTGAGCTGATAGCTGATCATCTAAACACGGATCGATTTTTCGACATAATTCGTGAGCGTTTTCAAAGAAGGAACAATTACAGACACAAGATTCGAGCAGGTTTGGCTGATTAGGAAAGTGTTTGCGATTTGACCAGCACTGCCACGGCACTATTTTTGCTGCATCGCAGGGCAATCTTTGATAACGACCACTATCGAAAAATTGATAGTGATTGCTGAAGATTTTCCTAACGAATAGATTGATGATACAGAATTACGTTTTCACAATAGTTTTCATGAAAGAAAAAACAAAAACTATGGAAACGTAAATGAAACAATTCTATTCTTTGAACTCCCAAAAAATTCGAAGCTAATTCTGTAGAAGTAAAGCCTATTTCCTCGTTTTCTTGGCTGTTCAGCTATCCAACAACCCTTTCTACTGTAACCTTCAAGACCGCGCAGTCACGTAGTTTTCGTCGGTGGCATTACGTTATCCTTTGAGTCCGGAGTCCTTTAAATTACTCATGAGCAGCTTACGCAATTTTTGTCTGCTTTTCTGCTTTGTCAGTGCAACTTACTGCTTACGTTCAATTTGCGGACAGCACCTTGGACTGACAGTGGCGGTTAATCAAACAGTCTTCTGGCTGTTCGACCTGCATTTGGAAACAGGGAGGGTGAGCAGTTGTAAGTTCAACCTACGAAGATTTTCTGAAAGGGTCAGCTCATTGATTGAGCTGGCCTGGTTTTACTACGGGCCCTTCTTGTGGGAAGGACGTACATTGTGCACTAGCCAGAAAAGCAGGAAGCCCAGATTGAAAGTGGCGACTGTGCTATTTTGTAAGCCTTGCCCTAAACCAGCGCTAATATGGGCGGGGGTTTGTCGTGGTGGTCCTGTGCGGTGGTGTGCCAATTTGAATGCAGTTTTCTGCACAAGCAAGACCGGAATGTTTCATGGTCAGTGACCTGATATTTGAGACCTTCCAACCACTACAATCATTTCTAAACTTGATTCACCCGGGATACTGCCTATGACATTCTAATCGACATCATATTCAGACTATCTCGGGAGTTAACTTGGTCAAGAACAAGCACTGTGATGATTGCTTTAACTTTGTTCGCGTTGCAAGCTTAGGCAGGCGCTATACTCCTCGAGGAGTATAGCATGGCGACGATCGATATGCATCAAATACGTGTAAAACCAGCGATTTTTGTCGCCGATATTGGCGATCGCCAGTCGCTACGACTGGCGGTTGCCAGTCGCCAAACAAGTTACCGTTAAGTGTTGAATGTGAAAATCACTGGTTGCAGTTCATTCTTTTTAGGGCGACCTCACCGGCTGGTGAGTACTTTGAAATGGAAATGGGAAATGAGTAATGATCGCCAATATCGGCGACTACACGTTTGATACGTATCGATTAGCGACGGGCGATCGCCAGTCGCCACGACTGGCGATCGCCCGTCGCCATGCTATACTCCTCGAGGAGTATAACGCCTGCCTTAGTATTAGCAGCCGATTCGCTCAACTGGTGGTGAATTGTATTTCTGAACAGCAATAAGGTACTCACCTCGATGGTAGGCGACATGTCCGACAGTCGTAAATGAGGATTCGAACACAATGGACATATATAGCGGCTCATTTATCTAAAATGATACATATCTATGTTGATAATAATATCACAGCATTTGAACTGCAATCGCGTAAACAAAATTCATTTGAAGATGAGCATAAGCAAAAGCATGCAAATGGTAGAACGTGATACACGCGTGATAGGCACGCACGTATATGCAAAAATCACAATTAAGTAAATGTTTGTCGAATAGCGAAGATGAGAATTCGAACTAAATTTTATGCGACACCCACCTTGCATCGTACACAAAAGAGGAAGGAGTAGAAAGGTTTTGCTTAGGCAAAACCGTGTTCTTTGAAAGTTAGAAAAGAAGTCTTAAAAGACTGTTTTCCCTCATCTTTAAATGAAGTGTCTTCATGTAAAGATGAAGGAAAACAAACGCAGAGGATAAGTCAGCGCGTAAGTGGTCACCTTGTTCATATTCTGCACTACCACTCTAGTTCAACTTTTTCTCTATTTCTCGAAGGAAATTCGGGGTGCAAGTGCAATTCAGCATGCAAGTGGCGTAATTGCGAAGAATTTATTGAAAATGGTATACAATCGCTTACACTCTTTTTTGCTTTGTGTTTGTTGTTTTCTTTCCGTTTCTACCGAACATCAAAAAGTACGATAGTTGTTGCGTCACCGGCGTTGTCATTTATTTTGGTGCTTTCTTTCTTTTGTAAATCGGTCCCTTCGTGTGGACTATTCAGGGAATTCCAATGTTGGCGAACCCTCGAGAACTCCCCTCCTACTCGTTCAAGTCTCTGACGAATTCGTTCGTAGAGTTTAGTTGGCTAGCCATATCCTAGAAATTCCTACCAAAAGCTGGGAGTGAATTTGGGAAGAGAATTCGGCAGAAGATCGACTGAAGAAGGAAAACGACCTGAGGACTTCAGCAAGAGATCACTTTATGTTTATTTTTGTTGATGCACCTCGTTAGCAAAGAATAAATAAATAATAAATAAATAAACAATGACGTCTGCAATAGAAAAGGAAGCTTATCGTTTTTACAGGAGCTACCTAACTTAGCTCGGCTTTTTGCCAAGGGACATAAATATTCTAAATAATCAGCTCCAAACGCTGATTCCAAAAATGCTATTCCTAACTGCCGAGCACCATTCCAAAGAGAGTTACGGACTTTCTCCTGCGCGAATCTGGCATACTCATCAACTCATTGAACATTACGGTATCATCACCTAAGTGCTAGTACATGCGTTGAGCTTCTTTTTAATGAGAAAAGATTGGATTGTATTATTTCGATATCTCAGCACCTTTTTCTTGCAGAGTTTTATTTACAGGCAGTCATCCCACGTTCAGTAGTATGCCAAATTCGTGCAGGAAACAGCCCATAACTCGCTGATGATCGGCAGCTAGGAATAGCATATTTGGAATCAGCGTTTAAAGCTGATTCAGAAAGTATAAGATATGTTGCTTGCCAAAAGACCGAGCTAACAAGGGAAGCGTGTGTAGTCAAAGTGGCCTTTCCAGATGAGACCCATACTGTTTTGAAGAGCATTAAGCGATGATTTCAAATCTGTCTTCCAAATCTGCCAAGCGCCTCTGAACGCCGAATTATGGGCGTTTTTCAGGTCAAAAAATTGAACGCAAAACTGGAACAAAATCGCCCAAATTTGCACAAATGGTCCTTTGTCAAGTATCAAAACCCTTTGTGCAATGGATACATTTTATCTAATATGCTAACACTTAACAGTGCTTTATCTGAGCGCTGTAAAGATTTTAAAAATCAATTTTACCCAAACTCTGCATTCATTTTTCGTTCCAAAAAACGGCCATAACTCGGTGTCCAGAGGCGCGCTCGACAGATTCGGAAGGCAGATTTGGAATCGCCGTGCAATACTCTCTAAAGTGGTATGAATTTCATCTAAAAAGGCCATCTCGACTAAACACGCTTCCCAAATTGGGTAGCTTTCCTCATTAGTTTTTATTGAAGGTACTTTCTGCTTTGAATAGCAAAGACCTATTGCAGAAGAAGTAGCAAAAAATACGCGTCATATGTGCACAATTTAGAAATTTAATCCGTGCTTTGTTGCATGATGTGTTGATTGTTGCGTGTTGCATGATTTACAAGAAGTTGAGAAGTTAGAACGAAAACTACAAGGATGATTAACCACAGAATTGCAACTGCATAACAAATATAAAACACCTGCATCCGCTGGAACAATCATTAACAAAACTGCATTACAAAGTAGAATTACAGATGTGTTTTATGATATGTTGTGACATAAGCCA
Organism: Cylicocyclus nassatus; assembly: GCA_958299035.1. Taxonomy (NCBI): domain Eukaryota; kingdom Metazoa; phylum Nematoda; class Chromadorea; order Rhabditida; family Strongylidae; genus Cylicocyclus; species Cylicocyclus nassatus. Next base: position 38,962,063 of record CATQJL010000001.1, on the reverse strand, counting down.
GTCTAATACCAAAAAAACAAATTACTTCATTATTGCGAAATTCGATGTATTTCAGTGTATAAACAAGTCACTTGTACATTTCTATAACCCACGTAATTAAATTTCAAAAATTTCGCGACCCATTCTTGGGGAGGAGGGAGGAGGGCGCCCCTCCCTCTCCGTCTCCCCCCCCCCTCGGTCCGCCACTAATATATTCTTAGGGCCGCATGCACTAACCTCCCCGCGGGGATGTTGGTGCATGCGGCTCTTATTGCTTTCGAACAGTTGGAGAATAAAATTTCGCACCAGCACGTATGTATAAGAAAAACTATTGATATCGCTTTCTTTTGCCTACTCACTAAGCGAAGGCATGATGTTGTTCAGATCTAATGAGAGTTCCGTCGTACACATCAAATTCTGCAGCTTTCGTCTTTTTCAGCAAGTTTATATCAAGATTATGTTCATTAACACATTGACGACCATGCAGATTTTTAGTTGTCTGCCTTCTGGGACCAAGGCCATTTACGGACCAGCCCGCATTTTTCAACTATGATTACGCATACTGCCATCTACAGTACACCTACAGTAGATCTGAAATGCTGAAAATAACGGTAGAGGTCATACCTAGACTCAGTGCAGAAGAAAGCTCGTGGAGTGTGTTTATGAAAGTATAGTAGTTATTTTAACAAAATTCAAGCCTTGACACACATGGTGTGTCAAGCGGTCCCTCGCAGTAGTTATTGCTTGACACACCATGTGTGTCAAGCGGTCGTCAATGCGTTAAAATATAATCAAGATTATTGATTGTCTTCATAAAAACATACAGTATTCCGCACGCAGGAATTGAATGTAGGTCATACAAATTCAAATTACTAGAATAGTTTTAATTTTTAAGCTGTCCTAAAAGGATTGAAGGCAGAAAAACTTGGTTTAGTGAATCTTCGCAAACGGTGAAGAGTCGAGATTGTAAAATGAGACTTTTATGTTTTTTTTTCAAAATCTTGACTTGACGAAGGTAAAAAGGTAAAGGTAAAGAAAAAACCATTTATTGCTATGCTTGTGAAAATTGTTGCAAATTATATATAAAACTCTTCTCTAAACTTCTTCTTGTAAGTATGAACTGTAAATTTGATGTCTAGTTGTGGTTTTGCGAAGAGACGCGATCGCATAAAAAACGATTCCATGCAATGTTGATTGTAGTTTTGTTAACATTTTATTATGAATGGAGGTCTGACAATCCAAAAGGTTAGGGACTTTTACAAAAAATGTCATAATATTTGCCTAACATGGGACAAACCAAGGTTTTCATAGTACAGCTGGAAGTGATACGTGTCATAAGCTCGAAAGTGAATTCTTTTTGAAATGTGTGACAATTTTTTGAAGCGCAATGTTTCGTAAAGGTTTTTTTTCGTCGAACTTTTTTTAAAGTGGGTAAGGACCGCATTCATGAATTTTGAGGATTGCAGCTTTGAAAACGCTTTATATTCTAACGCTCCAGATAACTTGATCTCACCTACTGCCCTTCACTACAACAGTGACGGACCGAGGGGGGGGGACCCGCAAAAATTTTTAGAAGCATCCCTAAAAATTTAGACTGCGTGGCTGACGCCACGCACCTTCATTTAAAAATATTTTGTCGCGTCCTCCCCTGGTCTGAAATCCTGGGACCGCCACTGCTACAGACATATCGGAAACAAGCGCATTTGTATAAGCGCGTTTGCCGCTGTCTGTTTAATCCATGGTCCCCATCGGCAGACCTGCTTTCCTAATGATTCATTTCGAAGTCAGCGAAAACATCCCAGAGATGTGCTAGTTACCTAATTCAACAGAGGTAAGCGTGAATCTGATGTAAAAAACGAGTTTTAGAAAATCAGCGCGTCACCTCTGCTTGGCAGAGGTGCGCACTCGCACTGCCCATTATGGAATGCAGCACGTAAACTTACGTAAAGGTGCGTCATTCCCCATCCCCAGTAACCGCTAAGTGATTTCGAACAAAATGAACTTTCCTTGTCCCGCGCTACGCTCACATGCTTCAAAGCGATGTAAATTTTTGCTCACTGCATTACGCAATGGACAAACTCTAACAGCGACAGATTAAGCGGCTTATTATAAGTCTTGATATTTCGATAAACCCTAAGTTCCGATTTATGTTTATCGGAACTTTCATTACTTCGATACTTTAGCTGTTCTTCTTAGAAACTGTAAGCATTGTTGGTTCAAATAATCCACATCACTTTGAAATATTTCCACTATTTTCCGGGAAAGAAGAATCTTGGATGGAAAGACGTTTGCCCACTGTTGATCACCAAAGGATCATACAAAACGCTGGAAAGCTAGAAAAGGCGTCTGGGTACGGGTCAACAATTTGCGATGCGACGCCGCACGCAACGTCAAGCATTACAAAAATCGGTGCTTTTCCGTTATCCGGACCCATTTTTTCAAAGAAGGATATTGCTTTTTTTCTTGTACCATAGTTGCTCTTATATTCACACGAAGGAAGTGTCAACCTTCTGCCACGTGTCAAAAAAATTTGACATGTCATCCACATGTTTAGCAGGTTTTACCAAGAGTTTGTATTGCCCTACCTACTGACTTAAGTTCAATCGATTTTTCAATCAATAATGACCCCATTTTCGAGTAAACAATTTCAAAAATAAATGTCAATATGATTATGACGTTATCCTTTTATTAGATGAACAGATTGGACTTGCCCAGAATTGAGAATTGTGATGGATTCTCATCATTTTAGCGGCGAAACAAGCAGTAGCGAGGTACTTCAGCCATTATTTACGGTCTATCTTGGTTAAAATCGCATGGCGGACAGAGTTTGTAGAAAAAGACATTTGGAATCTTTCCTAATAAGTTCCAAATTGTTTTTCTCTTACAGAAACCGTTAACCAGCTTTTAGGTGATCGTAAATGCTCTTTTACCTCATGGCGAATACTTTCGAAAAAAACATGTCAATTTTTTTCTGACACGTGGCAGGGAGGCGGCCCTCGTAGAATCTATAAAAAAAAATTGCCCTCAAACTAGATAGCGCATTCATGAGAGCCTTTTGAAAAAAATGGGTCCAGATAACGGAAAAGTACCCAAAAATCAGCTTCCGTCATCCCGTCCCAATATTACTTATAGCATCGACTCATATATCTGTCGCCACTCCTCCCCCCCCCCCCTCTCCCCCTATTGTGGCGCCGTGTCACTTTCGCACCGGGGAGTTTTTGTGTGGCACAAAATTCGGGCGCGGCGAGCGATGTGATTCCTGACTCCGTAGCCAACACGTCTAATTAGACTGACGGAGAAGTTTTTGAAATTTTTTGCGGTTGGGATGCAATGATTTTGAGTTTTAGCTTTCAACTGCAGAGGGAGCATCAAAATCCCTGGTGGTTACCTTGCAGAATTGCTTTCCAAGTCGAATATCGCCCATCACGCAATTTTTAGTGTTTTGCGGCGATAGCATGAAGAATGTCATCATTTTTGCAACAACATTTTACCATATACTTTGCTACAACCTTCTTGTTTACAAGAAAAAAAATATATATACACGATTAGAAGGAGTAAGGAAAAGGAGGGGAAGGAGACGAGGTTAAGTGGGCATAAATACAGTATGTTTCAACGCGGTGTCCCTTCTTCGTGCCCAGATCCGCTACGCAACTTGCGCGAAGACCTTCGAAGGGGCTCATCCGGCAACTGACTGCTCGTCCCAAACGCCCGCGAACGCAGCACAAGATACTTGTGAAGCAGATATGACGGTCGCACGCGGACCCTACGGTTGATGGACTGCACAACAAATGAGGCAGTAGCTTTGCAATGCAGAGTTCTCCAAATTCAAAAGTGAAAATGGCAGCAAATTTAGAAACTGGTTTTGATAAGAGAGTTATTTGCTGCATGATTTTCAAAAGGAGTAAAAAGGTTAAAAAGAGAATGTATGGTAGAAGAAATTGCAATTCAAAACGGTTGAATGAAGAAAATGATGGATTCAGTACAAATATAAAAAGGCACTTGAGGGGGAGCTTAGAATAAAAGATTGTGTTAATGGTTGTCGAAGCGATTTGATACAATTCTGATGTTAGCGGTGACATCAGCGTAGTCCCATAGATGACGACATCTATGCATGATTGTTCGATCGTTTCAGCTGACAAAACAAGTGCAATTCGACGAACAGCCTATCTTTGAATAAGAATAGGTTCAACAGAAAAGCTATTTCATTCATAGTGAAATGCCTAAAAGTAAACATGTCCTTCAATTCAAATGACTATCTCCTGCTTCAAAGCAAAGTACGTTTGGCAACGCTTAGCTGGTATCCAACAATAGAAAAGTGGTACGAAGGGGAGAATGATAATAGAAATCTTCGAAATAAGGTCGCGAGCGACTATTCGTTTATCACAGCTCACAATTGAAAAGTGAAGTTTTACGGATAAGTGAACGATATAGTATAGCGATCGCGAGGATACAGGAAAGTCTTCTCTCCAGGTGGATTCACGAACTGTGCGAAGATGGTCTACTTATCTCTAAAGACATGTACTTGTTTTCTGTGCAAATAAACATCAAACCCCTACGGATTTGATGAGCATAATAGCAGTATGAAAAAAGGCTTGGGGCGTGACCGCCTGCCGCCTATTGTGATTTACTGTCAAAAATTCGACAACATTCTAACTTCTTTCAAGAAGTAGCAGAGCTACATGCTTTTGTAGGAAAGACGTAGCATCCAGGCGCACTGCCTAGATTTTTTGTTCAGTTTGAGCGGAAACTATGAGGTATACGTTACAACTATTCATGTGGCTGTTGTAGGTAGGTTAATCCGATCGTTTCTAATTGTTCCTCATTAGTTCCTCTGCATCTCATCATTATTTTTAGCTGCTCAAATTTTCGTTACATCTCAGTTGCATATCAGCCTCTTCAGTGACTTCTCATTTTACTATGCTATTTATTTCAAACTCGTTCTGCTAAGCTAGAGGAACCTGCTGTATGGACCTGTCGACGCTACTACTCAGACAATCGCCGGGGGCAGGCGGGTAGCAGAAAAATAGATGGCTGATTTCTCGCATCCCGCTCGCAAATTTTTTGAAAAGCAATCAGGACTTTTCGGAACGTCGCTTGCTGAGTTCTTGATTCCTTAGAGATTCAGCAATATATCTACAAAAGATAAGAGCAAAAAAAGATTCAACAGGCGGTCTCTCAAAAACTCGCTGACCATTTTCCTGCAATTGCGAGCGGAATGCAACATGTCAGCAAGGCGTAATTTCCGGCGCCCACCTGCCCCCGGCGATTGTCTGAGTAAGGAGCCAATCAGCCCTCAATCTTGAGAGAAATCTCTACTACCACTTTGCTGTCATATGTATCTTGGTCTCGAGAGTTAGCAGAGGAGATTGTTTTGAACTGACTGTTAATATTGAGTACGTCAATGTAATTTCCCGTATTACGTCAATAATACGAGTACGAAAGTCATTCTAAACTTCAGAGTTACAAACTTTCCCTACATTGCACGAAAAAGAGTAAGAGCGAGTAAGGCATACATACAGGGTGCGACAAAAGTCTGGGAGCCTAATACTTTTTCGTACAAAACGAGAAGGGAAGTACCTAGAAACGAAAAATTTGGCGCACACATAGTTCGAACCATTGCAAATACAGCCCAGTTCTTGAATTGCAAAACTACCTCTTTTGGCTTCCACGCAGCCCTACAAAATCTTGGCGAGTCCACCTGTCATGGCACGCTGGTAGTCGTAATGGAATACGCCCCACGCCTTCACAATAACTGCTTCTTTTACCTTGGGAAATGTGCAGCGTGATAGAGCAAACTTTTCTTTACAACACACTTCCAAAAGAATCTTTTACATTGCTTAGGAATAAAAATATTGGATTTTCAATTAGAAGCATGTGTACGTCGCATACCGGAATTTTGGCTACAATTGCGCGAATAAAAACTTAGAAATACCGTTTAAAATGAAAAGTGTTCCCTGGCCGAATTTCAATAGATTCTAATTTAGAAGACGTATGCAAAAAATACAGCCTTGGTCCCAGAGCCTGTTGGGCATTCTATAGCTTTTAGATTTGTTCTGAAGACGGACTTCCACTGGCACGTAGGTAACATTCGCAAACTTTTATTTTCCGTTTATGCAAGAACAGCTCCTGGCAAAAGCAAAACTAGGATACAATGGCGCAAAGCCTCTTCTATGTTGTGTGCATCGAAGTTTTGTGAAATATTAACAGCATCTCTAGCTACACCAAAAATTGTAAATACTAAAAATTCTGGTTTTTTCGCTTTGCAAAAGTACTAGTTTTGTAATTTCCATTCCTACAAAAACATATGGCAGCCATTTCCAGCCAAATAAAGTGCATTCTGTTGAGGATGACCGCAGCATCATGTGGCATAAAATTGAAATCAAAATCATCAGTATCTTTGTAATTGCAGTACTGCAAAATCAGGCTCCCAGACTTTTGCCGCGCCCTTTAATTATACAGCTTCTTCTTCTACCACTTAAATCTGTAAGAAAATGCAAAAATGTCACGAAATTTACATGTGGTGCAGTCTGAATTCGTCAGCAGATACTCTATTTTAAAACTGCTCAAGCAACTTTATTCGAAGCTTTGGCATTAATGATTTGCAAAATTTCATAGCATTTTGCCTCTAAGGCCTCGGACAGAGTTGATCGTCGCGATTTGATCGTCGCGATTCAATCGCTACAGACAAATGTTACGAGTTCATTGCATGCCGATCTTCTTGTATTTCGGTGGATAGTTAGTCACGATTGGTCGTGGTGGAAAACTATCACAACCGAAATACAAGAAGATCGGCGTGCAATGAACTCGTAACATTTCTCTGTAGCGATTGAATCGCGACGATCAAATCGCATGAACTCTGTCCGAGGCCTAACAACGAACAATGATAACAAACAACGAATACCCTTCTTGACTTTTCTGCAGCATATTGTATCATCACAAATGCGCATAAAATATTCGAATGTGGTACCCATTAACGAACACTTTATCGCTAACTGTTTTTCATTATTTGTTGCTGATTCATAGCAAGCCAAAGCAGTATTCTTAGTCACCTGAATGACAACAGATAGAAATTCTATGCATGAATGTACTCTCCTTGGCATGCAGAAGTTTTCATGATAAAATTATGCACTTCAAGATAATGAGGGCTAAATTGAAGCTTATTTGTACTCATTTTCCAAAACCGGGTCGAGCGCAGGTAGCGCGCGGGCAGACTGTTGTTTGAGCATGAAATAGCAAAGGTATATCGTTTTTTGCGCAGTTATGTTGCACCCAAAAATCAGAATAGCTAATCAGCTTGTAGAGGACTGCTGACTGAAACTAAGTTTTCTCGATTCAAATTAGCCGCCATAAAGTTTTTCTGATGCGGACCAACTCCCATCAGGCAAAGTTTGGTCACACTCACTTGCCCTACTAATTTCATGCTGCAGCAGCGAGCTACAATATGCTCGTACACATTTCGAAAATTAAAATTGCCTTGGACTAGACAAATGGCTTGTATACAACAAACACGCAATGATGTGGTACTTGGTGTGTGGAGCAGTGGGTAGGCGGAATCTTATATATAAAGCTGAATGTCTGTTTGTCTGTCTGTCTGTATGTCTGTCTGTATGTCTGTACGTATGTTCCGAATAGAAAATTCCATTTTTGAACCGATCCGGACCAAACTTAGCACACATACACTTCGGGCCCCGGGGTGTCATAGGCTACTCTTCGTCATCGATCGATATCGTTTATCGATTTTTATCGATTTTTTTGCACAGTTCACCTACGGGGCTGGGAGTTGGCACAGGGTAAGTTAGCATGGGAATTCCGAATACAATATTAGTTTTCAAAATTATCGATTACTTTTATCGATTTTATCGATTTTTTGTATAGTTTAAGCTACGGGGCTGCGAGTTTGCACAGGGGGGTAATCGAGCATGCTGATTACGTATACAATATTAGTTTCCAGGATTATCAATTACTTTTATCGATTTTATCGATTTTTTGCAAAGTTTGAGCTACAGGGCTGGGAGTTGGCACAGGAGGGGTAAGTGGGCATGCTGATTTCGAAAACAACACAGGGAACGGGAAATGAAGTGTAGAAGTGGGCACAGGGAAAGGCTGTACAGGGATAGGGATGGGACCTTTATTACAGTGTTTTCACAGGGCCGGGCGGAGCCGGGTAAGTAAGTTAGTCTTATATATAAAGCTGAATGTCTGTTTGTGTGTATGTCTGTGTGTCTGTGTGTCTGTGTGTCTGTGTGTCTGTACGTATGTTCCGAATAGATTCCATTTCTTAACCGATCCGGACCAAACTTGGCACACATACACTTCGAGCCCCGGCGGGTGTCATAGGCTACTTTTGGTCATTGATCGATATGGATTTTATCGATTTTTTGCAAAATTTGAGCTACAGGGCTGAGAGTTGGCACAGGGGGGTAATCGAGCATGCTGATTACAAATATATTATTGACAGGCCCGGGCAGAGCCGGGTTTGCCAACTAGTTGCGTATAAACTAGTTATCTAGAAAAGTTACCAAATCATAGAAAAAACCAAGCGCAGCTTTCCGAGCTAGGTGGCTTCATGCTACCAGACGAGCGGCCTTGCGTGTCCTAGGGAAACAACACTAATTTTTCTCCTTCCCTTATTAAAGTTCTGCTCCTCACAGCTTCTATGTACATCTCAGCTCCTGCATACTCGTCCGTGAATCACTTAGCTTTTCTTCCTTTACAAAATAATATATACATCACTATCCCTGTATACTGTGTCTGAAGTGTTATCATTTGATTTCTGATTTGTTTTCCTATCTTATTCTTTCTTTTCTATAAGCAACTCATGAAGCATGTCGTATTTTCTTAGAAGGCAACGCGCTTCCATAAGTTCCTTTTGCCAGGTTATGCCGAGCTCCACAAATTTATTAGGGTGAACGGTAGAAAATGGGACACCTAAAGAATAGGTGTAGATTTCTCGAGAAAGAGAAGTGGTTGAACTTTCCAATCTTGACAGATATTAGAATATGTTGTTTTCTTTAACCCCCATATAAGTTCATCAGCATACTAATAGTTTTTACAATTGCTGAAGTGCAAAGTTAGTTACTTCGACAAATTATGAACTTCGAGCAGTATCTGTGCAGTGAAATATGTGAGACCATCCAAAGTCCCCCTGCTGCCAAATCCACGATGGCTTGCTGGCTGCAGTGGTCAAAGTCAGGAGATATGGTCATTAACAATTTTTGGAACAGATGCGTATTATTTACTTCTTTGCAAGTGAATGCACGTTATCTGGCTCCATGTGATAGGGCTACTTACGCTCTATCTATCCATATGCAGTTTAGCTCAATCATCTGTCTTTGAATAAAGGTGGGAATATGATTTTTTTAGTTTTCACTGCGTCAAAAATTCGTGATTTTTCAAGTATTTTGCTTTTTTGTGCAGAAATATGTTTTATTTTATTTTATTTTACTCAGTACGCTCTTGGAGTTCCTTACAAACGAACAAAAACACACAGTTAAACATGAACTAACTTAATAAATTATCCTGCAGTTCAGGTTAATCTTTTGGACTAAATTAGTAAATGCAATGATACAGCCTGTATGTGACCGCTAAATGACTACAAGTTCAATATCGAATGAATGTGATCATGGAGATGGCACCCATGCCCCATTATTTCCCAGCAAAACGATCGTGAGATATTCCAACAAGTAAACGACATTTATTTTATTTATTTATATAATATAAAGGAATCCTCTATGTTGAATGTATTGTTTGAAAGAGCATGAAGAGCTTTTTTAAATGAAATGTCAATCGCTTCATGACGATATGTCAGCGCAAGAATAAGCGATGTCCAAAAAGCCTTGTTCGAGTTTTTCACGGCGCCACGCGCAGGCTTGTGGGAGAGGAGCGTTAACGCGTTACCAGAATAATAGGCGAAGGTCACTCATGTAAACGGCGTTCAAGTTGCAGACTGCTTGCTATTAATCGAAACAAAAAATCACGAAATGTAGTAAATCAGGCTCTCCCGACTTTTGTTGTTCGCCCTAATACCTTCGCAATGATCTGAGTTAGATATTCTGCGGAAAATTGCTTGTTCCCAAAGATCTATCCACTTTCTGTTGGCTCTTACATACAATCTTTTCCAACCCGGAGTAGGCGAAACATTCCAAGTGAAGCAGCGCGTCCGCACCGCCACTGGCTCAGCGAGGTAGACTAGAATGAAGAGACGCAGATTGCAAAGCGGAGCGAGTCGTTGCGTAGCGGACTCCCGCCAGTCCGAATTCCGCCTATACCGAGTTGAAATATACTATACACAGAATTGATTGATGTTTGACTTCACGACACATATTGATTTCAAGAGTAGGAGACTCAAAATCGCTTTGCACACATAGTACAAGCTCAATTTTCAATTTTTTTGGTTCTAACCTTTTTCTGGTTCTGAAATAAGCGAACTAAACTTCATAGACCTCAGATATAACCGAATAAATGCTATATCGTTCGATTTAACTTTCTCTCCTCTCTCTGATAACTACTTTGCCTCTGTGATGCAATGTCGGCAAGTTTTCAGTATACTTTTTGAGTGTACAAAAAAACAAGTTCCCCTAGATATCATTGTAAGCGATTCCCATGTGTATAGCGGGCATGGCCCTACATGCATTTGAACATGTTAAAAACCTTGTCGAACCCATTTCAAAGCATTAGTTTCGTACTCTCTAGCTATCAAAAGTTGCCACGAGCAATACGTTGACAAACGTCGACAAAGCTCCGCCCGCAGTGGTGGTTTTAGGATCTCCGTCCGGGAGGGAAGGGAGGGGGGGGGGGGGGAGGGGAGCAACGAAAAATTTTTTCGAGTGAAGGTGCTTCTAGGAAAAGGAATTTCTTACAAGGCTAATTGGAGTTTCTGATAAATTCAAAAATTAGTTTAAACACTAATAATAATAAACGAGTCACCTGCACATTTTTAGAAGCCATGTAAGTAGCTTCAAAAAATTTCTTGGTGGAGGGGGGGAGGGCTTACCCCTCAATTCGCCACTGTCCGCCCGCTATACTTTTAAGAATAGACAATACCAATCTAGCTTTTGAAAGAGCATTGACTTTTGCTATAACGGATTAAAGTAGGTTATCCAGATAAAGGGCTGCATGCATCACGCAATTTCATCGCCTCCCGATTTATCCAAAAGACTGCTACGAGTTCACTGCGGCTCATCTTGCACCTCGGTTATGATAGTTATCCGACACGACCGTAACAGTTGCCTTCTTTGAGAATCGCGAGGCGATGAGATTGCGTGATGAATGCCTAGCCCTCAACCATTCAAGATAAAACCAGCTTTTAGAGTGAAGCATGGCGCACCAAACACTTTAGACAGCTTTTCAAAGAAAGTAAAAAATATTCTGCGGAAGTGATAACTGATATCCAAGCATTACGGCGAGAAGTCGGGAAGGTTTTTTTCCTGCTGATTTGTTTCATGAATTTTGCCAAATTTAGAAATCGAAAAAACTGTTTCATTAAAAACTGAAGTAAAAAACGGTACAGCAATATAGATTTATTTCCATCTCATATCTTTCCGGAATTTTTTAATGAAACTTTGAAAAAGTAGGGGTTTCGAACAGGTGTGAGAGATGACGGATGCATTTCGGCATTTACTTGGATGCCAAAGATTTTCTTTGAGAGCGTAAATATTGGAGGGAAAAAGGATAGACATACAAATAAAACCTATGTTGGTGCCATAAAGTCGTCATTATCATAAGTTCACCAGCTGCTCAAAGCTTGAAACATGTCGACGTCGTACTATGTCGACGTTTTGATACCGGCTAATTTCTAACGCAAAAAGAGATTTTTTCTGAGTCCTTTTTTTGCTATTGGATAAATCTTTGATTGACCTATAATCTCATTCAAAACTTGTACGACTTCCTATTAATCTCCATGTTCAATCGATTCCATATTTATAATCTATCAACATCTCGAAAAGTATCGACATGTGGATATAACAAATTCTTGACTTGACTAGCTTTTTTGGGGAAGGGAGCAATAGCAAACAAATTGAAAGTGGTGCAAGTTTACATAATGACACGATCACAAGTGGGAAATTGGGCGACAACCAGTTTTCAATAACATTCACTTGTAATGCCGAAAGACAGGATGACTTAGTCGCCTCGACAGGAATGTGGTTCCTAATTCTCAAACTTTGCGGAGTCAGAAAATCAAAGTGCATTTATTCGACGTGACATGATTTGTCATTTCGGGGAATCTGTAGTTACAAGAATTTTCAGCTTTTTTAGTCAAATCGTTATCTTCACAGATGTTTATGGAAATGCTTATTATACAATTTCAATGACAACGAACTTGCAGTTCAAGATTATAACATCGGCTTATGCTCGTCTTTTCTATTTCATATTTGCTACATTCATCTCGATCACGCCACACACAAAGCAACGTCCTCTAGACTCCTTTCGAGCGATAAGATAAAACTTTAAGAAAGTCCTAGAGGTAAACATCTACTTTCCAGTGAGTGATTCTATGTTGAAAGTCTTATAATTATGTGAGTGTTGGTGAAAACTAATGAGGGGATGAGGTCAGAAAAGATTGAAGGGAACTTCGTAAAAAAAATTTTAAGATAAAAGAGTTTGTTTCCATATTTCCATGGTTACGCTGCTTCCGAGCCTCGCCATGACGCGAAATCCTCTAAATTTTAAAACTTTTGAGGTTTACTTATATACTAGAAACGTCGCAAAGTTCCAAACTTACTATACGACTGAGAAATTCTGCTGAGTAAACTTTACTTTCATAACCTTTTCGTCATTACAGCTCAGAATCTTGTCGTGATTTTTCGCGCATTTTACATCCTTCGTAAATCATGTGATAGACTGAAAGAAAATGTCGCTTTTCATCTCCTCGTCATGTCATCCCAACAAGACAAACCTCAAAGACATATATTAGTACCAATCGACACCAAGTTATGTCCACGTATAAGTGAAAAATTGGATTTGAAAAGTTTCAAGTAACCGAAAAAAACAAGAAAATCGTACCTCCGTCTAAAAAGTCTCTACGGACCCCTAACATATTCACGGACGTACACCCCATCAAACTTTAGACGCGCAGTTGCTGTGATTTTTGCTTGACTAAACGTCGAAAAGTCAAAATTTGCTCGAAAAATCAAAATCTCTTTGCTACGGGTTCGTAGAAATTTTTTGGATGGAGATGCGAATCTTTTTCATTTTTTTCGGTCAATTAAAACTTTCTAGATTCCATCGTCGAACTTCGCGCGGACATAACTTGGTGCAAAAACAGTAATGCCAATTTGTGGAGCTTGCTTTGCTCTATTGAATGGTACCCAAAACATGTCTTTGGGGGTTTGTCTTTCTGCGATGCCATGTAGGGATAAAAAGCGACATTCTTTTTTTTCCAACCTGATAGATACATTACTTACAAGGGAATGGTACAAGTCGGGGTGGACAATCCAAGCAGGCTACCTGTCATTCGATGCAGCATTCAAAGCTGATTTCGAATCTGTAATCCAGATCTGCTTGCCTTTGCGGACGAAGTTATGAGCAGTTTCTCATAAATTGGCCCACATAGGTGCTAAGCAGATATGGCATACAGACTCGAATTCAGCGTTTTATGCTGTATCTGATGGTGTGCGGCTTGCTTGGATTAGCCACTTCGATTTAGCGTACCAAATCAACTATGAAGGAGTATTTGTTTTAAAAAAGATAGAAAGTGCGCTATTATTCCGTACTGGAATAGAAAATGCGTTATTATTCCGTCCTGGAATCTAGAACCATTTCCGAAGATGAGGAAAATAAAAAGGAGAATGTCGGAAGCGGAGATGACGTAACTACGTTTGGACACACAACGCATGTCAACTACGTGCTTCCTTTTCAGTATTGCGTGCGCATCCGCAGCGCGTGAGCATGCGTCTACAATCGATGCGGCGATTTGAACGCTCAAGCGGTACGCCGGCGAACGCGGCACGCGGTTTTAGCATTGCTCTTCAGTTAATCGGCAAGGGATTACATCATTGACACGGACTGTATAATTGTACAGGTGCATTCGAACTTAATTTGCTAATTCGGTGGATATCTTTTATGAAGCAGTTTTTGACTTCAAAACGCTCACGAGTAACCTCGAAGAGTAATAGCTTCCTCGATGCTAGCACAATCTGTGATTATCTTTGACAGTATACGTATACTTTAGTTTCCTTTCTTCTACTCTTCCGAATCCTCACTTTCAATGACTCAGACTAGAAAAGATCAATCACGCTCAAATCATTATTGTGAAAGTTACGAGGTTTAGGCTATCGAATTGATTTATTCTCGCCGCCTTCCCTCGCAATTCACGTAGTAGCGCAGACTTAGCACATCACCGTAACCCAGTATTTTCGCAGTATTTTCCACTTGCAAAGGTCAGGATAGACGACTATATCTCTGCGTAGAGAAGAAAGTTCATCAGGCACTGGCAACCGTATAAAGAAAAACACAGATATAATGCTTTGAAGGTAAGTCAGTGGGGTGTGGCACAACCCCTACAAAGGTGTGGTAGCCACGGCATCACTGGGGTTGTGCCACACCCCATTATTTTACCTCCAGTGAAAATTTTAGCGGACAAATTGTATAAAGTTCGACAGCCAAAATCTTGTCATTTTTGTTGAAGTGATTAGTTTGAATTCGTCTCCTTTTGTTTGCGTAATAATTGCTAGGAGCAGAATAACTGTGCCCTAAAAATGAGACAAGTGAGTTTTTTGATAGTTTGAAGCAGAATTCATGGTGTGTGCAAATGGGGAGTAGTGCCCAAGCTCCCCTTATTTGGTAAAGTCTACGAAGATAATCAAGCATACTTGTTTGCCCTATGGGACGCAGGGTTCAGACGAAATAGGAATCAATAGCATGGTATTATACTGATAAATGTTTGAGTGATCTAAAAGTAATAAGCCTTAAAGGCAGTGTCTTACCAAAATTGTAGTGCGGGTCTCCACATATTTTGTTAGAGGACCCCCTGAACAGGCGACTGCCTCAAGTCCGACTCGATCCGGGTCTTCTACGCCGAAAAGTCTGTCCTCAAAGTGCGCGCAAAGCGCAATTTGGCCCGCACGACCGACGCTTTCAGTTTCTCCCTTACACATTCCAACATGTTTTTTCAGTTGGCGTCCATCTCCATGGTGTTGCTGCCACTGTGACGAAGGAGAAGGCACAACTCGTCTGCATTGCTACGGGGTTCTTGTGCAGTTTATGCGATTTTGGACCCGCATTAAGCTAGTCAGCAACAAAAAGGTTTGCAAAATGCAATAGTCTCGACAGTCAAATTTTGGTGAGACGCTGCTTTTAATATTTTGAACATTTTTAAGGTTTCCTTCTGACTAACTACGAACAACCAGCAATTTGAACGCTTTTGTGTAAAATGACTTTCGCATGTTATCCTGACAGCACTTACAGCACCTCACCCGCAACCCTTCTAGCCGCGAACCCATCCGGTTTTGTGCTGCTGTACCCCCCAATCGAAAGAGCTTTCTAAGGTTTACAATGATATCTTGAGTGTCAAGAACTCTTAAATGTTTCGTACAAAAGAGGCACTTTATTTGAAAAAGTGCGATGTCTGGCGCAGATTTTAGGCTAAAATCATGTTTTGACCCATATTTTTTGAAAATAAGAAGAGGTAAAATGCATATGTAATGTAGCGCGTAAAAAGCTCTATCAAAAAGCAATTGTCAAGGGTGAGCTCATTTGATAACCTTGACGAGAGAGTAAATAAATAATATGTTACCCATACTCAATGTTATATCTTCTGTTCTAAAGCGTTAGGACCACCAGGGCAGTGTGAATATGGTAAAAGTCCCCTCACCCATTGCTGCGTAGATATCTTCAGAAGGCTCACTCGCGTTAGTGCGTCAGGGCTCAAAGTTCAGAATCACTTGAAGTGATGAGCTTTAATTTCAAGCGCTTATAAAATCGATGCCATGTGACGATGTTCATCTATAGGCCTTAAGGAGAAGGTTTTGATATGTACTTAACATTCATCAAACTTGGACTTCCATTTAGGTTTTCTGTTCGAGAATACTGCTGTATTTTCGGGGCTCCATTACTTTATTAGAGATTAGATTTACGAGTTGAGGGTCTTAAACGATCCACAAAAGTCTGCACTACAATGTTACCGCAAAAGGTTTACATCCGCATTCTGGAAACCCTTGTTCTTACGACCAGTATCTTGTGATTCATTGGATTAATCGGCTAACCGAGGAATGATAGCGTTACCGAGAGAGCCTCCACACTTAGGTCAGTGACCATTACCTTATTGTGGAAATGAGAATAAGCGCTGTTTACATGTACCTGACTTCAGTTGCTGCGACAATTTGCTAAGTCTACACATTTGTATGAAGCTTCTGATAAACGTAGATGCTGACTTTGAAATAGAACGGTCTTCCCAACTCACATCAGGTAAGTTGTTTCACTCATAAGGACTGCAGAATTGTGACAGGCTAATAGGTCGATTAAAGCTTTTAGCAACTGCTTTGTACCAGAGGGAAACAGAAAGAGGTTCGGTTTACCGGAATCAACCGCAAATTGGTAGGCCATCACAGCATAATGACTCAAAAGCCCCTAACACAAAATCTTTGAGCACCAAAATCAAGTTTGATTTTTCTTTCGATAGCCACGAGTCTCTACTTCCTCTTACCAAACTGGCAACACCTGTGAATGTCATAATCGCGAGGTACATTATCAAAAGAGAAATCTCAGAGATATTTTCAAACCTACAGAATTCACTACTACAGAAATCTTACATGCCCCATCGAAATTTACTCTTAACCAACTATTAGGCCCCTTTCTCCAAGACAACACTTAACGATAAAGCCTAAAATCTACCGCGTTCTTCACATGCAGCAGGATTTCTGATGTAGACGGAAAACATTAAACGGTTAATAAAGGTTCGGCGAAGTTTGCTTAATGGGACATAAGCAGGAGATCCGGTACGCGGCAAACGTTTTGGGGCTCGTTAGCCGTAGAGCGCGTCAGCGCAATCATTGGCCATAGTTGGCGAGTCATCTAATGTTGGCCGATTTTCGACCTTCTTTATCAGGAGACTGATTCGCTAATGTTCCATAATCGATGCAAAACCAAAGAAATATTTTGAGCAAGAACCACTAGTTGAAAAGTCACTTTTTATTGTTGTAAGATATCCTCTCGCGTTATATGCATAGCTATGACTCATCTGTTCAGGGCGTGGCCAGACTGCTGGTATATAATCTACCACCGCGAACACCCGCGGACTAGTCCACCAGGAGTTTCCCCACCGACAGGCTACTGGGCGGTCGGACACAATCGTGCTCACCGTCTCCCGCTGATGCGGACCCCCATCTGTATCCTCCACCGACCCACGCCATGGATTGCTATCATGTTCTATCTCGTTATGCTTGATGTGCCTTCTATGTGCCATGCAGATAAATCTGTTATCTGATTCCGTGTTTGCTACTATTTGGATAGCCGCTTCCACGGCGCTACGCTCACTTTGTCGACTAAGCTTTCTCTTGAGGATAAACCCTACAACTGTCCATCGAAGCAGACTCGTAGAATTTATTAACCAAGGCACCTTCCACAACTATCACAAACAAAGGAAATGCACTATTGAATGCCCGAGAATATGGAACAGAAAGATTTTCGAGAGCACAAAATTAGCCATGCCTTGATCAAAAAGCTCTCTTTTGGGAATAGATCTCACAGCTGTGAAGGAAAGGCTCTTAAGGATGATTTATTGACCAAGCACCTTCTATAAGGCTGCGTTCATACTGATCTGGGATTTTGGGAACAGTTCCAGCACACAGCGCTCTTTTTGAGCGCTGTGCTGCAACTGTTTTCGAAGTTTCGGATCAGTATGAACACAGCCTAACGATTACAACCAAAGGGAGCACCTTCGAAAGCCTGAGAATATGGAACACAAAGATTTTCAAGAAAGTTACAATAGCCACGCATACAAAAGCAAGAAGCGCTAAACTAATACAAATTGAGAAGTAGATGCAGTGAGAGGTGCGCTACCTACGACAGTGTCATACAACTTTATTAGATTTGTACATGTTGGCTCGTTTCGATTCACCGAGCAAATCAAAGATATGGAAGTAGTTTTGACCGAATTGTTGAACACGATGTTTACCGACTTGTGATACCAGAGAGAATGCACTAAGTGCAGCAGAATAAGCATGTGCGAGTTACGAAAAAGTGCTAAGCATACTCAAAAAAGAGTAAACAAGATTTTGCGTAGAAATGCTAAAGTATGACTCAGATGAGTAACAATTCGACAAATTGAAGAAAGAAGTGAAGAGGCGAAATAAATCAATTCAAGCCGGCTTTGCCACGTATCACTAAGCAAGGCTGTCCCTCGCTTCTGCATGGAAATGGGCCCTGGAAATGCTTTGAAGTTCACTTATTGGAGCAACTAAGCCATAGTATAATACAATATTTCCATCCTCAGGCTCCTTTCGCCACGAAGCAAACATGTTTGCAAGAACGGTCGAGCTGTAGTATTTGTTGAGTCGTATTCTCCGTCAATTCGTCGACCAACTATACAGTATACATACAGTTTCTCCTTCTTTCTTGCAGATTTGATTGCGGGAGCGAGAATTGAAAAATGACAATGTTTTGACAACACAAACAATTACACTTTGACTCAACAGACGCAAACCAAAGGTTATCACGTGCCAATTTGGATTAGAAATGACGAAAATGAGACTTTATTGATCAAAAAAAACATCAAAAACGATGTTAGAGAACAAAAACATGTCAAAACTGGGGCCTCATCGGCTGGATACTTGTTATGGCCAACGGGTTGCGCTGGCGCGCTCCTCGGCTAACCAGCCTCTCAACGTTTGCCGCGTACCGGATCTCCATAAGCAGCTCGTTATTCTTCAGCAGTATTGATTTTCCAGCCATAGTTATAAGTTGGACAAACTTACGATTTTATTTGGCAGCCATTTCATCGAGTTTCCGATTTTCCATCAGAAACGCCACGAAGGTTCGCCACGAATATTTCATCTCTCGATGCTTTCCTCATGGTCTCGTTGAAGCACTAGGGGTGCGTCGAAATGTATTCCGCGCTTCTTCTGTTTCGATGGGATTTAGGGGTAAATGGGATTTGTGTCGCCATCGTATGCAGGTGGTGATTCTCGATTACTAAGCCGTACCAGGGCAGAGAGTGTCGACCGCTCGGTGGCGGGTCATTTGCCAACAAGATGTTTCAGGCCTATTTCAACGAAATAATCCAAATACTTATTAGATAAATTATGTAGAGCCATGTCACATTTTCAGTTATTTTGAAGGTAGAAGTCATCCACTATTAGTGTGTCACCGGATTCGTGCAATGACCATCAGATTGTCATTTGTTTAGCAGATAGGAGGTCGCAAAACAGAATTATCTTATTTTGATTGATTCACTTTGAGGGGACGAGTCTACGCATAGGACATTCGCTCAGAATACCTATTTTCGTACTAGCATAGTCTCAAAAATTATGCTTATTATTTATTACAAAGGGAAGACTCTCATGTGACAAACACAAACCTGAACAACCAAAACATGTTTAAGGGCTCAAAATAACAACAGAAATATTTGCTGCAAAACAAAAAAAGAACAATATCAAATGAGCAATCAGACTAGTAAATTTATCAAGGTGAGACTCTACTTATGAAGAAGTTTTTCCTCACATTCCTCTTCGTTCTTTGGTTGAAACCTTGCACGGGTCATCCCTAGTAGATGTTCTACGGTCAAAAAAGTCAGCCGAATTTAGCTGACAATCTCTAAACAAATCTCATAAGCCATAATAAGATTGAACTTCCTCTCCCGGTAGCTATGTCTTCCAACCCTAATTACACAAAACCATTATTTCGTATAATCAGTTTTCTAGTGAAACTATTTTGAGCTTTCTCCAACAAATGTACCGTTTAGTTTGTGCAGGGATTGAAAATCACGGTGCCATACTGCAACGAAGGTCTAACGTAAGCCTTGTAAGCTTAAGTAGGATTTTATTTAATATCAATTATGAGCACCTGAACAGATTATGCATAGCGGACGTTCCAGTCTAGCAATCTTCTCACAATGCTTGACAAAAGTAAGCTTGTTGTCCACCAAAAAATTGAGGTCAGTCACATCAACATAATCAATCTTATCAACTAAAATCATCTATGTAGTAATTGTATTCATAGATCCTGAGTGTAGTATCTTGGTTCTCTCTAGAGAAATGTCAAACCTTACTTCTTTGACCAAACCACCAAAGCTTCTTGGTAATATATAGCTGTCGCTATACTCGCATACTGTCCTGCAAGGTTTGAAATCGTCTGCGAAAGCACAATATGAGACTCCAAATTTAGATACAAGCTCGATGAGCTTGAAGGTGTAAACATGGAATAAGAATTGGCGACAGATCGCCACCTTGCGGTATCCCAGAGGACATGGTTCGAGGACTGGAGAAGGCATCATTTACGCGGACAACAAAAGTACGATCACGCAAACGCCTCTATCCAAGCAGCAATACATGGGTGTACTCCAGTCAATCTCAGCTTGTATATTAGTTCGGGAAGCACAACTTTATCAAAAACTTCGGTGAAGTTCAAACAGACGATGTCTGGGTCCCTCCCAGCAGCAAAAAGCGAGTCCAATCATTCAAGCAGTGTAGCATAGCCGCTATAGTCGACTTTCTTTCTTGAAACCCATGTCGCAATGAGGAAATTATTCCATGGCGGCAAAGGTGCTTTATCATGTGTTTCTTTAGTATTTTTCCAACAGTCTCACATAGAGGTGATGCTGATGGGTGTCGATAGTTGTGGCCAAAGTATAAGTTTCGTTTTGGGAATGGGTGTCACGAACTAACTCCATCTAACAGGGACCTCGGATTACATCAAGCTCAGTTTAAATAACACTGTTATTGCTTTGCGATAACATGTGCCACCTCTTTGATAAAGTGCAGCGGTATGTGATGGAGTCAGGAACATGGAATCAGGCCACTTACGAAGAAGCTTTGACATTCTATCATCACCAAAGCAAGGAACATCTTTCTTCATATCAAAACGCGAGCTGACTGATTGCTGCAAATCAGCGCATCCATCTTTTACAAATCTGCCTCATAAACATCAAAAATACCGCCAAAATGTTCTGCTTTGTCATAGTCAGGGAACAGAGCAGTACCGTTGCTTGTAAAAATATTCTCTACTTCCGTTAGCTTCTTGAGCCTACCATTGGAGAGGCTATAGAACGATGACTCGTTACCAGATTTGATTATCTTCTGCCGCGGATGGGGGTCCCCAGTTCCAGACGTCAGTGATAAGATGCTTTCCTGCATCGGCGATGAGAGCTGAGGACTTCATCCGTGAGATGAAGTAACGACACGCGAGAAAGGTAGCGATTGCGCCATGCTTTTAAGACCTGACACGAATGCAACACGCAACGAGTTAGAGGCCCTAGGCAACCAACCTGCCCCCTTGATCCTACTGCCAGCTATCCCAAGCCGTCTCACACACTGTTGACAGTTGTACTTCAATTGCAACTTGGACCCTAGCATACATCACGCCACGTCCTCCTACTGATGGATCCCTCCAAAACGGAAGTAAACAACGAACACAACTAGCAAAGATAGAACTGAGCCAAGTACAAAGCCTGTGGCAACCACTCTAGTCGAAACACTACTATTCAAGATGCCCACCATTTGTTCCTATTTCCAACCAACACTCGAAACAACTAGGACAGAGGGTAGAGTACACCCCGGCTAATGATGTCAACTAGGGTCGCTGCACTCCACAGGTTACCTCGAAACAGTTGTCAGTCCTTCAAGCGTGGTGGTGTTGAAGATCGCTGGATTGAAAGATACACTGCTTGATCGATCGATAGACAGTTAAGGAAGCCGACAGCTCTCTAGTAGACAGGTGAGGTAAGTACGTGACTTATGCGATGTAGCGGTGTTATACATGGGAACGAGAGGCGGGGCAGCGAGAGGACTGGCGTTTTCGGACCCATCGCTTTGCGGTGGTGAACTCCCTCTGAGGTAGGGAGCCTCCAGGCCACGCCGATTATCGCTTTTGCAGCCGGTAGCTGCTTTCGCGCAGGTTGCCCGCTATTGCAGCTGAAGCGCTCCGGGTCAGACTTTGCCGGTGAAGCGCGTAGAGAAGGGGAGCGTCTGCACTAATGCGATATTTGCAGGGTTTATTGGCTCTTTTGTAGCTATTCTTTCGTTTAAAGATTTTTATGATGCAGTAAACGATTGCGTAGATGTGGATTTGATCTGGCTTTTGGGTTTTGCTCTCTTACCATGTTGATCATCGAATCACTGTCAAGTGGTAGTACTTCTGATCTGTCTCTTGTTGCGGAGCATCTATTTATTTATGCCGAAGTGAGTGAACTAATGCTACCGAAGTTTCGTCATCTAGCCTTCACTTCCATTCGACTCCTTGTGCTAGTTGATAGATTTCTTAGGAAAAACAAGGTTTTGTTTGATATATCGAAGCCGTGCTCCTGTCTTGTGAACTACAACTTTGTAGAATCTCTCAGCTTTAGTTTTGACGATTTCTATACTCGATAAGCTATACGATTGCAAAGTAAGCCTTTTTATTCTTTTCCGTCTCAAAGCTGGTCTGCTATGGCTTACTTTGGAGCCTTACTATGTTGGCTGAGCGAGTCGTTATGCTTCTTTAGTAATTTTTTGTTTTTGAAGCATTCCACTGTGCTAGAGATTCGTTGTGGAACAAGATTTCGATTTACTCTACTTTCTTTTGACCTCCTTCACGTACAGTCTGCTCCAATCGGGATCAGGCCGAACCGCCGGCGTAAATTTTCGCGCTCGCAGCGCTAGCGGTCTGCGCCCCATATGCGCGCTGTCGGAGAGAGCCAAAAGATTGAAGAGAGAGCAGAGAAGCAGGCCGTGGGCGTGACCGCGAGACCCTAGCGAAGCGGGCTCCCGCCATGCCAATTTTGGCCTGGTTAAGATTGGGGCAGACTGTACTTTGCTTTACTATAGTAGAACCAAAGCCATAGCGAGGTAACCATACCAAGGTATCAGTGGCGTACCGAGGAGGGGAGGGGGGGCCCTCTCTCCAGAATGGGTTGCGAAATTTTTGAAAGTTACTTACATGAGTCATAAAAATGTGCAGAAGGCTTATTTATACTTGTAAGTAGTTTAAATAATTTTAAAAAAATTTTAAAAACCAATTTAGTTATAAAGAAGGTTTTTCGGGGGCGTGGCCTCAGCTACGCCCTCTTTTTCTGAGATTTTGGGGTTATGAGCCCGCGAAAATTTTCAGAAGCATACCAAAAAATTTTCCTCGGTGCGTGGCTAACACCACGCACCTTCATCAGAAAAAAATTCTTGTCGCGCCCCTCCCCACCCCCCCCCCCCGAGCCGAAATCCTGGGTACGCCACCGCAAGGTAAGTGTATGTATACCATCGACTGCGCATTCATCAAACTTTGTAGGTATCTCATGCATGGAAGAAACTTCAATTCAATCGTTGTTGAGTTCCGACTAGGACTTTTAAGGGTAACGAACATCGCTTATGAAGTGTGTCAAGCCAATTATAACATGCAATCGATTATCCTGGAATTCTATAACTTTCATGACCATTGTGGAGTACTTGAAGGAAGAACATGATGGGGAGCGTCAGGTTCTGCGTTCTATGGAATTACCCTCTAGGTATCAGAGCAGTGAACGGCATTTTCGCCTTGTAGTAAATATACACATCACCGATGACTGCCATTTGGTTCATCATCGCTGACTTAGGCTCCTGCGCATAGCGGTAGAATTCACTCCACTGGAAGGGTACATTTATTAGGGTGAACGGTAAAAAATAGAGCAGCTTGATTTTTATTACATTTTGGGGTTTCTTGTTCTCACCAACAACAAGCAGGCTGCAACTCAAATGTCGCTTACATAACAGACCTTCGCCTATTATTCTGGCAACGCGTTACCGCTCCTCTCTCATAACCTCACGCGTGGCGTCGTGAATAATTCAGACAGGGTTTTGGAACAATTCTCAATCTTGCGCTGCTATACCGTAAAGTCGTAAAGCAAATGACATACCATTCGAAAGAGCTCTTTATGCTCTTTCAAACGATATGTTAAGTGGAGATTTCTTTTCGACTTCAGAAAGAAAAGCTAAAAAACCTGAAAAATAGCTATTTTTTTGGCGCAATAAAAAAACCAAAAAAATCATGTTTTGCCCTATATTTTGCGAAGATAGATAAAATCTGAGGTGAGTTGCACATGGATCGATAGGGCGTAAAAAGCTCTATCAGATGGTACCTAAAAAACATGCGTTCACCTGCAAAGAATTGAATAACGCGTATCTTTGTTTTCAAAGTTGCTGATGGCCTTATCTGCTGACTTTGAAAGTTGAGGCCACCAAGGTCGTGGGTTTAGTGACTGTCCCATCGTTCACTCCAGCAGTGGTACTTTGAGTGATCTCACATGTTTCACAGCGCAGATACTGCTCCAACTTCATAATTCATCGAAGTGACTAACTTTGCATTTCAGCAAGTATAAAAATTATCAATTATGTAAATGACCTTATATAGGTATTGTCTGGAGGAGATCGATCAAAATTGGAAAGTCTAATCACTTCTCTTTCTTGAGAAACCTCCAGTTATTTCGTGAGTGCCCCATTTTTTACCGTTCACCCTATTATCTTGTACTACTATCACTCGTGGACAGGCAGTACCGTATGATTATGTTAGACTGTGGTGGAAGGGTAGGCGTGTCCGATTTAGATATAAAATATTAACAATAATTCTTCTTAATATGCTTTGGTTGTTTCGAACATCGCCAGTCCGACAGTATTTGGAAACTTCAAGGAAGAGGAGCGTCAGTTAGCATTTGTCAGCCATCACTCGCCGCTTAAGGCCTAAGGCATACCTCACGCGACTCTAGTCGCCGCGCGATTTCGCACTGCAATGACTCGTCATAACTGGTCGTAAGCGCGTTTGCTTGGGCCAGATTTCGTGCGTTTGAGTCGTTCTACAAAAGCTAAGTGCCTACACATTTGAAATTCGCGCACGGTTAATCTGCAAATATTTGGCAAATCGCCAAGTCGCGTGGATGTAGCGATTCAAAGGAATCGCGGAAAGTATGCCTTAGGCCTAAAACTGGGAAAGCAAAAAATACACGTCGCGAACCGGAGTTTCCTTCCAAACCAAGATCATCAACATCTCGACCAAAACCCACTGGTGAGCTTCAGAGGGTAAATCGAGAAAAAAATCAAATAACTCGAAGTTCTCTGAAAACTTGCTCATAGGGATTATTTGACTTGCTAGTTACGAAACTCATATCTGTTCAGCAAGATAGCTTCGTATTCTAGGTCATGACGAGTAGAATTTCGGACGACAAAATTTTTCCCAAAACCCACTTCTATCTCCATTGGAAAAAAAGCCTGCTGCTACTTTTATCGCCTCTATAATCTGCAAAGGAGGTACTATGTGTATTGTCCTTGCTGGAGCCTTTTGGGCGATGCGCGCTGCTTTGCGTAGATAGTCCGCAGAAGGATTCAAGATACTGAAATCAGAATATCAGGGACATGCTGTATATTGAAGGATTTGCCTTGATGAACTGAGCACAATGCATCTTTCGATCAGTGCATAAGGTGGTTTCATAAGTTCGTAGAGTTTTTATAAATTAACGAAATGACAAAATTTTAGCAAAATCCAATCAACAGTGTATGTTCAGGTATTGCGCACAACCTTCTAACCATGCCATCAGTGTTTCAGTCCCGTTTTTCCAAAACTCAGCGGGTCCGGTCCCAAAAAAGTCGTCTAAGCAGCGCTTGAGATTGTCTTCAAAATCAGAACAAACGCCGTTCAT
Source organism: Cylicocyclus nassatus (assembly GCA_958299035.1). Lineage (NCBI taxonomy): Eukaryota > Metazoa > Nematoda > Chromadorea > Rhabditida > Strongylidae > Cylicocyclus > Cylicocyclus nassatus. Next base: position 38,936,298 of record CATQJL010000001.1, on the reverse strand, counting down.
ATGATCTGTGATAGACTGGAACAGAAGACAATATGCTAGAGCGAGATCTCAGGAGTACATTGAGTGCTAATGAGCCTCCCGGTCAAGTCTTGCAGGACAGGTCTTGCAGGACGACGGTTGCTGTAGAGGACCAACTTTTATCGCGTAAAAAAGCTCACTGTTTTTTAGGCCTTTTCTGCAGCAGGGATTGATTTAGATGTGTGGTCGGGTTGCATACGATATGGACAACCATCTTGTTCTTGCCCAACAAAATTCAGTCGATTCCTGCCCATCCTGCACAAAGTCTTGTTCAGGTGACACCCTGCAAACTCTTTGTTTTAGAAGCAATCCAATCTTCCTTTTTTTCTCATGTTGACGAGAAAACGCCTTCTTTCATAATTGGCAAGAAAATCTGAGCAAAACGCTCTTTTTCTATAGAAAAAAGGGCAAGTGCCGAAAATGCCTCTCTTTGCCTTTCGAAGACTCCTTCTTTGGAAGCTGAGGAATCAAAGCATCAGCCTTTCATAGGAAATAAGTAGCCTGTTTTGAAGAACATGATTAGTTTTTCTCGATGATGTACGCATCTTGCCGCAAATCAACCGATCCTCAAAGAATTGAGAACGGGAATGAAAACTCTACGAATTTATGAAACGACCTAATATATTCATTCCGAAGGAGGTCACGGCGTGGAATTTGGAAAAGCGTGCGTGATGTTTCCAGAATTTACCATCGCTTCTATTTCTTTTGGAAAGAATTCTGCGGCTACCTTTTAAGCACATGATAACCTGCAACAACAATGCTATTGAACAGTTCTCACTGTAACCTTTGTGTTGGATAGGCGCTGCATTACATCCCTGCGAAAGGACCTCCGCAGAAGTTGCAAAAAAATGGAAACGAATTATCGAGGCATGCTGTATACTGAGAAATTTTCTTGACGAGCTCAACATAATGCCGCAAAGGAAGTTATGGCGCTGCGTACTTTGCGTGACTCCCATGATTCTGCGAAATTCCGAAAATGTCGCGGACTTTCGCGAAACTTTTGCACATTCTGTAAGCGGTATTGTACCATAAGCTGATTTTAGAACAAATCGATCAGAGCGGCTTTCTACCACACTCCTACAGTATCCCTACAATGTGCCATCAGCAGCAAATAAATGGCAATATTGTTATCAGCACACTGAACAAACCAACTAAACAAAAATCTGCAAAATGGAGCGTACTGTTTGCTGTTTACCTGCCGTACACCCAGAGTGTGACACTTTTATATACTAGATGATGCGTCTCGCCGAGCTGAATCGACATTGTCCCTGAATCTAGAATACGTTGTTTTGAAGCAAGTTATGGCAATGTTGGAAGATCCCGGCGCACTCCGCTAGAGTGCGGCAACTTTTTTTTATGAATTATGAGCGATATTATGTTGTTAAAGCTATCAAGTACACTCTTCAAAGTTTGTTGCACATACTTTATTGTAATACAGCTTCATATGTTATCAAAAAGTATGACAAAAACTTACCACGGGCGTTTATTGATAACTGTTTGAAGTATGGATGTCAAGCATTTGGATGCTCTTGTTCAAACTGATCTATGTTCTTGGGTAAAAAATGCTAAGAAGAGATTTGTTGAAAGAAACTTCAGAAAATATGTTGAAAAATGAAGACTGAGCGTTTGCAGAGCAATAAGATTTGCAAAGCTTACATGTATGGCCTTGTGCCCAGGTGAATACATAACGCATGTAAAAATAAGGTGGAAGGTGGGAGCTGCCGTCAGGTCAGAGAGCATGAGACATAGTGTGCTCTTTGAAAGGAAGGTGCCAGCGCGTCTACGTGTCCCTACCACGTCAAGATGCTGACACCTTGCTGGCGGTGTCTGTGAGTGTGGATAGTGCGGCAATGTCACACAGTTTACATAATCAAGGAAAAAATCTGGAGTGGTAGTAATTTGGTCGAAACCATCATGTTAACTGTGTTTTCATGACACCAGCTAACCAGCAGCTTCACATCATTTTCCCAGCGAAACCACGAATTAACCAGTAGGAAACCTCGAAATGCTATCTTGCAAAGCAAAGTCATTGGAGAAGATCGAAACTCCAACCATTCTCATGCTTGTCGGCAATCATTGCACTTTACCAAATTTGCAGTTCGGTCTCCAGCCTTGCACCTTCCTATAACCTTATCTAAGCTGTAAACAAGTAAGCTTTCTCATAGTAAGTTGCAGAATGATCTCCCTCACTCTTCTTAACTTGCAAAACCAACACATCATTGTTTGAAACAAAAAAGTGGTCGGGGGTACTTTTTCATTTTAAACTATGATGTGGTGGTTTCACGTCTGCGTCTCATGAAATGAAGTGCTGTTTTCATTACTCTATCTGATAAGGGAACATTGTTGTTAACCTGCTGTTTAACTCATAGTTTGGTTTAGAATGAAACAAGCATGAAACAGTTATGGTTTTCTGCTAGTTACTTGCTTGTTTCATGATTTTCTATGACCGATTGAACTGACTGGCCGTGAAAAGATGATCATGCTTACCACGATGTAACCATGATTGAACTATCACATCATTTGTTGGTTTCGGCCAAATTACTACCACTCCAGAAAATGCTACTTTCTATCAAAGAAATTATCATTTTTTGTCGCGATACAAGTATTCTTGTTTGGCCGGATGATAACCAAAAACACGATTTCGGTGATACCGCAAAACTCTGAAAAGCACCGTTTACTTTTTGCCATTACTTCTACGTTTGCGACGATTTCGCCTGTTCCTTGTCTATGTCAATCAGCGGCTCTTTTAGACCCAAAGTCTACAAACATAAGTACTGATTATGCCATACGGGCGCCATTTGCTTTTGGTTCCTTCTATATCCTTGCGAAAAGCAATGGCCCGTAGTAAACCCCCATCAAGGCATCTCTCTTGAGGCGGGCCGGAGTTGATCTCATCGCGCCTCAGCAAATTGCCAAGGGAGCGATTGATTTGGAGCAGATCACTTACTGGATGTTCGCGTTTTCAAAGGTGGAAACGTTTCTGCCACTTGTGCATCTTTAGTCAAATGGATAAGAATAATGCGTTTCAAGCGGCAGGCCGTGGTTCGAGTGCGGCTAGCGACACCGTTTTTGCTACTTGGCTGGCGACTTTTGATAACGGCCGCTGTCGAAAAAAATCGATGATAGCCGGTATCAGAGATTTCACCTGGCAAAAAAGAGATAAAACAAATACGCATATTTTGGTATTCATACAAAGAAAAATTACACTTGGAGAAAAATGAGTAGGAAGGTAAATTTACTTTCTTTTTATCTGAAGCGGTTCACTATCAAAAACAAGCAACATCCGCAAGAAAAATGCAAAAAAAAACCTTTTTTCCATTTCGTCGCGCAATCGGCTGTTCATCGATCCTCACTCATTTGGGCGCCCGAAATTGTGCAGTTTTGGGAGTTTTGCACCGCAAAAGAGCGTCAGCTGCGATGTTTCGTAAGTTACTCGGGAGCAACTTACGGAGGATTTCTCTGTGCTCTCCTCTTTAGCACAGTATTTACCTAACGTCGTCGCCCGGCTCATCTCCGATGACTCGGCAGGGAGGTGATCTCCCTACCGGGCTTCATCTGAAGCTCACCTGTAGGGTGACCTTCCATACTTACACTACGGAAACGCGGGAAGTCCTCATCTCACTCGGCAAAACCTCATATGAGAGCCTCAGGGGAGATCATCTCCCGTGACCGAGCTTTACTACGGGCCAATGATTTGCAAGTGGTCGAGTGGTTAGCGCGGTTGCGACGCATGTAGTTCCGAGCGCGCGCAAATGTTTTGGGCGGTCTGCGTCGTCAAAATTCTATGTGGATGGTGATTGTGGAATAATATATGACTTAATCAAATTCAACGATTATTCCGCGAGCTCCGGCGGAGTTGGCAACTTTCCGCGATGTGTACCAACTTCCCTGTGTCTATGATGCCACCAGGTGGGTAGACTACCACCGGTCCCGAAAACAGCCTAATTTTCTGCGAAGCATTCAGTTCTGCTTTTGTCGTACACAGATACATCCAATTTATTCACTATTGTCAAAGCAATAATAATCTCTAACATCCTTGAAACCGCTGAGAAAATGAGTGAGCTTCTTTGTACAGACAAGATTTATTATAGTATTATCATTACTAATAGCGTAAAGCCTTGGCATTTGGGGCACGAGCTAGATGCATCTGGCGCGGCTGAAAATGACGCATTAGCGGTCTTAAACTACGAAAGTAGATAAAATGAACGTACTTGAAATTGACCCAATGGTTGTAGTTCTCCGGAGTTTCCGATTTCGTTCCCGTACAGCTGGGGAGGTTGTGGTTGCATACCGTTGTTCTGAAAAGACACGAATAGCAGAAGAAACTACGTTGAAAAAATTGCCTGTGGTCCTTCGTTGTATATTGGCACTGGTTGGCCTTGAGAGATTATTTGTGGTCCTTGTCCTTCGTTATACATTGACATTGGTGGACCTTGAGGTGGCTGATTATACGAGGGCATGGGAGGTCCCGCACTGTAAGGTACAACGAATTTTGTTTCTGTGAAAGTCATTTCTTTCCAAATATTTCGCCTAACATTGTATTTTGAGCAGATAAGAGACAGTGCTCAAACCTTCTTAAGAATCTCGCGTCAAGATAGTTTATTGCGAGTCGTATCGCTAAAAGAATTTTCGCCTTATTTCTCATGACTTGATTTGGTTTTCGAGCAAATTAAATTGATTTCGTAATCCGAGAAGCAACATTATTAGTTTACAGCACACGCACAATGACAGTCGTGATCCGGTAAGCTGCTGTGCAGGACCACCAAGCATTCCTCCAGTGACCAACGGTAGCGGTGAGTTGCCTACCACCACATTCTGCACCGGCTGGGGCAGAGCATATGCTGGTGCAATTCGTGAAGGTGGTGGGATTATTCTGAAGAATCACACTTCTTATTTGTGCAGATTAGCGTTAGTCAAAATACAAATACAAGCAGAAGAGTAAGTTCGGGCTCAGATTAGTGGCGGAAAACAAGTGTTAGAGAGTAATGCTGCTCTACAGAAGCGGTTCCTCTAAGCAGCATATCACAAAATCTGACGACCAGTTCACCAATTGCTACCATTGCCCTAATCCAGCTACTACTCGGCCTAGATAAGACACTCACACGTTTGGTGGAGTTTGATATGCTGGTTGTTGAACAATCCTAAAAGATTACGCACAGTGATATAAAAGTGGTCTAAGTGTGAGTCTAAGGCTGTAAAATCCCAGTACAGACCAAATCCATACTACCAAGCTAGTTTTGTCTACACTTACATAGGCTGTACTTCTTGCACAATTTGTGGGGGAGGTTCTTGCATAAGCCTGGAAAGGATGCAGTACAAATGCAGCCATTTCACTAACGCTTCTAGGAAGTCTAAGCTAAAGCAATTGAATTCTACTATGCTCCGAAAGAGTTTGCTATTCCACTAGCAAGCATCAAAAGATTTCCAAGATAAAGGCTTCACATTTTTTGCAACTTCAGAATTTCTACTAATTTCAGCTAACTCACACTGGCTCTTGCCGAGGGGGCAAAACTGGAGGTATCTCTTCAAGATCACTGTAAATTGTATTAAAAGCAACCATCATTGACAATTTGTTAGTGTGTAATGATTACTGCGAGGTAACGATGTGCATATTCAAAATCACACTTTGAAACAATGATTTCTCAGAATTGTGTTAGAATCAGTATATCTAAAGTTGTCCAAAGACCCGCGTAAGAACATGACGACCGTGAACGGACTATAGGTTTGAACTGAAGCTTCAAACACATGGACAGAAAACTATATATTAAGAGCATTGTTTTGTGAGTTCTTTTATACTCGCATCGAATTTAATGCCATGAACTTGAAACAATTATTTGTCACCAAGAAAAACTATTTGACTTACTATCCTTCTTGAACAATTCGTCGTCTCGGAACTCTGGCGAAGATTGGAATCTGAAATTCCTGGTTATGGATACAGTTGCAGTGTTGTGAAAAAAATCGTTATTCAATGTGCTCAAAATGTACTTAATATTTTACAGTAATTTCCATGTTCCATAATTATCAAACACTTTCGTAAGTGTCGAATGTTCCTGAGCCGAACAGGTTGTTAGCTGGTCCTTTATTCGGCAAAGCAATGTTCGATATATTTAGGGTCATTATAATGGACGAAACGCAGTTTACAGCGATTACTTGATGAACTGAGCAAGGCTCTCAAAGTCTAACGTTTGTTATAATTCGCCTGAAGGAGCATCAAAAATCCGAAAATATTGGTCCAAGCAGATCTGGACTTATGGGGATTTTAGGTGGAAAGTAATTTTGGGTCCCTAACTAAGGCACTGCCCAAGCGGCAGCGCAGGTGACTCACTGGCGGCTGAGATATACGCCTCCAAACTGGACCCTAGGATCGTATTCGCATGGATTCATGGCGCAACCCATCAGATTCGCGCGAAGTCCCATGCGTTGCGCCATGAATCCATGCGAAATACGGCCCTGGGGCCCAGTTTCGAGTGGAATACCCCAGCAATTAGTGCACTAAATGAGCCGCCGGCTGGGAATTGGCTTAGTGAGTCCCAAAATCACTATCCAAGTGAGATCCCCCTGTCTCCAGACTTGCCTGATGCTGCCTTCAAATCACTAACATTCTCATATCTTTCCTAGGGCAAGTGACGTGTACCAAGTGACATACATTTGGTTCCTGCACTGGTTACGATGAAAAACACGAGCAATAGATACTGTAATATTACTGTAGCAATAACTCACCCTTTGATACCCGATGATAGTTGGAGGAGCATATGCCATGCAGCAGGTTGTGAATGCTGGTGGACCACAACATGCATGTGCCATTGTGACGAACGACAATAATATGATTGACTTCATAGTGAGAAATCTGAAACAATAAATCTCCTCATTAATAAGGGAGCCAAAGAAGCGAGAACCGTGAAATTTTGTTACTCTTTACAGTAACACTTCACTCAAATGCCTGAACAAATTCGCCCCTTTAGAGCTCTTTAAAAATGCCCAATCTTTCCGAAGGTGCATAGAATAGTGCATTTATAGAGTGAGGCTTTAAGGATACTAAAATATGAAGGTAATTTTTTGCTTTTAGTGTTTTCAATTTTTGGAGCATCTGCTTTCGAGTATTCAAAAATGCGATAGCCGAACGGTGTTTCCAAAGAAGAAAATTGTATTACGACTAGGTCTACGCCTGCTAAAAGTTTGAGTCGAAATATGTTTGAGGGAATCTAGCTTCTTGAAAAACGATCGAAGTTGTGGAAGAACAAACTGGCATTTTCTCGCAACTATTAGGTTGGCACATATGTTTTGCAACTTATTCCGTAACTTTTCACTTTTTAACTATAACGCGTTCATTTTTGAGCATAGTATAGATTAGGTAGTAGGCTACAAATGTGGGCAAACAGTTTGATTTTTAATGGAGAAAATTCACGCTTTTTTTGAAAGCTGTTCAAATTAGAAATCTCAAGTGTCGGAAAACCAAAAAATAAAGCCATTCTCAGTCTGAATCAATCATATCAAGCCAAAACTGTGCCCAGATTGTTGGTAGAGGTAACTCTAATGATCTATTTAGTTATGGCTTGTTGTGCTTGATTCAGACCGAGAAGAGCTTCATTTTTGGTTTTACGACCCCTGAAATTTCGAATCTGACCAGATCTAGAAAAATGCGTAAATTTCCTCCACTTCGCTATCAGAAGAACCGTTTGCGCACATTTATAGCCTACTTCCTAATCTACATTAAGCTCAAAAATGAATGCATCACAGTCAAAAAGAGAAAAGCTGCGAAGTAAGTTGGAAAATGAAGTTGCGAAATAAGTTAGAAAACAATGTGCCAATCTAATATTATAATTTCTAGCCATATGCTACAGCACCAATGCCAATGAGAGATAATGGTAGATTGCAATTTTTGGTTGTTTCTCGCCAAATCGAGAAACCCGGGAGAGAGTCGTTGAAGAAAATGATAATCACCCTGAGGCGAGTGGCTTCTTAAGGCCGTCGTAAAACAGGAAGCCTTATAAGACACGTCGAGACCGCCTGCTGGCAGCTGAGACGGCATCGTGGAGGTCACGACATGGCATGACTTACAAATTACGGCATAGAAACTGGTATGAAGAGAAATTTTTACCCCGAAGCCACAAATTCTTTCCCTCATTCTCGTCTCATCTTCACTTCCGAAGTTTAGGGGAATGATTTTTGTGAAGCGTATTAGAGGCCTAGGCGTAGAAGACCTGTCCAAAGCTACAATTTCCATATTCTGCTTCTCCTCTATTGCTTTTCTCAGAATATAATGGCCAAAGTGGTACAAATGCATTTAGAAAGATTTCATACATTGTAGTTGTTATTCCCGAAGGACTATCTTGGGCAATGCTCGAGGGAAATTGGTCGCCAGTGTTCTCAGAAAATAGACTTTTCCTTCAGAAACGAACTCTTTCTACCGAATGCCTTTATTGTTCTTTTAGTGCTTACCGAAGACTAGTAGAAAAGCGATATGTTGCTTCATTTTTCATTTCAAGTAATAAGAAATCAAACAATCTATTAGAGGTCTCAGATTCGCAGCAAAATAGAGCAGATTTTATATGCAACATGCAGGAAAATTGTTGTCTGAATAGCGATACATATTGGTGAATGATATATGTGATGAATGACAACTATATGTAGCGTGTTTCACTGTCTCACTGCTCAACCTGTTCCAGCAATATCTCGCTAGAATTACGCAAGACTAGAAACACCCGAATTCGTCGACGGGAATCACAACTAGCGCATCACCTTGAAGGAGCTGCGATTATCACACCGCAGTGGCGAGAATAAGTCGTAAATAGGATAACGTATTTAAACATGCCGATTCACGGGCATTTTTGTCTGTACATCCAAATTTTTGGAAAACAGCAAAATAAAAAAAATGTAGTACGCGCCGCAGTATTGACATTCATAATATCACGAGATATCACGGGCTGTCCTTCCTTCCTGAGGAGTTCAGGGGAGAGTCCGGAGTCCCTACATTCCGCCTAAGGGCAGAAACGAAACGTAGCTAAGATATTTCTTTTACAAAATTGATTTTGAACAGAATATTGTAGTATATTGTACACTTTTGCGTACTACTATTTCTGTTTCTATATATAATATCGCTGAGCAGCATTTATTTCCCATATTTCAACAAGCAAGGAAGACCCAGGCTAGGGATATTATTGAAGTTTAAAAAGTTCGGCTTTGACTGCTAAATATAAATGGTTTTAGCTATCAAGATACTTTACCTTTCCATGCATGGTTCTTTGGGCAAAGTTGCCTTCATTTGGCTGAAAATATTGTACTGTTGAGCTATCATTCACACAGCAAAATCTGCTTGTATTTTTCAAGTATCATCTACGCAGATTTATTCGGTAAAGTTGGCAATGGGATTTTAAATTTTACGTTCGCTAGAGAGGGACGATAAGGTCAGCAAATCCCGACTAGATGAACACTAACACATTGGGATGTCGATGCAGAGTTCTCAGCATCTGCGCAACATCAAATGAGGAATTCTAACAAATTCTTTGATATTTCCCCAAATTAACGAACACAACTAATCACATTTTCTGTCTTCTACACACGAGCCCGGCATTCAACTACTTGCTGATTTTATTTACTTTATTTCTCATGAGTCCACAACATGGTTCGTGTAAGCGAAGATGTCAAAAATATTGTAATTTTGCTAAATAGAGGCGGACTGAGTTACTGCGCTATTATCGTATACGTACAGTAAGCATAGTAGAGGCGTGATTTTTGAGTGAGCTGTACAAAACAGCAAATTTCTCTTTTAACCTTTTTTTCGAAAATACTTTTCATAGAGACTTTCGATCAGTGCAGACTCTGCTCAGATAGAAAAAGCAGGTAATAAAACAGTGACACCGATGTTTCCGATTTTTCTTGCAAGTTTCAGTTTACAATACATAAAATTGAAATTTGAAAATAATGTTGCTACTTCTGTTACGCTAAGTATACTAAGTAAAAGGTGATCAAAAAACTCTCATGAGGAGCATGATTTCCTCTTCAGAAAACTTAAATCAAATATCGGTTGGGAAAAATCGGAGGTTCTGGATTTTTGAAAATGGTGGGAACAGACTTTTGCGAACACCAGTACTCTTCATGGCAATCAAGAGGCTTTTCTTCTCATTATGAAAGCACACGCTGTTTTTTGCTAAAGATAAGCATTCAGATCGCTCAGCTTTGGGAGCAAGCCTTCATCATTAGACAATAGTAGCTCTGCATCAAGGAACTTCGAGGTGTATCTACTCAATATAAAGTTCGTCAACCAGAAGAGTAATCACAGTATTTAGTGGAGATTTGCTATCTGACAAACTAAGGCCTCATTCTTTATTTGTCTTTATGATTTGAGAACAAAACTTCTGATTTAGTACCCTGATTTTACGAGTACAGCGCACCTTTTCCGGTTTTACAAACAAGCAGTTTGGCCGCACCAGTGCCTCGATTGGTCGCCCCCCACACATGTCTTTTAGGTAAGCGGGAGCACGGTAGAAAGTCCTTGTCGCAAAATTTTTTGATGTGTTCACGCTGGTCGAGTTTAGAAAAACAGTAGCGTTTGGCACATAAATAGGGTAGTTACTTCTTGTAACTAATGTTCCATGCCATATTTATATTCAGAAAACTTTATTTGACACAGACATGAAGCTTCACGTTTTCTAGGCTAAAAGCAAAAACCGTTACGTGGTTGGAAAATGCTAGTTGGAAATGCTTTATCTCATAATGTAGGTGTATAGCCGCCATTCCCCACGCATGCTCCAACTGTCAGATGGTGATAAGGTATGACGTTGAACGCCTTGGCTCTTTATCAAAGGTCATGCTGATAAGTTTGAAGAATAAGCTTTCCACGAAATGCGAAGCGATAAGGGTGGGCTTTTCTCTTAAAAATTTCTACATACGGCCTTTCAAATTTTCAATGAAGCTGCAAAAAAGGCCTCCTCAAACTGGCTTCACAATTGAATCATAAGTTTCATAGAAATAAAAAGCTTGTCATAGCTTCAAAGTTCTGCAAACGTGATTGATGCGAATCCTCAACAATGCATACTTCCCTTCATAATATCCGTTCTTTAGCAAAACCGCTCTCATTTTAGAAATTCGATTGATTGATTCCTCCTTAGGATATATCATACGCGTAAATTTGCTTCCGAAGAGTGACAACATGTAATCTAACAACATAGTGTGCATATGGAATAATAGTCAATTCGTCTATTTTTCACAATCTCTTTTGTGCTAACAATTATCATGGATGTCCACTTTCTTTCCCACTTGTGTGCTCCTAGAATCTCTAAATGTAGATATTTACCAGGTCTGGGTGCAATTTCCTCACTTTTACACCTCAAAGTACAATTGTTTTGTTTGCAGTTGAAACAGTGTCAGTGAGGGTGTTTTGAAAATCCAGCGAGATAACGATGATGCTACGACAATAAACATAAGCTAGACGTTACAAAAGCTCAAAGCTCATTATTTGCAATTAATTTTGTCTGGCGGACTAGTACACTTTTTATCGGTCTATAGCATTATCCGCACAGCTGTTGATCAAGCTTCGTAGCAAAGAATGTTACTCTCTATATTCTTGGGGTAATGATGTGCTGATTTGTAAGTGCCTAGGATCTTATATTATAAAAGGCTTGAGCACTAAACTAGTCATTTTCAGAACAAGATAAATTAACATTATTGCAATAAGAAAAGCTTCAAAACAAATCCAAATCTCGGCAGCAAATGGTTCATCTGCCGGCCGAGATTTACTGTCAGAGTTCACCACATGTTTTAAATGCTTTACTGCTGAAAACTCATGTTTTGAAATGAGTTCTCCAGCTGTGCTGCACAATTTTTGACGAGCCATGGGCTATCCAAAGCGATCAGCTACTTCCGATTTGTATTCAAAGTTCCATGCGATTTTCATAGTCATTTCAGACATCAACAAAAGCTTTTCATTCTATAGTTGCAGCTGCCTCGGCCAGTAAATTGATGTTTTCACAAAAATGGATTCCCTTCATCATTGAATTTAGAGGCCTGAGCAGCTTCTGTCCAACATAAAAAAATTTTTTTTGAAACATCCGAACTCCTTATAAAACATTGGATGGATTATATGGTTTAATGAGTTGCTGTTGTCCCACAGGAAGATTTTCCAATCTCCATTTTCACTGAAATTCAAGCCAGTTACTACACTATCACTACCTTTTTTGTTACTCCAATGAGGCTAAGGTTTGGTCATCTTTCAAAAGAAAGTTCTATTGTATTTGTGGTAATTGCAATGTAATTTGAGGTGTTTTAAAATTTCCTCAATATTGAAAACTAACTGCATAAAAAAACACTACATTACACCATCCAATTCTTACAACAATGCCCTATTTTTTTTGTCCGCCTGCCTGGCATTTAACGGTCAAAAAATAGGCATGAAAAAGAGATCAAAAAATCACTACGGCTAGTTTGAAGAAGAAACCACGCTCACAGATAAGAAAACCAGAAATAGATGACTTCGCTTGTTTACATTACACAAATAGCAAGCCTAGTCTCTTTTTCAGCTCGCTTTTTGCGTTACAGTGTGAGAGGAATGGAAATGATAGGATCCGTATCTCAAAAATAACTTTTGGGAATTTCTTACACGATTTACTCTCACTCTCATAATTTGCACATCTGTTCATTACTCTTTGCTCTACACTGCTGATAGCGAGCAAGCTATCACAACAATCTGCTATCGTAGTTCTCGTGATAGACATGCGCTCATTTCGTGCTTTGCACGAACGTTACAACTCACGAGCTACACATTGGTTGTAGTTCTCACACAGAAAAACCGAACAGATGTGGAGTGACTGATCAGTCCTGTCAATAACCTTCTGATGGAGCTCGCCAAGAACAGCGTTTACACTTTCGCAGTGCGGAAGGCGGCTAATTTTAGTCCAGTTCAAATCGTCGAGTACTTCCTTTGCGTTGTAAACTTGATGCTAATAACAGCACTGAAAATCCACTTTGCTCCTCGGTTTTTGCATTTGCTGCTTGCAAAGTCACAGTACACTTCGACTTCGCAGTTAACTTTGCTAACTTACTATCAAATTCATGACTTATTCCACTCTTCTCCAAAATCAAAAGATAGGTAGAGTATGCAGAGAGAGCATAGATGAGAATCAACTTGAACAATGCTTCTTTTTTCTAATGAATAATGTTCAACTTGAGCGTAAGCAAATTCTCATCTGCCATTGAATGGAATTTACGTTGTGACATAAAAATATTTCTTCTAATGCTTACTTGCAGGGAAACTGCTGTTGTGTTTATCTATTAGTCCTCGCCCAATATATAAAGCTACGATCAGTGTAATAATTCTTAAATCATCTCCTAAAGCATTCGGAAGCGCTTTGGTAGAGTTGGAGGTTCCCGCTAGCGGAAGACGATCTGAAATGACGAAGAAAATGCAGAGTGCTCCAAAAGTGTCCCCGCTCTTTGATCTTTACTTGCTACGATTTCATTCGCCAAACTATGGGCTATTTCATAAACGACTTCAACTACCGATTACATTTATAGGAAAGAATTACCAACCCTTCTTTGTTACTGCGGAAGTAGTAGAAACTTCCAGCATAATGGCATTCTCGCAAATGAGTAGCACTTTCAGAAAATCTCCAAACCCCCTGAAGCTTTTTTGCTAAGGTTATAAGATATTTTCAGCAAATAACTTCCTACTGGTTTGTGAAGCAGTTTATATAGTGCGGTAAATTAATATGATGGGTGTCGCAAATACTGATTTTAGATATATTTGACACAACTTTTTGACAAAGGCTTACTGCAATGAGCAACGCTCATATCTTGATACACCAATCCTAATTTCCCTGGTTACAATATTTTAAGAGTTTGGAGCCTACTTCTTAGCAAGATTTGGTTCTAATGTTGCGAAAGCATGCTCAAAGTTCCTACGCTAATCCTGCAGCAACGGCAAGATATCGGTGATCTGTTCACTTTATGCTATAAATGCAAATCGAACTAGCCCTACGAGAAGGTATCAAAAAGTTACAGAAGACATTAGGGCAAGAGATATAACAATCAAATAGCGGGACTTTTTTCTGAGATGTCCTGAATGAATGAAATATCGAAAAGAAGATCGAGATAAAAGTAACGCAAAATTGTCAGGCACTGGTGCATGCTAAACATCAGTTTGAGAATATGCACCTCTTTACTTCCATTATTGTCGATTTTATGATTAAATTCTTGGTGTGTAACATGGAGAAAAAATGCTGGCAAGGTTATTTCCGGCGCAATGAAGACGCTCATTCAGTTTTATTCGGTCAAGAAGGTCGGTTCTAAACTGATCTTTTTAGGCGGACAATCAGCGTCCTCGAGTAAAAGACAAAGTTTGGCCCGAAAATCATGAGTTACAGTTTTGGACAGTTGGATCATGCGAACTGCCGCCTGAGCAATGCAGTGCTTGAGTTGAGGTCTCTAAAATTCACAGAAATCAGTGCAGAGTTGTCTTTCATATCTTCCAGATGTTTCACATATCTATGAGAACACAAGGTAAGACAGAAGATGATTAGTGTGGTTTCGTTGTTGTATTTCAAAGGTCCAGAATGTTAGATCAGAAAGAGAAATTTGCTCATTTATACTTGGACTGTTTCCTTGGCTCTCACCTCCAAACCCCCTCTAAACTTCTATGTTTGCCATTCTCCAGGGACTTTGCCCTGGAACATAATCGTTTGGTCGCTAAATCCTTGCACTAGTTTGTTGATCACACTCGTCGGAGAAGCACTTTCGTGAGCTGCTGCTGATCACATGCACAAGCGGTGCCGGGCACCAAATGGCCATTCGCAAATGCTTCGAGTGTGGAGCACAATCACTCAAAGCGTTCCTAGTTCCTAATTCCGTTCGTAAACTTTCAATTTCCGGAAAATATCTCTTCGTATGCATTCATTCCTGTTTTGTGCTCTAACAACAACGTCAAAAGCATATTCGGACCTCAAAAGCATATTCGGACCGTAGTTTCTCCACTCCATAGAAGCTGAAAGGCAGTTTCGACTATATTGACATTCGCCCACAATAGCTAAAATCAGTATATTCCAGCTCTGACGGCACTCAGAATGCATGCACTTTCCTTCCAACCATTACGTCGACCCAACTGAACTCAAAGAAAAGCTGGCAAAAACGTAGCGAATTTTCTGCGAAGTTATCTACTCACCCATCCATCAAATGCACTATAACTGTTAGATCACTAGGAAACAAATCTAAACCTCTTGCATCTACGAGATTAGAATCCGTACCCTATTCGAAACAAATCGGAGAGTGTTTCGGTCATAGGGGAGACCACAAGTTTTTGAGAATATGGCTTTTTGGTAGTTACGAAATCACTCCATCTGCAACTTTGAAAACTCATGTGGCTGACATAAGCTTTAGGGGAGGATTTGTTGTTTTATCTAATAAACAATTTTGTTCGCTTTTACGGCTTTTACAAAAACCCCAAATTTTTCAATGTTTAGTATCTTCGAAAAGAGCACGTTAATGAGAAGTGGAATGTATGTAAGCGTAAGCGGTAATGTTTGATTAGAATTTATTTCCTTTCAAAAGGCACAAAGAAGTCCCAATTCTCTCACTAGCGCAGATGAAATCTGTTTCCATCAAAATGTCCCAAAATATCATTTTACAATTGTTATTGTTAATCGTTTAATAGAGAAAAGTTGTGTGTATCATCATGCTAAATCACTTATCTCTATATACACTACAGCTTGAAAACATAGCTTAGAAATTCAAGGAACTGAGCCTTTGAAAATTTAGCCGTATCGTAACCGTCCTTTACTGTTAGTATAAAAGTGCGAATAGTTGATATGTGATATTAAAATTGCACTACTTTCCCTCGAAAAATCGTGGATAAAAAACAATATTAGTTAATCCTATATTAACAAGAGGGAAATAACGCCACATGTATCTTTCCTAGCATAGCTAAAACATTGGTTTAACCTATGTTGATGTAGTAGATTAGGAACTTTAAGAAAAGGTAGCCTTTTTGCAAGACTATATTACTTGAAATCAAGAACTTCCTCCACCGCAAAGCAACGAAAACATCTCAGAATCAAACGATTATCGTCGAGTCCTTCGTAACTTAATATGCGTAGTGCACATTAAACACGCTAACTGACGAGCAACAAGACTAGAACCTGCTTATTTCCAGTGGTTTCTGCTTGTCCCTGTCTCTTTTGTTTTTGTCGATTACTTGTTAATTAATAGAACACATTTGCACACTTTGTTAGGCTAGAAAATGTTCTACAGAAAAGTTACCAGTAACGTTGCCGTCGCTAATAGGGCTTAGTGTGCAGTTTCACATATTAAGTTACAAATGACTCGAGGTTATGTATTTTGCCTACTGTAAAAGCTTCCGTGTGTGCGGCTTTCTATCAAATCGTACAGTTCTTCTTGATTTGTTAATCGAAAAAACGTAAAGTACTACCTATACACATTCCGTTTTCTCGAAGTAATCATCTATAATACATACCGTAACTGCAATGTCGAATGAAATATGTTGAGTGATTATAGAAAAAATCTTTTGACATCCGTTGGTGGCCGAATAGTGCTATGAAGTTAGTCATCCCAGTGCTTATGTTTTAGGGTAAAAGTTTATTGTACGTCTCGCTATGTGGCGCGAGAAAAGGGTAAAGCTTCATTTCCCCCGTCGGGACATACTATGCATTCTATAAACATGCCAAAAATGGATTGTTTAAATCGCAATTTAGCATTAACAAGAAGCAATCGAAGTATTCGAACAATCTATGTACTTGATGTCGAAAGCCGTTACAGTTTCAGTAACAAAGAGGGACTTTTGAAAGCACGTCCCATTCCTCTTCCGTGCAAAGCGCATTATATGGCGAGAAAGAAAAAGGACTAAAAAAGATTTTATTTGGCTGCCCAGTAAAAAGCAAAATTTTCCAATGCAACTTTGAAACGTGTTTCTAGTGCATTTTTGGGCTTAGCATTTCTGGTGTACAAATGCCTTGTCGCATACATTACTTCAATTGTTCGAAAACTTTCAACTATGTTCTGTAAGATTTCTTTTTTTCAATAAAGTCGAATAATAATTTCTGTGCGTCTAGGATTTTGCACTTCTCTGCATGCCGGAAGAGCCACTTTATGTGTTGATCATGCTGTCTGTATCTCAAAGTGCCTAAGGATAAATAACATTTATAACACACTTCAGCAAACACACTACTAGATCAGGCTTGGATAGTAAACAAAGTAACAGCAGTATGGCTGAGCAGTAGGAGAACACTGTGATGTTTGATTATGTGAAGCCATTGCTTAATATTGTGGGGTGTAACATGTCAGGGCCAAGGAAGAACTGATCAGATTATTGTAGTCACTGCTTGGATATTTTCTGCACAAGTAGTACCTCCCAGAATTCCCTCTTGGTGGATCCATTTTTCTCGATAACTTATAAGGTACAAAATGCCAGATGTATCTGTAAGTTCCGAGTTTTCTACAAAGTCATTTTTTGCTTCTCCATGCTTTCTTATAGCTTTTACGACTTTCTTTTTTCCTTCGGGAACGTAGTACAAAACCCCATTTTGTTCAATCCAGGGTCCTGAGAATGGGTATGAGGCGTAAGAAAAAAAATCAACTTTTTCTTGTAAAGAGAGAGAGCAAAATTCTTTACATTTTCATTTAATACATTGACTTCGAAAAATCGACTTTACAGTAACGGTAGATTTTTGAGAATAAACGCGTCCATCATGAATTCTTGCTTGTAATGCGTTATGACATGCAAAAACCTGCTCATTGTATGATTATCACGTCTTCTTCTGTGATAAACGCAAATTCGCACGTTGAGACCCGGCAACTTTTTGACCAAAAGAATTTGGTCAGTTGTTTAACTTCTGAATGCGGCGTACTTGTTTTCTCTTACTTTGTCCTAAAAATTTCAAGCAGGGCAGTATTCATCTACATGGGATATCTTTTCTTTTATCTTCACATTCCTTGCTCTCAATGTTGTTTTCTGCACAATATCTATATTTGCCTTACAATATAAATAATGTAAGGCAAAGTTGTGTATCTAGATGACTATCCAGGGGCATTCTTCTAAACGCTGACCACAAGTACCATATTCTTTTCGTAGTAGCACTATATAAGAGGCTTATTGAAGTTCCGCAAAAGGTATTATGGAAACTTGACACTGGTCATCAGCATCCAAAGCTGCCTTAGATAAGCTTAGCCAAACTGTGTTATTTTTACATCCGATTTATGCCGACCGTCACCCTGCTAAGGGATCCGTCAGAGTTCTTCGTGTTACTGCTACTCCTCTTACGTGTTACTCATGTTACCAGTGTAACCGCTGTTAGCAATGTCACTAATGTTGCTAGTGTTACCGCTTTTGCTGTTGAGTAGCGAAATAATCATCAATACGATCTCATTTTTTTCGGACGAGTAACATTAGCAGCACTAGCAAAACGAGTAACATTGGTAACACGAGTAACACTTTTGAACGGGTAACACTGGTAACATCGGTGAACTCTGACAGATCCTTAAACTAAATCATTCTCTAAAAGGAAACGTTGTGAACATCAGAATCTGCATTGTTTTGATATCTGGAATTACGGATTTGGAATGAATTATTTGTTTCGCTGATTCAAATCCATTCAAATCCATGAATGACCAGCTTATGCTTTGTGTAGTACAAAGCCCATTCGGAAGTTTTGGCTGTTCTTGACATTGTAGAGCCTTTTCGAGTAAAGCTTGGAAAATCCAAGAGTATCTTTTTGCAGGAAGTATAGATTCGAAAACAGGAACAGAGCTTATCATGATTATCATGACTTATAATAACGGGCTAAGGGTTGTTTACGTCTTTTTGTGTGTGTGTCTGTCCGTTACGAAATTCGTAGAACATGTTCCAGCCAACCTCCTGAGCCCAAATTTTGCACGGCGCATGCTAGCAGCATGAAAGTCCAATATACAAAAGCGCGAGCAAATCCGTCGAGTGGATTTGTTAAAAATTGCGCGCCAAACGGGTCCACCTGGCTTTCTGTACCGCAAAATTCGGTCCGTACCACCACTTTTTGCAGAGTCGTGGATGAGTTTGGTAAGCAAATGTGCAAGCGATGGAGTTTAGCCAGAAAAGTGGTCGAAAGTTTACCACATAACGAAAACGGCGCCAAAATGAATTGGTTGTGTAAATGGTCAACTTGCCAAGGTTCTAGCCAAGCGTTTGAGAAGATTTCCGCACAGACATGTAGCTCACGGTTATCATTACCTTTATGGCGACTACCAAGCCATGACAAATCCAAAAACCTATTCAAATTTGCGTTTGTCTTCCTGCGAAAAGTTTCATCCACTCGAAATCGCCGATCTCACGTGAAAAGACTTTCTAAATGAGTGGTTGTTTACATTTTATTCGTGGTAGTCGGCATAGCGCGGTGAGTTCCAGTGCCACGATTTTACGAGAATGAGTAAGGCACATAGATAGTAGAGCCAGTGCGAACCTCTGCGAAGCAGAGGTGACGCACTGGTGACTTATAATAACGGACTAAGGATGTTTACGTCTTTTTGTGTGCCTGTGTGTGTGTGTGTCTGTCCGTTACGAAATTCTTAGAGTGAGTTCCAGCCCACCTCTCGAACCCAAATTTTGCACAGCGCATGCTAGCAGCATGAAAGCCCGCTATGCAAAAGCACGAGCGGATCCGTTGAGTGGATCCCTCATAAATTCCGCTTCAAACGGATCCACTTGGCTTCTGGCCAGCAAAATTGGGCCTGTACCACCACTTTTTTGCAAACTCATGGATATGATTAACAAGCTAATGTGCAAGCCATGGACTTTAGCCCAAAAATTGAACTAAAGTTGATTACTTTACGGAAATGGCGCGAAAAAAATCAGTTGCGTAAATGTTCAATTTGCCTAGATCATTTTCACCTAATCATTTGAGAAGATTTTTGCACAGAGATGTAGCCGACGGTGATCATCGTCGTTATGGCGACTACCAAATCATAAGAAGTCCAAAAACCGGTTCAATTTGCACTTATTTTTCTCGGAAAAGTTTCATCCACGCGAAAATACCGATCTCACACAAAAAAGCTCTCGAAATGAGTAGTTGTTTACAAATCATTCATGATAGCCTGCATAGCGTGGTGAGTTTCAATGTCATTATTATGCTGGAATGACTAAGGCATACGGAAAGTAGGGCCGGTGCGAGCCTCTGCGAAGCAGAGGTGACGCACTGGTTTATTAATGCGTGTTTCATCAGCCATATATTCTTTTGATATGATCAAATGGAGTATACTATTTTCTCGTTTTGTGGCCAGAGTGATGATATTGTAAACAAGCCCATTTGTCATTGTCATGTTTTGCAATATACGAATAGTTCCCCTAGTGATTGCAAGAAGTAACTTTGATAGATTGCTTCCAAACAGAGTACCCGTTTCTAACTGATGTACTTCAGAGTGGTGAGAAAAATCTGAAGATTTATTTGAGTTAACCTTGGCACAGCCATCACAGTGAGTCCGACCCTTCTTCTGTGGATATTCTTGTGACTGGAACCCTAGCTTATCCCCGCAAAACTAATTGAAAGAGGATGATTTATAAATGCACAACTTAGTACTACGTACTGACCATTCATGGCAAACATGGCATGTATAGGCACACAATGAATTTTTTTTGCGCTTTTTTTTTCGTCTGTTACGTAACAGTTTTTTCATAAGTAACTATGATGTCCCTACAATTCCATACACGTATATACTATTAAGAAGAAATATTGTGAGTATAGCTCGTACTACCCCTCTACGCATTGATAAAAAGTTAGCTGAAATTTCTGCTCAACTTACAGGCTACAAGTGTTGCCGGATCCAAAATTTTCAAATCTTTTAGTCTTCTGTCAAAAATTCTCTAACACTATCCTATGAATAATCGGTGTTTATATGTATAGTCTAACAAGCTCATTTATCAAAAGTGCTCATGTACCACAAATGCTGAAGTACTGCCATGCTTTTATAACATTTCGCATAAAAAATAGCCAAAAATGGTGCACAACTTCTTTTACACTGAATTCTGCACATTGCATTATCATAGGCAATTGCTTCCAGGAACCTGCTATGTAGCGATGTCATTTCATTCGTAACTTGGAAAAAATACGGAGAAAGCAAAAGAAATTCCGTGGGCCACTAGTAGTAGCCACTAACACCGTTCGTCAAATAAGCTGGACTGCAACTTTGTTTAGCATACAACACATATAATTTGACTATAGTAACAGCTTTTGTCGCACCGATTTCCGACGCTATCAAGTACCATTTGTGCTTTTCTTTGATCGGTAAAGGAACACTCTTTGAACATGTGAGCTTAGTGGCAGTGGCTCGGAATTTTGGTCGCGAATTTTTCACGAAATTTGATCCTAAGCGACCCTCTTCAATTTCGATACGGGCTCATTTCGTTGAAAATGGGAATCGCTTTTGGAAACAACGTAACGCTACGAGTCAAGCCGTTGAACTTCAGGGAGCCAGTCAGGCTAGGCTTCTGTGAAATTTTTGAAATTTGCAGTTTACAAATATGTTGAGTTCTGAAGATTGCCGTTTACAAATATGTTGAGCGGAAACTCCCAATAGAGGAGGCGAAAAAACGCCGTGCGTTGCCGCTGCCATTCCGAGCCCATAGTTGCCACTTCAGATATAGCGCTCGGGCAAGTGAGGTTCTGGAATTCTTGAAGGGGAATAGGGACGACCACCCATATTACTGCCCAGGCGGCAGCTCACATGAACCACGTAACCAAGTACTCAACTTTAATGTCCTCAGGCGTACTTTTTCCGAGTTCACCATCCTAGTAAGACCAGAAGAGCACCTTTCCCGCCCCAAGTGAATTATGTGAACTGCCTCTTGAGCAATGGTTTAGTTGTGTCACCAATCACTTTGTTTAAACGGTTACTCCATTTTCTAGCTTCAAACTGCTTGAAATAAGAGAACGTTTTTGAGTTTGCTGCTATGTGTGCATGGCGTTCAGAGTCTCATAATCACACACTAATTGAGACAGTGATTTGAGGTCAAGCTGTTTATTCTTTCTCCTTTAGTTCACATCGAACACGAAATTTGATTACTGGGTGCTCGTGCGCATGACTTTCTTGACTCCCATTTTGTAAACAACTTCTCAAAATATGATATTCTAGCACACGTGTGCTCGTGACTATCTCTTATGGTACACAAGCAAAGAAGTTTTTACTTGTGAGGCATATAAAAGAATCTGACGGTACCGGTATATTGTGCGCTTGCACTGTGAATCCTTCCTGCGCGTAGAAACTGACATGGGTCAAACATTCTTCCTAAATCTAGACAAAATGGAAGAACTAGTCAGAAGGCATTTAGTAATTCATAACTTGCATGCCAGATGTACAGAGATCAGAAAACTGAACTCGAGGCTATTTGAAAATGTTGGCCTTCGTTTAGCCGCTTGCAATTTCTTCTATGAAACATGCCAAACCTCATTTCATTTACTTTTTACTATGTTAAATGTTCACACATGACGCTTAAAAAATTTCCATGGTTTACGAATATACGGAAACCTACTAGAAGCTTTATTCAGAATGTAGCGCCCCTTGCCAACAAATTCTGAAGTATACGCGCGGTTTTTTTTGTGTAGTCGCTACCATTTTAGGAGATGACACGACTGTTTAGGCTTAAAGTTGTGTGTTCTATGATTATTTCTTACGCACAAGTGAGGTTCGAAGTGCAAGTGCACTCTATCTGTCAAAATTTATCAAGCTATACATTCGTTCTCTGAACGATATGAGGATTACCAGTTAGAAGCTGTGACACCCTTCCTAGTTTTTGTGCGTCAAACAATGCCACTATTTGTCCTCAGCAGAAATGCAGTCTCGAAGTGGCTGTAATCTTTCGGAAAAGTATCGTTATTACGAAAGGATTCAAAGTGTACGTACGCAATTCTTCAGGCGCGAAATGAGCCGTCAGCTGTTTCGGACCAATGACCGTTGTGTGTTTGAGACACAATAAAGTCGTTAAGTCACGACTCTTTCAGCATTTTCTCTTTCCAGTTTACGATTTGGCCAGAAAACTTACTTTTCTCTTACAGCATCGGAATCCAGGTCTCTGCTTGTCTTCACAGGGAATGTACGACCCCTCTGCGTCCCCCCCCCCCCAGTTTGCGCTGCTTTCCATGTTGTCTAGCGGCGCGCGGCGAGGTTCATTCGTCCCCTCGATCGATATCCAAGCATCAGTATCGTCCACTGACAGCTTTCGAGAGGGAAAAAACTTCTCCCATTTCCCATCGACGTCGTTGATGCTCACTTCATTTCCATGGGTAATTCTTGCGTTCTCTCCTTTGCAAGGTTTGGTTTTTTGTCAAATATCAAGTTTTCCATTGTTTTTTGCTTGTTTTTGTTCTGACAACTTTTTGAATTATTTAGTGCTTTCATATTCAACATTTTGATTTGTCATCACCTCACTATATAATTCTTTGTTCTGATCAACATTCCAAGAATATTTGGAGTCTCTTTCCACGCTATTACGGTTCATTCCACTGTTTCATTGCACTCTGTTTACCTTCTCTATTCCACGACGAGTTCACTATTGAGCTGATAGCTTTCTCGTTCCGTTCCAGATGGGTTGTAGGGGCCACTTGTTCGAAGTTTCTTTTTCATTCCACTGGAGATCTCTCGAGCTGAACAAGCAGCCACTTTCTACTCAAGATCTTGAAACATTCAAATAACGGTTCTGAATATCGGCCGCTGTGTCGATCTAAATCTTCGTGAACCCTGTTTCAATCTACCATTCGAGATTCCTATATCTGTCTTCCTTCTCCGGCAGAAATTACTACTCGTCAAAGTTCTGACTAGTTTTATTGTTACTACTTTCACTTTTAGTCTTCTTTTACTTCCAGTTCCACATTTTGTCAAAGGGTAGAAATTGCTGGAACTTGAATAAACAACTAGTTGAACCAGTTTTCTGCAAACGATGAGCCATGCTCATCTTGGTAATGCGAATATTTTCTCACTAGTTTAGGGAAGTGTTGCGTTTCATTTTCGATAAACTTCCTTACCCAAGGTATTATTTCCGTAATGGTGCGTCACATTTTTCAGAGTAGGATACAGTTTGCGTTTAGTACAGTCTAACAGATTCTATGATTATGATTCGCGCTGAAGGCACCAACTGCGTAAAAGTTAATGCCATGCTTGCGAATGCTATCAATTTGCTTGTGACTTGCGCGTAAAAATGGCCGTGGAGCGCACATTGGCATGTTTTACGCGTAAATGTTGTAAGCAGCGCAAGAGCACTATATTGAACATCGGTACTGCTAGGTCACGCAGTTTGGGGCCTCAAACTGGTGGAATATTGTTTATAACAGACAAAAACATGTATTTTGAACAAGAAACAATATTCTTTGTTTTTATCAATGACATATCAAATCAACAAACACGTATTCACGGTGGAAGTTCTTTAGGCCGTAAACCTTGAAAGTTCATAAGAAAGCATTTCTTCCCTCATCAGTTTTTCAAAGAAGTCGAAGACAAGCCTTTTTTGATTTTCCGGATTTTTTCTCCCCACTCTTGGTTTATTGATTTTATCTACCAGAGCTAATATTGCTTCATTATTTACACAAACATGCTCTCTTCTGTTTGCATTGTATAGCTCGTTCGATTGCTGCTCATCTGAGTGATCTTCGCAAAAGCAGCCTTATCTCGTTGACCGTTGTAAAAGCGTAAATCATTCGCTACATGTCTGGTCACAGTTGTCGTTGAAAAAGGTGTCTAAATACGCTGATCCCTTGCAAGTGAACCGATTTTGAATTCCAATTCGTAGTAATTGCCTCGCTCTGCTACACTGATAAAGTTGTTTCCATCAGGGTCTTCATTATAGGAAAAACACGTTTGCATTCGTCGGTGAAATGAAAAAGCTGCTTATCAGCGATTGCACCTAATGTCACCAAAGATCACTTCGGTGTGAATTGTCGTTCTGTCCATTAGCTGTGGTTACTCAACCAATAAGGTAGTACTACTTTGCCGCAACTTTTGCAGTTACATAGTTAATTCAATCGTTCATTTTTTGATCTCATAATATTCACTGCTTTTTGCCCATTATCCAGTTGCTCTTGAGGCTTTACCACGTTGATTTTCAACTATCTTATGACGATGCGAGTTCATCATGGGTCATATGATTGTCTAGGTTTCTATTTTTATTGCAAAATTTCCGTGCTAGACGTTTTGGCTAGTTTTTGAATGCTTTCTTCTGTCATGGTTGTAAAAAATAGGATTACGATAGTTGTGATTCAAATAAGGTCCACTATTTCCGTAGAGCTTTTATCTAGAGGTCAGCGAAGAGGACATGTTAATGAAGTGATTCAGCAGCCTGCCGTTCTACTAACTTTTCATCAGCTTTTGTAAA
Organism: Cylicocyclus nassatus; assembly: GCA_958299035.1. Classification (NCBI taxonomy): domain Eukaryota; kingdom Metazoa; phylum Nematoda; class Chromadorea; order Rhabditida; family Strongylidae; genus Cylicocyclus; species Cylicocyclus nassatus. Next base: position 38,910,953 of record CATQJL010000001.1, on the reverse strand, counting down.
GGAAGAAAAATTTTGTGCTCTCTTCTTTTAGCAACTTCTTAAGATTGTAGGTAGTGTTGGAAGCAGCTACCAGTTTGATTAAAATTCTACACTTTCGCCTACTACAGTAGATTCGGACAAGCTTATCCTGACTTGAAGCACAACATGGATTTACTGTTCTGCCATATTTACCAACTTTCTTTCTATATTCTCCATATATCATTGTCACACTTTCACTTTGTGCAAGATAAACTTCTTCAGTATTCTTTTTCGAAACTCTCCTCCCATAATTTGGAATAGGTGTTTTTCAACCTATTCAACCGCTTCCACGACTTGTGCGCACAAAAAGAACCCAGATGCTCGAAATGTGGAAAACAATTTTATACGTGCGAGAATGGTGTAAACAGCTTTTTTGATCTGTTGAATATGTTCTTTGGTAGAAGTTGAGTCTCTTTCACTGCTGGTTACATCTGAGAGAACCTTTCTTCTTCCAGACATTTCTCAGGCTTTTGCTATGTCATATGTGTCATAAGCGTGTTTTTCTTGTATTCAAAGCACAGAATTCCATTTCTGATTGCGATTGTGCATTCTACGTGTTGCTATGATTCATAGGGGCTCCAATGCTTTCGTTGTTCCTAGGAAAACGTTAGGAAAATGCAAGGCGTAGGAACATGAACTACTTAATTTCGTTATCACAAGCTCTTGGATTCAAGGCTTTTTTTTAGCAAGTGAAATTTGCTGTTGGTAAAATAAGTTGTAGCAAAATTTAAACCTCGCTGCATAAGTATTTATACTTTTGCTTTGGAAAACAAGTCAAAAGCAATTTTGAAAAATGCATCGCACACTTCTTTATGTTTTGGTCGAGCATTCTTTATATCTAGAAAAATTGGTGAAGATGATTGATAAGGTAAATTTCGAACATATGATTTCCCACAGTTTACACATCTGCCACCGTGGATTATAAAATCAAAAAGAGTCAGTTTTGTCTCTTTCATTGACGGATCACGAGCGCTCTTGTGATGTTGCTATTTTTAAAATTTTCTCATTCTGATACTGTCACTCTGTTAAAATGTCCAGAAGTGCAATTAGAGTATCACCTTTGACATGATTTTTCCAACATCTCTATAAATAGTTCTGGGAGTTAGTAGAGTCTGGCAAGTTTTGGATAACTTTGAGACCTTTTTCGGATACTCAGCCTTCTTGTAAATGTTTACTTTGCCATTTTTTCTTGACCTTCGAACGTTTCGGTTTCCGCCACTTGGCCTTGATTGATCACGTTGAATATTTCACCTGCTTCCTGGTTTCTTGTGTCACACAAAAAGTTGAGATTGAAGTTGAAAGATTGGTAATCTCATAGAAACAAAATTGCGTTTCCACTGGCTCTTTTGGTTTTCATCCATCCATTGAAATCAGATTTGCATTCCGATCGTTATAGCTCCCAGACTTCGAATTTCCTTTCATTTCTATTTGACAAACTGTAATGGTCTGAGCTTACGAAACTAAGCCAAATTGAAACAAAAACAGTATTCTCAGTACTAATGCCACAGTTTTTGTAATCCAGCTGTGCAGCGAAGAGCTTAATGAATGGATTTTAAGGATTTACATTTTATGAAATAGCGTTCCTCTTGAGCTGTTATGTTGGGAGGAGGGGGGAGGGGGCAGAAATTACATATCCCGAAAGGCTTGCCACCCGATAGTTGGCGGAGTTCGAACTTCGAGTTCAGTAGTAAATTTGGTTGAATTAAGGTAGTTTGTATTTAGGGTAAATTGTCATGATTTTCGAATTTATGGCGGTTTTGCTTGAAACCTTGATATTTTCTTTTTGAATACTAAACTTGTTTTCACAGATTTCGGCAAAACTTTAAATTTATTATTTAGAGGTCTTCTATGAAGCTGTTGGGAGATAATGTTTTGCTTGAAGCTTCCTCTTTTGCAATTTCAGCTTTATCCATGAATTTTCCTGAAATTTTGGTAAAATTGGTAATTATTGGTTTTCTGTCATGCTGTTTCCGAATACGATGGTGGTTTTGCTTGAGCCCTGAAATTTTTTTTGAGCAGATTTTTGTCTTTTTTCTTTCTATGCAGCTTTTTTTTTATGCAGTAGGCTAATGTGGCTCGGGTAAGGGAAGGAAATAGGAAGAGAAAGAAATATTTCAGCCAAGAACTGCTGTATCTCTACTATTCATCTGTAGATGGTTACTTTCGAAATTGCCAGATGTTCTTGCTCTACAGTGGTTTTTGGTCAATATCCGCATAACAGTGAGTTCTCACAATCTTGCCTACAAGGAAAGAATGTTTACTTCGAGCTCGTGGAAGGCGTCCATTTCTCCTTGATTAGGTTTTTTTTCTGAATTCTCTCTATGGAAGCAAATCGGCCAGGCTTTGTGTTTACCTTCTGTTTACAAGTTCTTACATCCGCCATGTAAGTAGTGCTACTCTTGCAGTTAATACAAATATGTTGCGAATGATTCTAAACATTCCATACTTGCACTCGTGACAACTTTTGACCGTAGCAATAGCCGGCATGTCTGTGTGCTAATTTGATAAGAACGTAACGTTGCTTTGTGCGGGCGTTCTTCATTCACTTCAATTGTCACTTGAAGTGATTGTTCTTGTGCTGTACTCACTTTTTCTCTCCCATGCGCTTTGTTCAAATATGAATTTAGTCGAGTATATTAATGAAGAATACAATGCGCGAACTATTAGGCTTTCTTGCAATTTTTTTCAATTTGTTTCTTGCTGTTGTAAGTCAGAGTCTTCTCAAATTCTGGGTAGGGACAGGGAGGGTATAGGGAGGCTTTAGAGATACTATTCGATAGAGCGAAGCTCTACAAGACGAATTCCAAATATGTACACAATGTTTGACCCTCATAGATTTTGAAGTCAAAACGGGAAGAAATTGCGAATGCCAAAGAAAACTGAAGTCGTTTCCCGCCCAAAAAATCCATGTAATCTCCTCCTCTTCCAAGCATATATTCAAATCGGACGATCATAAACACACTTACTATATAATCAAAGCGTCAAAAACGGTTTTGCTTTCAACGGTTTTGTGTTCCTCCCACATATGAATGTGGTGATAGCATTTTATCAGAATGATAGTCCTAAAAGTGCACCCTTGTAGCATCTTAGTTCTTGAAAAATGTGAAATTCATGGCTCAAGTATGAAGAATCATGAGACAACTTAATACATAACGAGTAACTATAATTAGTACCTAATCTCAGAGGTGCTAGAAGGTGCGTTCGCTTTGGGACCCGCTCGGTTTCCCGCTATCTGATAGTTCTTGAATGCACCTTACGATTCGTTATGTATTATAGATCTTCAAAGAGCCCCAAAATTGTGTTTGATACTCCAGCGGATTTTCCTCCAATACAGATACAAATGGATCTTCCCTTATCCTCTCCTTTGTGCCAAATATCTTAGCTCGCTTTTTTTTTACAATGCAGGTGTGTGTGTTCCAAATATGTAGAAATGAAATGCTGCAGTATTCATGCACAAGTGCACGAATTTTCCCACCAAAAATATGTAATGAGGTGAAATTTCTCATCCTTTTAGATGAGTTTTTTTTCGTAATTACTTGCTTGAAACCATCTAGTCGTGCGCAATATGCTGTGCGCTCTGCGAATGGGCCTCTGGGAAATGTGCAGTTCTTGAGGAAGTTTCGAAGTAGTGGTGTACATCTATCCAGCCATAGTGATGTAGATGATGGCCATATCCTTTAGGTAGATACTGAATCGCTCTTTGCTTGCAAATTCATACCAGTATGAAAGGAATGCTTGTGATAACAAACTGTACGATATTTTCTGTTCGGAACATCACTCTAATCCGATTAAGCACTCTTTACCCTTTGCTAAAGATAGCTGCACGCAGAGTTTTTTACGATTATCATCGGAAATTTCTGTCGCTATATATTCCATCAGTGGACATATTTTTGCATTAAGGAAGACCATGTGCAAATCATTTGACACCGCTGATTCGCCATTCATTTGTCACTACAGATCTTTTCGTAATGTCTAATGGTTCAGAATGTTTCTTGCGTCTGTCTACTCCGATAATCTTAGAATCCTATACGATGATTCTTTTTGCATTTGTCTGCAGTTTTTCTTGGAAAACCAAATGTTGCCATATAAATGATGAATCCCACTTGTTTTCCATAAGTTCTCTATCTCTCTAAGACTGGAAATTCCCGAAATTTCTCAGTAAAATGGAAGTATTCTCTTCACGGTAAATGAGGCTTCTGTTCTAATGGACTAAACATGCTGCTTTTTTTTTCAAATAAATTGTATCAACTGGCTTTACCACTAACGAACATGGAGCTTCCAAACTCGCCAATTTCTTCTGCTCCATTTGTGCTTTTGCCTTCAATATAGAAGTTATGTGTTTCCCATCTAATTCCTCAGTTCTTTCTATGAAGCAGATCCTTTCAGTTGTCGGTGGGGGACTTAACTGAAAAATGATTTCTAGCACAAGCAACTTTCCATGCTAAATTTACGCCAAAATTTACCATACATTTCCATGTATCTTCCATTCCGTTTGATCATGCCTTTACTGGCCTTGGAGACTTGCGATCGTCTTTGTTTACGATCTTGGACTAGCGATAAGTTGGCAGCGTTTCCGGTTTTTTCTTAAAGTAATTTGCTGATTAGTTACATTACAAACCTCTTGAGAGCGTTCCTCCTTTCAGCTTGAAGATGCATGAAAGCAGGCTTTATCCGAGCTTGCATTTATTATGAACTTCAGTTATGATGTGATGATACTCATCCCCTTTTCTGCAACTCGAAGAGCGTTTGAATAACCCATTTCCCCGGAGCTGGTATTTTTTGTTGATAAAAATTTACATGCAGCTCTTGAACGCTTTTCTATCTATGGCTATAGCTATGCTTGAATCTTGTTTACATGTTGTTTGGACCTACGCAGTTTTATTGCAAGGGCTGTAAAAGTCTCTACTACGTTCGATAACAGGTCGTGCCTAGCTCAGGTCACTTCCTCATTGCTGTTTTTGCTGGTATTCTCAAACTGCAAGGAACGATTACAAAGTCATAATAATACACGAGGACATTATCATCTGCCTGCTTTTCACGTGGAATCGTTTAGCGTGCCTTTTTTCTCGCATCTCCCGAAATCTGGAGTTTGAGATTGGAAATGCTCATAGCTATCAATTTCAGGTTATGGATGAGTTGTTGGCAATCATTGTAATTGTTATCCTTTGCTGTGTTATGTTTTTCGCCTGGCTGGTGTCAATGGCGACTTGTCCAGATGCAATGGTTTCGTTCCTCTCCGGTTCGAGGTAAGCTAATTGAACGTTTGTACTGGAATTTAGAGTTCGTAAAAAATTTCAAATGCCGGCATTGGATGCTCCATATTTTCCTAGAAAATCAGTAACTCTGAATTTTTGTTCACCTCTTGTAAAGCGAGTCGAAAACAAATTATTTGATTTCGAGAATTTGTGAACATCGTGAATGTTTGTAGCGAAGCTTGCCTAATTCATATTTTCTCCATCTGTATTTTTTGTAGGAGCGACTCAAATTATTCCTCATCTCACGAGTCAAAGGAGCTGATCAATCGCTGTGAGGATGATCAGGTTAGATCCTTTCTCACTGATTTTTTTGCGAAAGCTTGTCGTTGCTCTTTCTCAAAGAAATTAACAAAAGTTCGAATTACAGGAACTGGTAAAGTCCGTCTCTTCCGTCTATCTACAACTGAATGCACAGCGCAAGATGAGTGATAAGAAGCTCAGCGTTGTACCGGAAGCCGATGAACAGGTTTGTTCGTTTCTGCTACCGACATTCACCTGCCTCGTTTGAACTCTGTGAATACATCATTTCTTATTTGGGAACCGTTCAGTTATTTCCCTATGTATTTTCGAGTGTAGGGAAGAAGGAAAAGTTGAACCCGAAAGTACTTCCCCAAAAAATGTTTATAGCGTAGTATACGAGTTTCCTCTTTTTGCAGCCGGTGTAGATTTGCTTTGGATAAGAATTCAGAAGTTTGCAGAACTTTGATGAATTTTCATGTAATTATGTAACTACTACTGAACTTTCTTCCATTTTGAGCTGCTAATTTTCTCTTGTTGTTAGCAGGGAATGGTCAGAACTTAACCCAGCCATACCAATCATGCTGTATATCATCGGACTCGTATTGAAACGATGATCACAAATGTTTGTTTTTTACCTGCCAAGTGATTATCTGGGAGGAGTTTATGAGCCTTTGAATTGCTTTTGTCAAGTGTTCTGTGGTGCATGTTTCACGAAATAGGTTACTTACTTAGGTTTTTGTTAAATGTGCTTCTTCCTTGTTATTAAAATAACCATATGTAAAATCGCGCCATCAGGTTGCCTTTTAAGGAAATATATTTGTCGAAACTCAATTCCCCATTTTGAACACTCATAGCTCCTCCCAGATAGTCGCTTGGCAGATAAGGAACATATGTTTGAAATCAGCGTTTTAAGACGAGTCCGATGATCTACAGCTTGTTTGGAATGGTTGAGTCAAGTTCTGACTATTTCCTCGTTAGTTTTTTTTTAAAGTTCTTTTCTGTTTATCTGAAACTGCACTATTCAGCTGACCGTTCAATCGACTATTCATTCAATGCGACCATCAATTCTTCGCGCACCATCGCAGACTAATGGTGAACAAAAGAAGTTGGACATTGCTGAAATGGTGTGAACTGCGGTCTTGGCAGGAAGCCAACTTATGTCTGAACACAACTCTCGAAATCTTGAATATGTGGACCACCATCAAGTGTCTGATATGACAGAAACTATAGTCCGTGGAAAAGGAAGATTTCTAAATCATTCACCAGTAGACTGTTAGTGCTCAGTGTCTTTCCCGTTACTTCTTGCAAAATCAGCTTTATGCACATACAATACTGCCCTGGGTTATTTCGGACGGAATATAAATGAAAAGCCTCCCGTCAAGCGGTTGATCTTCTTTCTAGAAAAAAGAACAATTATCTTGAAGGAAATCACATGCGACGCAAAAAGCTCCCTTGCAAAAGACAGGACAGTATTGTATGTCCAGGACTTGGCTTCCACAACAAAATGTTATGAATCGTCTCCTCATCCAGTTTCCCTACAATTTAGAAGCAGTATTCAGGCAAAATGGATACTTAGACTATTATGTGGATGATTTAGAGGCCTTAGCTATGATATCATCTAAGCTGCAACTCATAAGAATTATTTGTGGCTGAGAAATTCACCTCTGTACTTTCGCCCAGACCGTAACATTTGAACGCACCAAGCGTCTTTGGAGTATAGAAAGTATGGTGTGGGCTGATGTTAAACATTGGATTTTTTGGCCACGAATGAATTATTTGAGCTGGCGCTTGGACAATATCTTGGTTGAGGGCACTAAATCAGTTTCCGCCCAAGAAACCATGTATTTAGATCCGCCTGGACGTTGTCTCTATGCAAAACCTTGGTTGTACATACTCAAATTATGCATGTTATTGCTGTTATTTCATTTTATCCTCGTTACCGCATAGGATCCCCAGTTTACCCTTAGGATTCGTCTGTCTGCCTCCACTTTTAGGCGCTTTCTTCAGAGTCTCAGAAAAAAATCACCTTCACCTCTTCCCAGTCAGTGTCGATGTCAGAACAGAATCTATTATCTGCTACTCTCAAAATACTGGTCCACGATTTTCAATTATAATCTGCGAGGTTTCCACCCCTTTCCCTCAATGCTTTGGCATCGAGCCAACTCAGCTAATAGGCTAATATCTTCGGTGCTTCTATCATATTTGTCGGTTTGCGAGAATTATGCTACATATTGATGTTCAATATCTTCATATTTATGATCACAGGGTAACTGTATTCCTTTTTTGTTGCATTCATTTATTTGTGACCTCGAAATCTGTCTGGTTCGATTAAATCGCCATCCTCAGCTCAATAAACGGGTTTCATAAAGTTGTGTTAAATAATTAGCGTTTCGCCTAAGGTCATCCAGGAAGTTATCTTGAGTTGCTTGAGTGAAGTGCTATCGCACAATTTGTACTTCCAATGGGAAAATCTTGTACAAGGCCTTATTTACACGGGAAACTATCTAGAGCTCGTTCGATAATCTAAAAAAATTTCTTTCATCTACCATCTTTGCTGTATATTTTTTGAAATTGGGATGGATAGAGAGGCCATTTAAATGGAGGAAACGAAAGGAATTCCAAAATACTTATTTTAACAACCAAGCTTTTCGTGCTTGGGTCATGTACAGATAAGTAATAGTAATTGAAAACACAAGTTTTCTCTAAGTAGCGAATATTAATTGTGGTCTGCTGTGTTGTCTGTTTATTCCTGTGTTTAGTACCAAATTTTCTCACACTCACGAAATAATATAATTTCATTTTGTATGAGGTAAAAAAACCCCCCCATATCCACATCCGTGATCATGTTTAATTAAATAAGCGGGCACCATTAACAACACCAACAAAAAAGTTTGAAAAAGGTGGGAGTTTGATATTATAGTTGAGAATTATGTTGACTCCTTTATGAGTTTCCGAACATTTTCACATGATATCAAGCACATATACGTATATTGCACTTAGGTCCCGGCATGAGTGGCTTCCCAGAATTGCATAAAACGAAGTCTCCTTTGACTTCATTGTGAAAGTACGACATCCGCCATGAGATAAGAGGGAAAACACCTGAAAAGTAACGGAACAAAACAGAACATGCCAGAGAAGCATCAAACAAACGCGATGATATTCGTATTTCTGGAATGGCGGCATAATGTATTCAGCGCGCAGCACTACGCGACCTGAGCAGCGTTGACCCCGTCATTCAAAATTTTCAGGGGGCTGTGACTAAGCTGGGAGGAAATGGTTTGAGGCGGTTTAGGAAGCAGTTTGTGGGGTTTGGGATATAGATGAGATTTTGGAGAATTTAATAAAATAATGTGAGGGAGGAAAATTCTATGACTATTCCTTTCCCAAGCCACCTCGGGTGGGTTCCAGGTGACTTGTAAGCCACCTAACTGAAAAAAATTGAGCGCGTCTTCAGCTCGCATAATTTTTTTCATAGTTTTTCATACTTGGTCCTAGCTCCCCATTGCCCATCTACACACCTACTTTGATGTCATTTCATCTTTACTTTGCTGTAAGCAAGCAAGCCCTTTGTTTGTTTGGGAGAGCATGCTGCCGGCATGCCGGCAGCGTGCCGGCGGCAGATCGAAAGACAGCGATATACCTTCCCGTAAAAACAATATCCCCTTTGCTTTTTCCCTCAGAAACGATATCCAGCTTGCTTGGTAAGCCACCTGCGCCGTGCCGTGCTCCAGCCAGCCAGTATATCCATTCCCCTCCGCTAAAAAAACTCCAAACCGTCAATGCTTGTGACCTATTCAAGATGGTATTCCGCCAAACTTTTATTTTTACAAAAAAATGGAGATACTTTTGCAAGCGTCCAACAAAAGCCAACATTGTTTTAGTTCATCTCTCATTTCAATTCTCCTAATATACCGCAAAATTTTCCAAGTTTTTTCCATTAAAAGAAAATCTTACTTTTTCGTCTTCCAAAATGATGTTTCCACTAACTTGAACGACTTCAAAAAATAATCACGTGAGCTTATTATCACTGATGACTGCCTTTAAACAAAAAATCGCCTATCTCTCTGTTGTCAGTCACTCTCTTGCATAACCATGTAGTTTGATTTTCCATGCAGTTTCCTTTCCTTTCAATATTCAGAAAATGTAGTTTTGGTTTCTGAAATTCGTATTTTCTATCCGGAATTCACGCCAACAATACTTTCCTGTAAATTATTGGATGGCTTTTTAGAGCATACAAGGTCGACGTGGAATGTTTCACATACTAGGCAGACTACATATATCGATACATCATACTAATTCAATAATATGTCCCGAACTTCACTGATTTTTTCGATCTTTGTGATTTATGTGGGCGTTTGCTTGGTCAACTATACTCTCATCTTAATCCAGCGACATTTTTCAGGTTTGCTAAACTTACTGTGTGTGCTTTCTCAAATTATTTGAATACTACTACCACGCCACAGATTTTGGAACTTTTCCTACATAGTTTAGATGAAGTGAATGCTTTGATATGATCAGCACTTATACGACTATCCATTTGCTTCAACACAGATCTGCCAGTCGTTAGCATTATCCTAATACTCGATAAAATGCTTTAGCGCCTTAGGACCTTACGTATTTGAAGTTAAAAAGGCTACACCAAGATACTTGAAAAATTATTAGATTGGCTAATAAACAAGTTCGCTCGCTTTTGCGGCTTTTACAAATGCTGCAAACAAATTTTTGTTTAGTATTCGGTTCTCTGGAGAAGACTTCATTGAAAATTGGAGTATACATTTTTTATGAGTAGAACATATCTTTCGAAGAAAAAAAATCCACAAACAAATGTGAAATCCCAATTTTCTCATCGTGCGCAAATATGAGGAAGTTTGGTTTTTTTGATAAAAGATTTTCAAAGTGGCAGATCGCAATTTTTATTGTCATTCACTAAATAGGGGAAACTCCTCTGTATCTTGATACCAAACTGCTCTTCTCTACATCCGTTACAGCATGAAAACGAAACTTAAGAATTCAACGAATTGAGCTTTTGGAAATTTAGCCATGTTGAGGACTGACGTTAGAAAATTCCAAATATTTGATATGTGATAGAGGAAACTCTGAACTATTTTCCCACAAAAAATCATGGATGGAAAACAGCTAGAAAAATTTTTATGAAGATGATTTGCATGCCAAAACGAGCTTATTTTTTTAGCCAACCTAATAATTGGGTTCGCTTTTTGATGATCGCTTAGGTAATCTCTGGACAAGGTGCCCCTATGGAGGAAGTCAACCATTATAAGCCGTAGTGCATTGTTCTCAATGGGCAGTACATATATGAATACCATTGGCACATTAGGGGACTCAGAAAGGCGTGTAATCAGCAAAAATCCCAAGACTTTAATTTTTCCTAGATATTGCCTTTCAATTATAAATGACCAATAATCCAACGACTCGTTTGGTCTCAAGCATTAGAAAAATTGTGGTTTTCTCTTTCCTGTCTAGTGGGAGGAGGGAAACGAAGATAGGATACAACTTGCTCTCATGCAACTCTTTGCATTTCGTACTAATCATAAAGTGGTTTACATATGGCACGTACATAAGAAAAGTTTTTGTCTTCTTCATTTAAGTTTGAATGAATGTCAAAAGATAGTGACTATGTATACGGGAAAGGTTTAGAATATTATGTACAATTTCTTCTAAACAAACCAAAGAAAGGCTATAGGTAAATAACACCTCGACTCACATTCAGAGGCTAAAAGAAAATTGTAATATTTCTTTTAACTTCACCTTCTCTAGAATTCTATATTCATGCCATTTCTTGTGAGCCTATCAGATGATTACAAAATGGAGCAAATTACGCTTTATGCAGTTTTCACGAATTTCCCTTGCGATGTTTCCAGTATTCACTTTCGCAGAGAGTCTTGAGTTTTTATGGCACGCATGCAAAGTAAAGTTAAAATTCAAAAATTATGAAGTAAGGAATAAAGAGCGGAAAAACTTTTTATGTGACCAAAGATGAGCGCTGTACTTTTAATCTCATAGTTTTCCCAGTTTGTTTGTTATGTAATCCATTTCAAAGTACATATAAGCAAAAGATATGTTTATATCAGATTGGTTCGAAAATCCTGTCACACCATTTTCAGAAATTCATAACTTCTGACATTCATTTTTGTTTGGAAGAACAAACCATGCTGTTCATAGCGGTATGTTAACGGCTTCCCATTAAACATACGCTGCATAGATAGAAGCGGTAGAAGAAAACTCTTGAATTTTTCTAAATCTTGTATTTTTATGGGGTCATAAAAACTCTGCAACTTGCAGCAAAAATCGGAGCTGTCAGTGTTATAGGTTCTATTACCTGTTCTTTCTAACTGTGCAAAGTTTGTGCTGATTATGCTTCTCTCTAAAAAGTTATGATTTTTGAGAAAAACGTCAAAATAACTCAATTTCGCACTTGTATTGCTTGCCCGAAAATCATAACTTTTCATAGAGACGCTCAATCCAGACCGCACAGTCAGAAATAGCAGATACTAGTACCAATAATACTCAAGCTCGAACTTTTACTGCAAGTTTCAGTTTTTCAATGGCCCTACACAGAAAATTCAAACCGCTTCTATCTATACAGTGTATGCTTAGTGGGAAGTTGCTAAGATATTACTATGAACAGCATGATTTGTTCTTTCAAATAAAAATGACTGCAAGCAGGTTGATCGGAGAACTCAGAAGTTAGGAATTTTCAAAAATGGTGCGACAGTTTCGGGTCAACTTAATGCATTCGTACGTATGTCTTACTCTCCCTATGTATGTTTGGAATGGATAATACAATTGTGAACCAGAATTTTACAAAGAACGAAAAGGAGCAAACCAGCTTAGACACAAAACCATAAAAACTTTTCACGCATACAAGAGAAGGAGGGGGAGTCATAGGATTCTCTACAAATTTTGGGAGAGCCTCGGGCTTCTTGTAGTGGAATGAGTTTGGAATTTGCAGAGGCATTTTTTTTGTTCCCTTATCCGATGGCTCGTTAGATTCAAAATATTGAAAATCTTATTTTTCAAGCCGACTAGGTTTTTAAAGTTTCTGTATGAGTAGATTATTCGGTTGGAGTGTTCAGAAACCATGCAAAGTAATTGCCGGCAATTTGCTTGCGATTTGCGCGCTATTGGCCATAGAGCGCACATGGTCGTTGTTTACGCGCATATGTTGTCGGCTACGCAAACAGCATATTAGTGGATCCCATGATATCTTGACTACACCTTTGGCTCATCTTCTGACTTAAGAACTCAGATTCAGGAAATTTGTGAATAGAACACCCCTCTTTTGCACCCGCTTGTCACCGAAACGCTTGCGTCCCTCGCTGTGTATATAACTATTAAATCCAATTTTTCGCCACCATTTCTTTCGCTAAACCAGTCTATTCTCTTTGGCAGCAATCGCCACGTGTAAATTACAGCAATAGCAAACTCTTCATGTCGACCCAGTACGTGGAGCAATGCCTAAAATGCCATCGTTTTCCAGGACTGCATTCCTTTTAGGGGTTGTAGTCGTGATCTATGTGATTATTTGGTGGAATGCTGCAGGTTTGCAGTTTTTCAATGTACTTTATGATGAAAATGTTGTTTTCTCGGTAAATACTCATTTGTAGCTCAAGTTTGATATCGACCTTACGATTAGTTCTTTAGTGAAAACTTCATGAAGCGATTCTTCAAACATAAATGTGAGCGTTATTGGGCTTATTCCAAACCAAAGATAGAACTTTTTCTACTAAAGAGAGTACATGTTTCTTTCATTTCCTTCTGTGATGATGAAGAAAGGATTTACAATCAAGATCTCAACATTAGCACAAAAGATTTATTCAAAGAGCCTGTGTCACTTCTCTCATAGCCTTTTCAAAAGCTCCCGTACTATCCAGATTTTTTTGAAACTCTTTTTCCATCGTTTAGTTCGATTAAGGACGTTATTTTGCTGAATTGTGGTTTTGTTCTTGCTACGAAGAAAGCTAAAATGTCGCAGTATACTTCGGCTTCCATGAAACTATATAATTTGTCCTGTGAAAGGCTTGTGCTACATTACTGTTACTTGGAAGTACCTGATACACTACGTAAAGAGACAGTTTATTAGTCCTTTCATGATGCCTTGCAAGACATACGTATTATTTTGTCACAACCTTTTGCATTTACCTTGACATTTTATACATATCAATCGTAGTCTTCGAAATGGTAATAAGCTAGCACAAGTTCTTGGCGGATATGGTACGTTTCCCTTTCACTTGATTGCCATCAGCTCTATCAGCGCTAGATTTTGAAGCCCCAAAACTCGAGTTGATCGCATCTTGAGTGTATATTAGGTTGTCCGGAAATTAATGTCCGTTTTGAATTTCAACCGCAACAAGTCATATACTTTTCAATCTTAAATAGACTCCAAAGTACCATTTGGTAGAGCAAAGCAAGCTCTACAAGATGGCGATCTCGATTTAGCAACAGCTCTGATCCAATTCGAGTTTCGAGCCAAAATCTAAAATGATTCAACTGCCCGAAAAATCGGAAAAAATCATAACTCATTTCATAAGAGACCTAGAAAAATTGTAATTGCTCACGTAAACGCTATCCACATAATACATCTATGTACGACGTTGCCGTATTTTTTCCTTTGTTAGAAATCAAGAGGAATTGCATGCTTTGCCAAAGTGATTCTGTGCTGTCCCCCATAAGTAGATGTATGCTACAAATCTGTAGAAGTACAAACGTGGGCTTTCAGCTCTCTACAAGCTTTAGTTCTCGAGAAATATCGATTATATGTAGCTTTCATTAGTCGGGTGGTCCAAGCTAAAATTCAAATTGGAGAACTAAATTTCCGCTTTCCTGATTTCTAACAAAGGAATAAATACGGCAACGGCGAACATAGATGTCTTATGTGAATAGTGTTTACATGAGCAATTACAATTTTTCTAGGTCTCTTATGAAATGAGTTATGATTTTTTCCGATTTTTCGGGCAGTTGAATGATTTTAGCTTTTGGCTCGAAACTCGAGGCGAATCAGAGCTGTTACTTAAGCGAGAAGGCTATCTTGTAGAGCTTGCTTTGCTCTATCGAACGGTACTTTGAAGCGTTTTTAAGAATGAAAAGTGTATGACTTATTGCGGTTGGAATTCAGAGCGGACAGCAATTTCCGGACAACCTAATACTATTGCTTCTTGTTTATTGTCAAAAATTGTACGAATCGTTGAGAATGATACAAAAAAGCTATTTTTGGAAATTGCATCGATTATCAAACAGATCAGTTAATACTTGCGTGTTTTCATCCTAATATTGCAGCATTCTACATTCGGACAGAGATCAGTAGAATAATCATTCGGGGTTGGTACGTTGAAAAACAATCATTTAAAAACTGAAAAGAACCAAAGGTTGCATATGAGGGAATTGTAACCGAGTAACACTTTTACTTTTTCTCTTTACCTCTTCTTTTTGTCGCGGCGAAAATTTATAGCTGGTTTTACAAAGTCGCAGTCCCATTAACGATTAACTGAAATCCACAATCGCTGTTTTGCCAATCTTTCTTTATTTCACTGGCCACGTGGAAACCACATATGTGACAGAACTTTATACCAATAGAGTTTATGTCCATCTCGCAAAATGTCAACGCGTACCACTATACTGCTATGTGTTATAGTTATAATTTATTTTTTTATCTGGAGGAAATCGGGGAACTCAGGTTCGCGCTTACTTTTTATCTGAAAATCTTGGAGTGAAGCCTTCGTGATCATAGTTTGTTGAAGTATCAGTCGAGTAAGAAAAGCTAATAAAATATCTGCTTTTGTTTTCTGTTACTTTTATATAGCAGAATTTTGCCTTTTCCTTGCAACTACATATATCTTTTTCCGCTCTTGAAAAGTTCGAACTGCAATTTACTGCGGCTGTAGCGGTTTCTCGACTTACAAATTAAATACAATCCTTTTTTAGCAGTATGAAATTGGGTTGTTGTCTTTTTTACTAAGATATTTGGTGGACTTCTGCTCCAAAATTATTCAAGAGCAAATCATCCTGGCTTATGTATATAACGATCGAGAAAAGGCTGCTCTATTGATCATTGACATCTTATTTCGGATAATCCTTGCCTGATCTTTAGTGACTTGAAAGTACAAACAATCGCGAATTGCAACAAATTGCTTTTCTAGGAGCGATAGTTCGAACTCTCAGTACTTTTAGAAATTAATCCATCACCTTCAACACAATTTCGAGCTGTAATAAACCACATACTCTCATTTGCGACTTAGCTCAAGCTTTCTTGGAGATAACGACGGTTACGTCAGGACTCATGCACACAATCTTAATTAGTTTGACCCTTTGTGATAAGTTTCGATAAGCGTCGCAAAAATTTTGACCCTCATTAGGCTGACACCAAAGGTATCTTCACAAGCCGGTATAGACCTAGCCCATTTTATTTCAGGGCTAACAGACTTGTTTCTGAGGTGCTTATGATTTGCTTTAGTTGTTGAATATGTCTATACGCACTCTTCTGAAACCATATCCTCTGACTCAATGGGAATGGCTGTTGGAAGGCGGAGCCACGAGGTCTAATAAAAGGCCGCGTCCAGGCAGATCTGGACCTATGGGGATTTTACGTGGAAAGTACTTTTGGGGCCCTAACTAAGGCACTGCTCAAGCGGCAGCTCAGGTACTGCTCTAACGGTTGAGATATTCTTTTCGAAGGACCCCGCGATCGTATTCGCATGGATTCATGGCAGTTTCGCGCCAGGATCCACGCTTTGCGCCATGAATCCATGCGGAATACGATCTCGGGGTCCAGTTTCGAGGGGAATACATATCTCAGCCCTTAGAGCACTACCTGAGCTGCAAGTTGGGCAGTAGCTTAGTTAGGGCCTCAAAATTATTATTCACGTGAGATCCCCATGTGTCCAGACTTCGTGAACTCTGCCTTTGAGGCTAGGGAATGACCAGAGAGCACACTCGCGAGAGAGACGCAGACTGCGTCGCGGTTGCAAGCGATCGTCTTTCAGCCGCCAATCCCGTTGAATCAAATAATTTTTCTGATTTGTCGAACATGAATGTCTGGCATTATGGCATACTTTTCACCAGCATTGCATGCTTTGCTTGCGCCATTTTATGATCGAGTGTTTTACTTTTTTTGAATTTCTTACTTTGTTACTAACTCCGAGCTTTCGCACGCTTTCTATGGGAAAAGAGATAGGTCAAAGATTTATTATGCACGATACTCCTCGAAAACCTCCTATAAGAGTGCGTTTATGTGAAGAATTCACTAAATCGATGTGTCATTTTCGTTTTTCTACGAAATTAAGCTGTTTCTCTCATGACACCGCCATCCACGTGTAATGTACGCATACCTGGCCCCTATGTCGGAGCAGCCATCGAGTAAATCGCCCACTGCCAGCGGTTTCTTGCTATGTGCCGTGGTTCTCCTCTATTTGCTTATCTGTCTGTTCGATTATACTGTTCTCATGAATCAGTGGCATGCAGAAGGTGTGGAATTTTTTAGTTTTTTTAGCAACTCAAGAAATTATACGTCAATTCTATAAAGCTTAGGCTCTTATTTTTTGAATAGAACTGTGCTTACTTATATAAGTATAAAATTACTTGTCAAAGGTAGATGAAGCGAAAATGGCTCAGTTAACATAAAATCAATTCGTATTTTTCTTTTTCTGCTGGAAAACTTGAGAAATTTTTGCAAGAGTACTTGAGCATATAAGAAAGGCGCTAAGAAATATCCAGCGACCCATTCCTCAACTCACTGGAAGTAAAATTGAACGAAGTTTGCTAACACTAAAATTTTGTGTCAATCTCTCTTTTACATTTGCCTTACTTTCATTTTGGTCCATATCATCTTCTCTACCACTTTGAATTCTTTCAGTAGGAGCATTCATTTTGTCATAGAAACAGTTTACACGTCCAAGCGTGAATCAGAAATGGTCATGAAGATTTTGAAAAAAATTCAGTTTTGCAAATATTTAGTCATAAACTAAAAATTGGACCTCCTGTAGGAATCACTTCATGAGCAGAGAAAGTTTCAAAAAAAAACTGTTGTGACTGATCATCAAGAGGGAAAAAATAAGTCGCACAGTGTCGTAAATGCACTTAGATTCTTTGAATTTCATTCCTTTTTAGGTCGCATGACCTTGGCAAACTCATTACACCCAGTTTCGCAAAATCTGTAAGCTATGTGACAACTAGAACATCGCGTTTAAGCGGAAATTGCAAAAAATCGATAAATCGATTGAGAGGAAATAAATGCTATTTCGGATGTGCGCATGTGATCTCCGCGGATCGTTGTTGTCCATGGTAGGAATGTAGCTGTGGAAGCTTAATATGTGTAAAAAGCGGCGAAAACTTTGATGTGCTTTACTTGTCCTAAAGTTCATCACTTGACTGCATTGTTTATTAATTTTTACTTTTTTGATTCTGCGAAAAGTGTTAATATGGTAAACCGTTGGAGCGAATTTTTTGTTAAGATGTTAAGACGATCACTTTTTCAGAAAAAAATCTCTTCTAACGTGTATTTGGGCAAAGCATCTGCGATTCATTCAAAAATCTTTGTAGGTTCTAACACACAAAGCAGGCAAACAAAGAAGCAGAAGCCCTGTTTTACATGTAAGAATTCTGTTGATTGCTCATCAGTGAAGAAATAGCTGGCTGCTTGGCATTCCTCCATGACTTCAGCTCCCTTGTCCTTTTATTCAAGATGTTTCGCCTTTATTTCCGTTGCAGTCCACGTGGAGCTTCTGGATTTTCCAAGATGAGGGAAACTTGGTTGCGGATAAGTAAGCACATTTTACATATATATACAAGCCAGATATCACTTTATGGGAAACTAGCTGGCTTGCCCGGCTCCGCCGGGCCTGCCAGCTAGACCCGTGTACGTATGTTCCGGATAGAAATGTTTATTTCTGAACCGATTGGGACCGAACTTTGCACACATACTCTTCGGGGCAGGGAGCCTGTCACAGTCCACTTTTCGTTATCGATCGATGTCGATTTTACCGATTTTTTGCAAAATTTGAGCTAGGGGGCTAGGATTTTGCACAGGGGGGTAATCGAGCATGCTGATCACCCCCTTCGGGGTGATCAGCATGCTCGATTACCCCCCTGTGCCAACTCCCAGCCCCGTAGCTCAAATTTTGCAAAAAATCGATAAAATCGATATCGATCGATAACGAAAAGTAGTCTATGACACGCTCCCTGCCCCGAAGTATATGTGTGCCAAGTTTGGTCCCGATCGGTTCAGAAATAAAAATTTCTATTCCGCACATACGTACAGACATACATACATACATACATACAGACAGACAGACAGACATTCAGCTTTATATATAAGATAATAGTCATTAGTCCATTTGCAAAAGGCGAATCGATTGACATGATTACTGCGTCGGTGTATAGCAGTTGTATAACATCAAATTACTCTCTGGAGAATGGCGCGTTTGACTTCTTTTATTGATTACTGTAATTATTACTCACCCAAATTCTTTCACTCCAGATTACTACTTATCTTATTAGCAGGCCCTAAAAGTAGACCAACCGCGTTGGTCCGGTCCCCTAATGTTGCCTACAAAAGGAGATAATGGGCTTAGCCTTCCTTGCGCTCCGCCCCTTTTTTGCGTTCCGCCCACCCGCGGATGCAACGTCGAGACGCATAGTTTTTTATGTGAGACTGTTGCGCACGACGAGTTTTCTTGTTGCATACGACAGTGCAGGGGCACTCGTCCACGCCTGCCAAAATAGGGCTCCAGAAAGAGGTAACTTTGGAGCTTTCTGGTTACTTGAACCTCATATCCGTAATCAGCCCATGGAAAGGCCCGATAACATTGAAAACATGGAAGACGAAATTTGGGTGCCTCTAATTGTTTTTCTTATTTTGATTGTACCACACGGCACGGTGTTGAACGTCATAAACGCTCAAAAGGTAAGACAGATACAGAGAAAAATTTTGAAGTTGTGGTAACTTGTGAACTGACCTATCCTGGTCTCATCCGCTAAGTCATACAAGATTTGCTTGACTGCCAACCTTTATGGCGCATGCGATGTTTTTTTTATTTCCAAGAAAAAGAAGTCGTGCGTAATCTTGGTAGAGTTTTAGCGCTAGGCTCGCAGTTGTTGCATTGAAGGCAGTGTCCCTGCAAAATTTTAATTTCCAGTTTTTCAACTTTTCGCCATGAGGAATCCACTTCTGGCTTCTCAGTGTATGGAAATACCGAAAATGAGCTTTTTACGGAGCTTTGCAGGTTCGCATTCGGTGAAGAATACGTGTAAGTGGGCGGAGCCCGGAACGAGAGGCGGAGTGCGGAAGACTTCTGTGTCTTTTCACTGATTGCGGACCTGAAAGGGTTCAAAAAAGCTCATTTTCGCCATTTTCATGGGCTGAAAAGCTCAAATAGACCTCCGACGAGAAGGCGATAAGGCAAGCAAAGGTGATAACTGGAAAACGAAATTTTGCCGGGACACCGTTTTCAAAGGTGTGATGACCTTGTCTATCTCGACTTTATAGTAAAATGTCAGCAAGGTGTACTAGAAGGGTACAGGTACGGTTAAAAGTGTGTGGTTGCCTACAAACGTTTCAAAGAGGAAATTCTAACATCACAACAAGGAATGAATTTTCGCTCTGGGTGTCAATGAGTTGTTTTTAACTGTCTAGTAAAGTCAGTGTTACAAAGGGCGATGGATGGGAGATGTTGTTTTTCCGGAGTGTTCAGAAAAAATATTTATTACACGTAGAGTAACGCTCGCTTTCCGTTCAGATATGCCATCTGTATGGTAGCCAAGTTTGCTGCTACATACAATTTCTCAGTAAAGAAGAATAGTTCAGCCATTTTGAAGCTTACCCTTCTTACCACAATCTCGTTTCGACCTTCATATCTTCTTGCGAGTCTGATTACGAGCTTCGCAAACTCTGGTTTAGGGGAGGGTATATTCTGTGAAAAAACATATCTGCGTCATCGTTGTCATTTTTTGAAAGTTCCAGTATTTGGAGAAAAGCGCAGAAGACCCATAAAGTGTGTTTTCTGCTTTTTATTTTTACACAGTCAAAAGGTGGCTTTTTGAACTTTAGCAGATGACCAAATCTACAAAGTCATTGCCTAGGCTTACTTTCACGCACTCAAAGTAGTTGATGAAGCTTTTCACCTGCTTATGCAGCATTTCCACGAAATCGATTATGCTTGCTCGAAGTTTTGGATCAGTTGTCCCTGTGCGAGTGCATTGTCTCCATCGAACATCTCTGCGGATCTTTGACGTACATCAGCTGTGCTTCCCGCGTTAGCGATCTATGCTTGAGCTTTTCTTTCTCGCCCCGAAAGCACTGAAGCGTTGCTTCAAACTAATTTCCTGTTTTCGACATGGCTCAGTCTTCTTGCTCAGTGTCCTAAGATCTTATCTACGCATTGAGTTGTCAGCTTTCACTACAGCTTTACATCTTGATAGCATCATCTATTCTTGCATGCATGCCAATATGATTTTTATCATGCAGGGAAACTTCCGAACGATTTTCGGTCGAAAATAGATCCAAAAGATATAATATATAACAAGCGATATTCTAAATGGCTCGGATAACAAAAAGAGAGTAGTGCAGATCAAATGTGCTATTTTGGCTATTTTTGGCTAAAAAAATGCTCTCATAAACAGCATCAAAAAGAAAATATTGAGAGGAAAAATATCGTAGGGCAGTAAGTATTTTGACCGTAATTAAAAGACAGGTATTTATTTGCAAGACAATTTCTTTTGAAATGATCCGAGCCGCCCTCCCCGAAGCCATGTGCCTTAGGATAAATTAATTTTATTTCCATCAGATGTTCTCAGGAGTTCACATCTCAATCATCCGTTTCTTTTTCGTCAAATGACATCACCTTAATCGTCTTTTTTTCAATCTCATTGTGATTGATAATGTAAGCCTTTTAGTTGTCTGAATAGCTGAACTATAGCTCACCGTTTTGATCGATGGCAATAATACTGTGATAAATAAGAATGAATTTTTTTAATGTTGTGAATTATGACACTGTGATATACAAAGAAGGCTTTTGTCTCGTTTTTCTCAGCTTGGAAGCATAGTTTGACATACCAGTTGTTTGAAATTTATCTGGGGATCACCTTACAACTGATCTTTTGATGGACATTGATTAGCAACTGAGCTGCTTGCTTCACTGATTGGCTAAGAGTTGGTGCGGAAATGAGTTTCTTGTCCTGT
This sequence comes from Cylicocyclus nassatus, assembly GCA_958299035.1. NCBI lineage: Eukaryota > Metazoa > Nematoda > Chromadorea > Rhabditida > Strongylidae > Cylicocyclus > Cylicocyclus nassatus. Next base: position 38,889,251 of record CATQJL010000001.1, on the reverse strand, counting down.
CCCGGCAAGGAGGAAATATCCATATAGGTTAAAATATCCAAACATTTCATTCAGAGCAAGCAAGCTCTGCAAGATGGCATTCGAACAATTACAAGCTATATCCACCAGTTTGGAAAAAAATCTTGGAAATTTTACATGCTCAAAAAACAAAACTCTGTCTAGACAATCCAGCAAACCTGCAACATTGTAGACACATAAACTATCCTCAATGGATATATCGATATATACATTTGTCACATTGCCTGCGACTGGAAGTTGAAAAATAAAAATAGGCCAAAAACATGAAAATGTTGTAAATCTCGGGTTTTTTGAAGTGGATACTTTTCAAAAACCATCGCCTATATATAGAAGGGTTACTTAGGGTTAGGGTTAATTTTACTTCCAAAGATTGCAGTGGAGAAAAATTACTTATGTCGGAACAGTCCAGCTTTACTTTTGCTAAAACATGCCAAATTCTACATTTTTTTTGGTTTTTATTTGTGGAGAGCTATATTGTGTACAAGTGATCAGCTGATGCAGTAGGTAATTTTTTTAAAGCAAACTGGAATTTTGCTCCATCTCTATGGACAATCCGATTTTTGAGGGTTGAAACTTTTTAGAATTTTATTCCAAGCTTTACCCAGGGCTCGGCACGAGGTGGCTAGTTGAAAATGCAAAAAACGAAGTCCCCCTTGACTTCGCCACAAAAGTACGACATCCCCCTTGACACCTAACGAACAAATCAAACACGAAAACAAAAAGAATGAAACAGAATAGAAGACAGACAATAAATAGGCGATAAAAAACTAGTGATTGTTTGTATTCTTCGGGTTGGCGGAATGCTGTGTCCGCCGCGCACCACCGCGAGCTTGGAGCAGCTTTGCCGCTGCCATCCAGGTAATTTGGAGGGCTATAACTGGGCGGGGAGGAAAGGGTTTGGGGAGTTACAAGAGCTGTTTGGTAGAACATCAGATGTAGATTACTTTTATGTAAAAAAATTGAAAAAATTATGTGACGAATAGGAATTATATGACTTTGTTTGCGCTAAGCCACCTCAGGTGGCTATCCAGGTGGCTTGAAAGCCACCTAACCCCGATAAAAGTTTGCCGTGCCCTTAGTTCACATAAGTTTTTCATAATTTTTCAAAGATAGTCCCAACTCCCCATCACCTATCTACACACCTATTTTAATGCCATTTCATCTTTACTTCGCTGTAAACAGACCCTTTGTTTATTTGCTGGCGGCATGCCGGCAGCGTGCCGGCGGCAGTTCGAAAGACAGCATTATGCTCTTCCGCAAAAACGACATCCCCTTTGCTTTTTCCCCCAAAAAACGATATCCAGCTTGCTTTACAAGCCACCTGTGCCGAGCCCTGGCTTTACCGTCATCAAAATTTTTGTTTACAAAAATTCTTCAAACTTTCAACGTGCTAAGATAGTGATTTCAACGCATTTTTTGCTTCTGTTTGAAAGCCACATAGAGCTTGCTTTGCTCTAACGAATGATATGCTTTATAAATTTTATCTTTTCTGCCGCGACTGGATAAAGAACGCTCATTACTTTTGCTTCATCCTGAAAGCCCGTGAAATTTGCCACTGGCATAAGATTTTTGCCTACGAAGCGCGGTTATGTTCTTTCACCCTTCGAACCTCACTTTTAGTTGAAGGACATTTGCCATTCAATGAAGAAAGGACTTTTTTGCCATCATGTTTCACACTTAATTGCCCAAGTTTTGACAGTTATTCGCATAAACTTTCGGCTTCGCTGAAAAGAAGATAAGACATTTACGGTGAAATGAAGTGACTTAAAGAATGATTCAACCGTCCTGTTTCAAATGAAAAACATTCTCTATAGACTTGCTTTTTCTCTAATAGATGAGAAGTTTGTGATCCATATCACAGAATTTAATTGCTTTATCCTAATCCTTTCTCATCTCCCACTGCCGTATTTCGTTCTCAGAAGTTTTTCAGATGATTGTGCTTCAGCTTCTCTGCACTTTTATACTGCTACGCCCTACAGGTCCTTTCTTTCAATTACATTGATTGATAATAGAGCGTGATTATCTGTGAAAGTGGACGTCACATGCGAAAACTGACGGTGCTAAGAAAAAGTGCCGAATGAATAAGGTGGCGTCAGCATTCGTCATTTCCGCTTGGGAAAGTGGGACGAAGTCATGTTCTACTTTTGCGATCACAAGGTTTTCACAGCAGCTGTCGTTTTACCTTACTTATAAGCTGAACTTTTGGCTTGCTTTGTTAAGCTTAGTAGTTTATTTGATTTTATCTTTTAGGTTGGGTCTAAGGATAAGTCCTGCACCAGAATTTTTGAAAATTCCTGAGTTCCTCTAATCTGAATGAATTCGTTCAAAATAATGTGAGATAGAGAGAGAGTTTTGCTCCTTCTATTGGCGATTGGTACATAAATTGTTGTAATCATTTAGCGATAATTAAAGCTGGTAAAAACAAATCGTCAAAATTTCTTTTGATTTTTCGATCGTTAAAAATGTTAGAAGGTCACCAATCTCTAATTCTGCTTTTGTTTATGGATTTTGTTCAGCTTAGAGTTTCTAGTGCATGATAAAACACTTTGATATAACAGAAAAAATATCTCATAATTTGAACGGTTGCATAGGCATTTTTGACTAAATTCAGAGTTTTTGTGCGAGACTTATATTCGAACCTGATAGTATTTTACCCAATTTTTATAACATGCCTTCAACCATTCCAGAGCAGAAAAATTTTAAAAATTTTCCATCTTGTCAAACAGCTTAGAACTGCTTTTTCTGCTTTGCTCATAGCTATTCATTGAATTTTCCTCTAAGTTACACTATGCTTACCAAGTCTATAAAAAATAATCTTTTATTATTAATACATCTTATACTTGACGAACTGATGGAGGCTATAAGTACATCTTATCGGCGGATTTATGGACCATGAAATCCGTTTCTTACCCAAGGGCATTAGAAGATGTACTGCTTGTAATTTTTTAGCTCACTATACTCAAACCAGCGTATATTACTTATTTTTTATTTGTTAGTAACATGAAAAATTGCGTTTGCAATGCTGCAAAGGTTAATAATGGGTATCGATGATTTAAGGTGTAAGGAAGGGATATGGATAGTATTTGACATTTAAGTTTATTATCGTCATTTTCTTTCGTGTTTTTATGGCTGTTACATTTTATCTGTTGGAATATCACTAATTAAAAAACCTCACGAGCTATAAGATTTGTAAGTTTATGAAACAGCTTTTCTGAGTAGTAAAACTTACTTAACTTTTGACATAAGAAGATATAAAACTTAAGCCTACGAGATATGTACAACTCAATTTTCTTTAAATTCTTGCCAAATTCAAGATATAGCGAGTTTCTTTTACGTCTGCATCAGCTGATCTTTCGGTTATTCAGAGATGAAGAAGGTGGATCCGAATAGTGAAGAAGATTACTGGGACAAAATCAAGGCTAACAAAATCCAAACCTCTGTGGAAAAGAATTCGGAAGGGTGAGCGTTTTTTCGAGACAAATTTTCTATTTTCTGTTCATTTTTTAGCCATCTTTTCTATGGCCATCCTAATCGTTTTTTCAATGATTTGGAAAAAAAATTATGTCTAGAGTCTTAGAGCACAAATAGTTTTATTACTTCGGCTGCCGAAATTGGAATGAAATCTCAGACTATGATTAAGAGAGTTCCAAAAAATCTGAAATAATTCTTCCCAGTTCGTGTGGCCCAAGCGGTTTAAGCTACACTCATTTTGTGACTTCTGCTCAGTTTTCATTCATTTTTCATTCTATTTTATTCGATACGCTCAGGGCGCACCACTTTATTAATGTTGCATTGATGTTTTTGCCAGTCAATTTTTTTCCAAAGACCTTTATAATATCGGTCTCTTTTTGCAAACAAGAAAGCTCTTTGAAATATGGCTATTACTTTACTTCTTTCTTTTTGCAGAGAAATCAACACTCCGCCACAGGATAATTACTTGAAAGTGGTATGCATATCTGACACTCACAACCAGCTTGACTTGGTCCAGGTACAGATTTTATTTTTACGCTTGGCTTTTACTGGATAGGTTGATAAAGAAAGATATGATTTGTAAATCATTTCTTAACCTTTTTTCCATTCAAGCACCAAGCACAATACTCTGAAAAAAATCTGCAATTATGTGAGGGTCTGCTAGGGTATGTGATTTAGGGTTTGATATTTGGTACAACTTTCAAAATTAGGAGTTTGCCAGAAGTCGATAAATAATTCTCCTCGAACACTTTCTATATACGTACCATTTGATTCAACTGGCTTGGCGGTTAGAAGGCGGGACTTCGTGACCTAATTAAGGCTAGGTAATGGTCAGAGAGCACTCTCGCGAGAGAGACGCAGACTGCGTAGCGGGCACCGGCTTTAATTAGGTCAAAAGCCGCGCCTTCCAGCCGCCAAGCCAGTCAAATCAAAGGTTATGAGTTCCTTTTCACGACACAGGTAGCTTTTTTAAGAACATCCCCGATGGCGATGTTTTGATCCATGCTGGTGATTTGACGAATTACGGATCCAGGGAAGAGTTGGAGAAAGTCAACAGAGAACTAAGTTTGTACATTTAAGTATTTCTAAACACACTGAACCAGCTCTTTTCCGATCTCCTTCGCCATCGACACAAGTTAATCGTGGCTGGTAATCACGACTTGGGTTTCGATGACTCGGAGGATGTAACCGGTCGACTGGAGCAGTATCGCAACAAGGGAACTCCACAAGGCTATACTCTCCTGCAAAACGTCACTTATTTGCATGATAAGAGTGTGGAGGTACAAACTTCTGCGGAAGTTCCGTTATTGCATGCGGTACTTTAGCAGATTGTTGCAGATTGATGGAGTCAAATTTTTTGGATCATCATGGCATCCGCTTTTCGGCTATCCATTTTATGTCCCTCGACCAAAGTTAGAGAGCAAATGGAAAGCGATACCGTCTGATCTCGATGTTCTTATTACTCACACTCCACCGCTAGGTTTGTTAGACTGCTAACGATTTCCTTTTATGTACTACGTAAGCGTAAGCCCTAGTTGTTAAACAATTAAATCATTTTACATCGCTACAGATGCTACCGTAACCCGCCACAAGGCATAAATGAAACGCCTTTATGCTGAAAGTAAAGTCAGTTTTTTTCCTCATGCAAAAAGTGCTGCGACCCTAGTTTTCTCAATCCATGCGGAATTACGGTAGCATACCGTAAGTGGTAAAAAATGCCTACGTCATTGTTCACTTTACAGGTTATTTGGATCTGTTCGGTGATGAGAGATGGGGTTGCCGCTATCTACTCAATGAAATTGAAACTCGTGTCAAACCCAGGTATGTTTGCCTTGATTTTTTCTGCGAACATTTTCATTTTCGTAAATGCCTTTTAGTAACCTTTATTTTCTATCTTTTCTTCGCATCTGTTGCATTTATTCTTGAGCTTGTTTCCAATTTGTATATCTTTTGGTCCATGCCAATAAGCCTTTCTTTGAGCTTCTTACGAGAATTGCTGTTTGGACGACAGGCTAGGAGATTTTTACTATAATGTCTCTAGAATTCAATTGTTTTCAATAGTTCTCACATTATAAGAGTTATTTGAAAGCTTTTAGATTCCATGTTTTTGGCCATGTCCATGAACGATACGGAGCAATGTCGAATGGAGTAACGGTGAGTTAGGATTTCATTATCGTTGTATAGTATCATCCAAAGGTGTGAGATTGGTGAGTTTGCGACCAATGTAGTGCGTTGCGGTGCCGATGACGCTTGCGCGTAAATAAAAGATCAAGCTTCATGAGCTTTCACGTGCAAATGAGTCCATATCTATCAAATCAACATAATATTCTCCTCGATTTTTAGTTCTCTCGAGTCGAGAATTGTCTGAAGCATATATAATTTCAAATCTGGAGTTGCCGACTTTTTGTTAGTTTGGGTATGCGAATCGGGTACCTAGCAACATTTGTAAAAAAATGAAGCGAAGCAAAGCAAACTGTGAGCTGTAGAAGATTGCGTCATGAATGGAACTATTGTGTAATTACGTACGTTGCCGTGTAATGTGCTGCTGGACACATTACTTTCGCACTTGAAATAAATTGGCTTTCTGAATAGTTTATGACTGCGTTACGAGAACGGGGTTTTTTGCAGTGTATAAGGGTTCAAACTGCTATCAAATAATCTTGGAATGAAACGCTAAAGGTTTGAGATTTTCAGTATGCTCCGCTGACAAGTAGTAATTTAGTGTCCTTGGAATTCATATGTTAGTATAACTGTTTTTATTGATTGGTACGAATTTGGTTTATCCAATGTTCAATTCATAATTTTCTCTACTTTCATTTAGACCTTCATCAATGCAGCGCAAGCGAATCGAAGCAATGTGATTGTAAACGATCCTATAGTTTTCTATATCCCAAAAAAGATCTCCGCCGCAATTTAATAACATTTAACCCATGATTTTATCATCGTATTGATTATGATACAGTGTTAATGTTATGTTAACACTTTGTCTGCTTGTAAGTTATTGGTTAATTTCATGAGCTGAGGAGCATTTGTAAGAGATTCATGTTCAAATTCTCTCATTCTGAAGGGTTTGATAAAGTATTGACTCAGTTTTATTCACAACATAGAACGGTAGTACATCAAATTGTGAAAACGGTATCCCTTGAAGATCTCAAAAAATTTAACTCAGTAGAGCACATATTTCTATGGATCAAATAAGATTAATGCTTTTTACACCCAATTGATATCCTTCTGTATGCTGCTCTTCAAAAATAGCAATAAATGCATTCAATCACGAATTTGGAAGGTCAGGCTCTCCCAGGTCAATTTTACAGAAAATTCGCTTCAGATATTAGTTTTGTTTGACAGGTTTCATTCTTCTCTGTTAACGTTTTATTTAAGAACGTAAGCTCAAAAGTAGTGTACCTTTTCGGAGCTCTCTCGCAATGAGGAATCCACATCTAGGCATATATTTGGCCATGAAAGTAGCGAAAATGAGCTTTTTCCGAAGTTTTCAGGTTATTCAGTGAAGATACGCCGGAAGTCTTCCGCACCCCACCTTCCTCGTTCCGTTCCCCGCCCACTTGCACATATTCCCCACTGAATGCAGATCTGAAAATCTTCGGAAAAAGCTCATTTTCGCCATTTTCATGCGCTGAAAAGCCCAGGTATTTCCACATGGCGAGAAGCTCCGAAAAGCTAAAAAAAAAACGGAAAACATTCTGCCGAGACACTGCCTTGAAGCTTTAGCTGTTATCAACAATATGAGCATTTTACACATTTTGCACGCTACAGTTTGCTACTTTAACCCTCCACAGTAAATAAAGTGCGGTTCATAATTATACGAACACCCAAAATTTTGTAAGTTTTTGGGCTTTTTGGGAGAAACTCAAAAAGCCGTTGGTACCACGCGAAAGAGCACAGCCGAAAACGGTATTTGATTCATAAGAATGGAAATTGATGTAAATCTTAGAAGTGTTTTTGCGCCTAACTTAAATTTTTAGCGGTTCATAATTATACGAACACCTCAAACAACGGTCCATTTTTCATTCAAGATTGCAATCATTTGAGTCCAAATTTTATGTAGAGTTACAGAAACAAAGTCTGACATATCTGCTACACACTGAACCCAGTGCAGTTCCAAAAGAGGACCGTTACTTTTTTCAGAGGGCTCCAAATGCTTTTGGAGTGATTGCGCTTCAAAAACATCCGTTCTTCTGTGGTTTATGCACTCTAATTAGCTTGTATTAAGGCTATGAGATAAAATAAGCTCTTTCGATACATATTTTGTTTGACGCTTGAAAAATCTTTGCGTCTTCGTGCCGTTTTTCAACCAAGTTCCAACCTTACCACAGAGTTAGCACGATTTTGAGCCTCAAAACTCAGCTTCTCTCTTGCGCAAACATTTGATATGAAGCCGCTGCATTATTCGCGTGATGATGTTTCTGTGCCGAAGTTTTTGGGTTTTTTGTAGAACTGATCTTGAGGCTATGGAGCTAAAAACCAAATAAAGGTATGATTGCAATAGTAAAAACAATGTTTTTTGTGAAATGACGTCTGCGTGGCCAAAACAAACGCTCAGCGCTGCTGATTTTTTCTAACCAAATATGCAGTCTTGTGAACTTCCACATACTATGTGCTTACTTCATAGTACGGCTTCAGAAGCTGAGTTTTGAGGCTTAAAATCGTGCTAACTCTGTGGTAAGGTCAGGGCCCGGCACGAGATGGGAAAACGGGGTTTTCCAAAACGAATTCCCCTTTGATCCCAATAAATTTTACGAATACCCCCTTGAGCCCAAAAATGACGTTTTGTGCTTGTGCGACGAGATTACCGGCCACACTTCGCCTAAAAGCGCTCAAAAGCGCCCAAATTGCTCAAATTCCTCAAATTACTCCTCAGCTGGATCAAGATAGAAAACAGAAAGAAAAATAAGCAAGAAAATGATTAAGGAATGAGAAAATATCAAAGAAACGCAGTCATAGGAATGAGAGACGCCGCTCCCGCGCGTATCGATTGATTGGAGCGCGCTTCCCATCTTAAAAAGCTAGGTTGCTGATGCGATTTTGGGCTCTAACAAGGTCAAGAGGAGGAGTTTCGGAACCAAAATTTCACCATGTAGTAAACTTTAGGTGTACAACAGATTTATGTAAAAATTTTGAAAAAATTATGTGAACTGAGAGTTTTGCCGACCTCAGGTGGGAATTAGGTCGGCAAATGCCGACCTAATTTGGAAATTAGTTAAGGAAACTTTTCATTCACATAAGTTTTTCATAATATTTCATACTTAGTTACTTAGTCCTACTGCGCATACACACACCGAATCCCGCGCGATTTCGTTACCTCTGCGTTGCAAACGAGCCATTTTTCCATTTCTTTGGTAGCGCAAAATTTTCAGAAAAAAGTTTGCCACAACCTTCAGTCACATAATTTTTCAATGAAACTCCTCAGTTAAGCCCTGCAAGCCCGTGTGCATTAACTTACCAAGTTTCATACCATATCGTTCATCTGCGCGTTTAAACGAGCCGTTTGAATTCACATCTTCATTTACCAGTTTTGCGAAATTCTCGGAAAAAATGCTAATTACTCGTTCCGTTCACATAAGTTTTTCATAATTTTTCATATTATGTTTCCACTAGCCTCTCTCCGTTCGCATACAAAATTTGGTGTCATATCGTTACACATACATTGAGAACTAGTCATGTATGCTGTTACAAATAGCATCGCTTGGGCGAGTCGCGCGTGCGGCAATTAGCGACGGCGCGGTTTGACGCGCGCGAACTCCAGTGTTCACCTGTTGAGGCACATAACATGTCAAGATAAGTAGCGAGCATGAACTACCAATTTTTTTCCGGGACTCCGCCCCGGACCCGGCAAAAACGATTTCCCCTTTGCTTTTTGGCCCCAAAACGATTTCCAGCTTGTCATTTGCCGACCTCGTGCCGGGCCCTGGGTAAGGTTGGAACATGGTTGAAAAACGGCATGAAAACGCAGACATTTTCCAAGTCAAACAAAATACCTACCAAAAGAGCTTATTTTATTTCATAGCTTTGGTAAAAGCAATCAGAGCGCGTAAACTACAGAAGAACGGATGTTTTTGGAGCGCAATCACTCCAAAAGCGTTTAGAGCCTTCTAAAAAAAGTAACCGTCCTCTTTTTGAACTGCACTGGGTTCAGTGTGTAGCAGATATGTCAGACTTTGTTACTGTAGCTCTACAAAAAATTTGGACTCAAATAATTGCAATCTTGAATGAAAAATTGACCTCTGTTTGAGGTGTTCGTATAATTATGAACCGCTAAAAATTTGCATTAAGCGCAAAAACACCTTTGAGATTGACATCCATTTCCATTCTTATGAATCATATACCGTTTTCGGCTGTGCTCTTTCGCGTGGTACCAACGGCTCTTTGAGTTTCTGTCAAAAAGTTCAAGAACTTCCAAAATTTGGGGTGTTCGTATAATTATGAACCGCACTTTACATAAATGAGGTGAGCGTTATTTGTCGGAAGCGAAAGTCGGCTCTTTTTCTCTTTGTCAAAAAAATGCAACAATACTTTTTTTCCTCAATTCGAGCGGAGGTATCTTACGTAAAAAGTGCAAAAATGGTTCAGTGATAACAACAACAATAAACAATATACGTAATTCCGTTTCGTTCCTACTCGCTATATACGGAAATTAGGCAATGCAGACGTAGGCTTATGTATATGTATGCTCCAGGAAAGAGTCATCTGCGTTTTCGGTCCTCTAATGTTGCCTCTTAATGGAGATAATGGGCCTGGAGCGGCCAAATTGCTATCATGCCCCGCTCAGATCCTATGAAGCTCGACCCATCCATGTACTGCAAGTCGTCCGCGCCCTCAAGACGGTCCCCAGGAATCGGGTTTTTGTTTGAGCGGGGGGTGGGTAGGGGAGGGTTGGACAATTTGAACATTGTAACCGTAAGCAGGGCATGGAAAAAACTCAGAATGGCAAAACATGGGAGGTGAAATTTTGATTGGACGCTGCCTTTGAATCTTTACATTGACGACCGCTTGATACACCATGCGTGTCAAGGCTTGAATTTTGTAAAAATGACTGCTATCCTGGTATAGACTCACTCCGTGAGCTTTCTTCTGCGTTGAATCTGGGGATGACCTCTACCTTTTTTATCGGCCTTTCAGATTTAAGGTAAGTGTGCTGTAGATGGAAGCATGCGTAATTATAGTTGAAAAATATGGGCTGGCCTGTAAAAGGCCTTGGTCATCTGCATGGTCGTCAATGTGTTAACGTTGCACCGTCGTCTTATAGTTGTTTGGCTGTGCTCTCCATGGCGTCAATTGCGCAAAAATGACCATAGTGCGCACATTTTGAGTTTTTTGCTCAGCGGCCATTTTTCACGCGCAATTATCGTTGTCTAACGCAGGGCATTATATTGACGCCACTTCTATTAGAAACGTATCATAGATCTCAAGTTCAAAATTTACTTATTTTATAAGTTGCCTCGGGCTTGAGACTTTTCTGGAACATTCATTGTACATCTTAAAACCATATATGTGTCAGGCTCTCAAAATATTTTTTGCTTCGAATTTGCAATGCATTACACCATAGCCTTTTGGGGCGCTATTCGGCTATACGGGCACCAGAATTTTTTGAACGGGAGTTGTCTGAACGCTGATCACGAATATGGTATTTTTTCCACAGGAAAATTCCTGCCTTTGGGATTATGGTAGGTATACGGTTGTGGGTCAAAAACAAAGAGATGTCAACATTATGATTTTGGCCTTCTACCGTATACCTACCGTAATCAAAATCAAAGAAATCATAGTCAAGAGTCAATATTCAAAATCATAAAATGTTAGCCAAATCTTAAAAGCAGAACGTGAGCTGCAAACACATTGCAACTAACGCCATTTATTGCAACTAATGTGCAATTACACACGGCACACATTACGTTCGCAAATGGCTATATTTTGACTCAGAAACGAGAACGTGGTTTACTATGTGTACTGAGGTTATCGAAATCGCTTTTGAATCACCAACTGATTGTTGATTTATTTACAGTATGTTTTTGATTCGAAGAAAAGAAAAGTTCTGAATCTGTCAAAATGCCTCAGTTTTCTTCGCCGCAACAGCAAAAATAACTATTTTAGTTTCGTTGACGCATTTGTAGGTGATTCCATTGATAAGCACGTCTACTATAACTTTCTATTCAAAGTTCAGTTCACTATTTCATCTGTTTTTGTTTAGACTTTCATCAATATCAACGCAGCGCAAGCGAACCAAAGCAATGTAATTGTGGAATATTCCATAGTTTTCAGTATTCCGAAAAAAGATCCCCGCCGCAATTTAATGACATTTTGACCCACGATTCATCATCATATTGATTACGGTATATCAATATTGTTATGTTTGCACCTTGAATATTGTAAGTTATCAATTTTTTCAAACTGAAGAGCATTCGTTAAAGATTCGTGTTCATATTTTTTCATTCTTAGGGGTTAGATATAGCGTTGACAACTCACATTTTATTCACATAAAAAAGAGCAATTTAGTACATCCAACTGTCAGTTTAAGTACCCATGAGAGATATCACAACAAAATATAAGTCAAACAGAGCACAATGTATCCAAATGTTCAAAAAAGAGTTTATAGTCTGCTAATGATGATTTCCATATGAGATCGCATATACTTAGATGCGTTAAAAATTCAGGCTATCTCAGGCCTGCTCTCAAAATCGCATTTTGAAATACAATTGTGTGAACAAACAAAAAGAATACAATGAACAATATCCGATGATTATGTCGTAAGACCTTGGCCATATCCTAACAGGATGAAGAAAATTCTTGAGCTTGATCAAGAAAACAACTAGAACTGCACGAATGCTATGAGGTATACGGAAAGCGAAAAAGAGGAAGAGATAAAATTGGCGAAGGGACGGGGATTGGAGGGGGGAAGAAGTGAGAGGGATTATTTGCCTGTAAAATCCACCGTAAGAATCTGCTAGTGTATCAAAAGGCGGGTAAATAATTTTGTACTGCAAAATTGTGGCCAATCCTTTTGAAAACTGCTTTGCATTACGTTTACCTGAAAAATTTGCTCGTTTTGAGCGGATGCTCTTTTGTCCAGTTAGACATTTAAAAGAATTCAAAATTTTTATTGCAATTTCTGCAATTACACACCAGAAATCAAAGTGATAAAAGTTAAAAATCCCTTGATTGAAGAGAACAAGGTGAGGACGTTCTTCATCTCATAAACGTATTATGTTGATAATATCTAGTGACGAGTATGTGCAATTGCAGAACGAACATTATTTGCGGAAAACTCCTTGAAAGGAGGAGTCCATAGTGTTCGTAGAAAATTTGGCCATGGTGCTAAGAGTTGGAATTATGAGCTTGATAGATTTTTTCCGCGCAAGTACTGCTCGGACAGCAAAACCCTTAGACTTGATAAATTAGGTAGATGTAACTTTTTGAATAGCACTATCGCCGCGCAAATGTTGCTAGCGTTGCAGTTGCACACAACATTAACCAATCCCACTAAGCTATACGTCCCTTGCACTTGTATACTTTAATGTTTGAGTTCGCTGCTACTTGGCAGTAATAGTGCCTGCGGCAATGGCATACTCATAACTCAGAACGCTTTCGATGCGCAATCGAATTAAATGCATAGCATTATTACCCAATAGTTAGAAGTAATGTTCGGTGCAGTAGCGGAATGTGGTAGATGTGGTAGCTACAGCGAAGCGAAAAGCTATAGCTAAATGAGAGCAAAAATAGGCTGCTATAGTGGAAGAAATTGCCAATGAATCATCCGGAGATGGATTCAAAAAAAGTGACCGTCTAAAGAATAAGAGAAAAAAGTTGTAAAAATTGTTTGCTCTTAGAACTTTACCACCAGAACTTGGAGGACTGACACTGAGTTTTATTTCCAACGGAATGATTTGATTTTGGACTCAGTTTTTGAAAAGTTTAAATTCATAGAATTGAGCTCAGGGGCTATCAAACAATTGTGAACAATCTCTAGCATCACGATGACTCTTGACCATGTCACCATATTTTCTTACATAAAACATTATGTCAACTACTTCGCTCACCTTCCCCCCCCCCCCCCCCCACTCCCCCGCCTCCCAATCTTTAGCTGTTAACCTTTGGGAAAAATTCAAATTTCCGCCACGTTGGCGAGACGAGAATCAACGTCGACGAAAACTACTTAGGGTGCATGAAAAATTCAAAAAGGCACTGTTGAGAATGAATACGAGGTAGAAGAATAGAGAATGGCGAGTCTAAAAATAAAGATTGGGAAATTTTTTGAAAGCAACATGCAAAGAAATTAACTGTGAACGCGTCATGGTTGCGGATCTCGGCTCTGACATCTCACTGTCAAGTAAGTAAGAAAAATACTGTAGCCAGTAACAAGGCCATCCATCGCAATGAACTGGACGAGTTACAGAAATCCGTTGAACAACAGCAAACCTCGCCTATATCGCCACCGTTGAAGCAGTTCATATCGGGTGGTGGATGTCGTCCCATACGGGAATGCTGATGGACTGGAGCTCCTGCAAGTTGTGTAGTTTTTTCGGTCACTGAAAATATCGTCCTTTTTCTATTTAAAAAGGGTTCCCCGAATTTCTGAGACAAAATATTGCAGGGGCAGTGTAGAAAACAATAGTTTTTAGTTTTTCGAAGTTGTGCTTATTATTCTATAGTCAGTTTAGCGTCTGATAAAACTGTAGAAAACTGCGTAAGAGAGAGTTTTCTACACAATCATCAAACGCACTGTTCGGTACAAACAAAGCCAATTACAAAGCGGAAACAGAAGAGCAAATTCAGAATTTCAAACACTATAGAATAAGTCATATGTTCAAAACATGAGTGAAAATCTCACCACTACTGTACATGAAATCGCCATTCACAATTCGTCGTCTTGCTGGACTCAGTGCACATAATGAGATGTGGGCTAAAGAGTTACCTAAAACAGGTCTTCATAAGCTCAGTGCAGTCAAACAAGTTTTCGTAAACCAAAATCTGCTGCAATCGAAACGAAAACTGAATTTTCGTGATCTCTCAAATTAGCTCAAAACAACTGATATCATAATAGGTAATGATAATCAGGTTTACCATCGCAGGATCGCTGTATAAGACCGTTCCGAGATTTAACGATTACACAGTATGATTGCGACGTACATTTATGTTGCGTTTCGAAGTGACCTGAAAAGGTAAATTTAATGTTATTAAGAAGAGTTTTTCTGATATGTGATACTGATACGATACTTGGAAGAAAATATTGTTCTCGCACTAATCTACTGCTCAGCTCCACTTGATCACTAAATATTACGTTGTCAAGAAAATGATGTCGTTTTTTTTCGGTTTTTTTTGGATAAAATTGACATTACTCGAGAAGTAGACCACATTCGAGGGCAAAATTTTATGGTTAGAGTTACAAAGCTTTGTAGTACACAAAAACATATGTGGGAGGGGCCCAGTACTAGTGGAGGGAGTCTGCCATTTTCCATTTTTCAGTTTTTTCTTGGTTGCACGGAAAAAAATATAGCAAGTGTACCTATGGATAAGTACATGTGTCTTTTACATGTAGAAGCAACTGAGAGGTTTGCAGGATTTTCTAGGGCGAAAATCCAATTTTTGTCGTCACTGAGTTGCTCGTATTTTTTGGCTCTGAACTTTGCGTAAACAACAAGTTCTACCAATGTTTGAACGTCCTATTCTAGAGCTTCCTTTGCTCTACAATAGTCTATCAAATGGTATCCCTAACATATTCAATTGGATTTGTCTTATAGCTTTGCTATGAAAAACGACATTGATTTCTTCACAATCTAATGGATTTAAAAAACCCGGGCATGTTTCGACTGGATTTTGAATATCAACATGACAAAATTCCTTTCACAATTTATGCTTCTGTATCGGAAAGACGTATATATCGTCGTCTATATATACTGACTCACTTATGGTCCTTTTATGCATGTCAAAAAGGAAAAAACTGCAAAACTAATGAAAGATCGCTTGAAATCGTTACCAAAAGTCAAGAAAAATTTGTTTCCATCATTAATTGTGATATTTGGAAGCAAAACTTACCGGAATAACAATATAGAGAATGCACTATAGGTAGCAATGTAAGGGATAGCTGTGATTGAAAATACAGCTTCATAGCAATAGTGATGTTGGCAAGTAGTCAATACGCCGTAGTTCGAAGATATTAGTTTATAACCTGCAAATAGAAAATAAAAAGCAATTCAAATAAACAGCAGTAAGGGAGCAAATGATGCACGGAAGGAGAACTTTTCAAACAAAGTTATGATGAATTGAAGATGAAATCTGACGATAATATCATCCACAGTATGAGAGAGATACATAAAACGAAAATATTGCACTGAAAATGTTCAGTATGGGTACAACTTTGAAAAACGCAGTCTTTCGAATTCGTTTTCAGGCAAAAAGTGGGATTAATTGTTTGAGCTGTTGGCGCCTGGTGTGGAAGGTACCACTTTGTAAAAAAAGTCCAGCTTGAGGTTTGAGCATCAAATCTGAATTTGAAATCTTCCTCTTACAAGACTCTGATTTGACTATAAGGATTTTTGACAGAAATTACACGCCATTGTTCAGAAAAAGACTTTTTTTAGCAAAACACTTGCTTAAAACAATGCAGCCTAATTTTTCAGGTACTAGCCGGCCTTCAAAGGCATTTCACGGTCCAAGGGGCATTGGTGCAGATGCATTCTGATAAACGCAGCCATTAATGGGTTCTGACCAAGCAAGAAAAGACATGAGGTGGAAAGCTTTAATGAGACGGCGAGAGCGGCCGCTCGTTGTGCAGCTCATAAAAATTAGAAGTTTTGAGCCCCGCATTGCAGCTCGAGAGTAATGAGAAATGCGCTCCACTATGACGTGTTGATCTACGAATGCACTCTGGCAAGAAATTATATGGCGAGAAGCTATATATACTATACCAAGAGGTAAATAGCATAATGATACCACCTACTTCCTTACAAAGTTAGCCAACTGCGCTTAAAGGACAATCAAATTCAATTTCATCGATTTGTCTCACTTAGAAAAGTGTAATTGCTTTATTGTTGTTTGATACTAAAAAAGGATTGAACGGTTTCGTAATTGGTGCCAAGGTGTTTTTTTGCGGTTAACTTAACTAGAGCGTGACTTTTTAATCTTTGTTTCATGCACTGAAATTTTCTTGAATTTTGTACACTGTGTGGGATCATTTTTCTGGCAGCAGTCACAGAAGCGGT
Source organism: Cylicocyclus nassatus (assembly GCA_958299035.1). Classification (NCBI taxonomy): domain Eukaryota; kingdom Metazoa; phylum Nematoda; class Chromadorea; order Rhabditida; family Strongylidae; genus Cylicocyclus; species Cylicocyclus nassatus. The sequence continues at coordinate 38,872,551 of CATQJL010000001.1, read as the reverse complement.
GATGGAAAATATAGGACACAAAAAATTTGGAGGAAGTAATCACACATCACGGTTTTGCTTTTAAAAATGTGTAAGTCTTTTCACCAAGGATTTGAATACAACACATCAATATCATCACCATAGCGTCAGATCCACCACGAGTGTTTAATCATTACTTGTGAAATGTATAGATTCCTTTCATCTGCAGCTGACAGTAACGGTAAAACACAAAATGGTCATATGGTTGCCGGAACTGTATGGACTAACCATAAGTTCAAAGAAAAATATCTGAGCAGGTATGGCAGGCCGGTAGATTTCCGCAACTTTTAACACAGAATTCCTTGACCTACTGATTCTTGAAGGGAGAACATACAAACTTTTATAGGAACAAATGTTGCAATTTGTTTTCGAAACAGTTTTTCTAGTTACATTTACTTTGAGGGTTTTTTATTCATGAAATTGCTTCTGATCCTGTTTAAAAAGATGTACATTTCGAGCAGCTCAATAAATTCAAAGATGTGGCAATAAGCAATATCGCCTCTAAGCTCGAAAAGCATTTTCCACGTGAAAAGGTGGTTTGAAAGATTTACTGATGATATATTCAAGGACAGAGCACCTTTTCCTTTTGCTTATAGTGTCTGAGGCAATAGACTTTGCTGTACATAGGAAAATAAGTTTTTAGTATCGAACTTTAAGCCGAAGACGAGCAATGGTTCAGAATGAAGTAAACTACGACATAGCTTGCCAAATCAATTCTACCCAAAAATTGATTTGGCAAGCTATGTCGTAGTTTTTTACACAGTAAACAATTACGTAGATGATGAGCTTCTCATAAGTTTTGTCTGAGCAGCGGCTATAATCTCGGTGAAAGGTAAATTGTAAATTTTTCAATACACTACATGGCAGGGATTAGACACGGATAAGGTCACTGTGAGAGCAAAAACATTTCCAAACTATGCACATATGTATAACCAAAATAGGAGATTTGAATTAATTTATAACGTTTTTGGCCATATCTAACGGTAAGCGAACAAACAAATCATAAGTGGAAAACTAAGTCGGAGAAGGTATGTACGCTAGTAATATTGCGCTGTACTTTGAACAAAGCAAAGCAACTCCACTGCGCAATGATCGCTGAGGCATGAGATCAACCATAAAAACAAGCTTTTTTTACAGGAAGTGCCATTTGCCTAAGTGGTTCCTGAGCAGACTTTTAGTTAATGTAGACAGCCTGAATGAGCCAAGCTTTTATGCCATTTGTTCTAAATAATTCCTTGGAAAGCTTTTGACCAGAACAATTTGAGCAGAACTACGTCTTGAATTTGTTTCTCTATTATCGTTTGCTATCGTTTTTCGGGTAAGATGGCATAATGATCAGCCAACACAAACAAGTAGGTAATGAGTGATCATAGGGTTCTCAAAAAATTTACACAGAAGTGCCTTAAAGTCACCCTTCACTCTAATTTGAGGGTCTTGAGCTTTCGACGGCATATGATAGTAGGGCCCTCTATCAAGCCAATTCCAAGTCGCCGCGCAAAATGTCGAAAATCACTTCGAAATAGCGAAGAAGCATGAGGACGCCAACGGCACCACCCCCTCCAGGAATGCCCGCCCATCCATGCCGCTCATCCAATCACCGTTCCGGAGGACCGGCCTGCGGGTGTTCCGGAAAGGGGTTGTCGAGGTATTTGCGGATTCTCGACTTCATTTCCGGAATCAGGGACATGAGAAGGCCCTGAAACGATCAAAACATGAAAGTCGAGAATCTGGGTGGACGGTGCCTTTAAATGCTGCAAAGCTGTAACACATAACCCTTTGTTTTGCAATCTCCATAGTTTCCCTCAGCGCCGCACTTGCTAAATGATCAACTGATGGAAGAAGAAGCTGTAAGAAGCTTGTCAAGAGGTTATTCGCAGATGGTGCGACCATTTTAGCAGCGTACAAAGTTCTTTTGGTGAGAAAAACAGACGGAACTTTTTCCAGACTAAGTTCTAGCTTTCTGCCAGCAAAAAGCTAGAAAAGAAATGCTGCCATTCCAGCAAAAACTTGAAACCTCGCTGACTCCTTTATATTACTAGCATAAATACTTCCACAGAGCAGATCTATTTCTAACAAAATCACAGAATGATAGGTTCACTAATAAAACAGTTTTGCATCTTTCGATCAGGGCTCACGAGGTGGCTTTCGCAAAATTTTACGAAGTCTCCTTTGACCCCAAACCCTAAGCGTAAAAAAACCCTCAAAAACGAAACGTCCACTAAAAAACGTCGCAAATTTTGTCTTTTTCGGCTACAAAAACAATGTCCCCTTTGCTTTTTGTCTTACTTATAAGCCACCTGTGCCGAGCCTTGATCTCGATGCTTCACACATTTCTTGTAATCCAGGCACAAAAATCTACCTTTGCAAGATATTTCTCTCTGGCGTGCACGTTTCCATGCCACTTGCTACTATTGAATTTTGAGTACCTTTAAATGAGAGGAAAGGTAGGTGGGATTTTGCATTTGAACGCATTAACAAAGTAAATAGAAAAATCTAAAGAAGTCTTTTGTAGATTTCATCCCATCATCAGTGTGACTGAAAATAGTAGAGCTAACGCTGCAACAACAAGTAATCGTCATCTATCATTATTGAATAAAAATCGTGAAAAAGCAATTTCCGCTATTTACGTAATAGTTTGTTTATTCATTTCGTTTCCTGTGTGAAGACTGTAAATAAGAAGGCTAGCAAAGCGATACAGAGCAAACTTTCAACCTTGATAAGTCAATAATCAGGAATGTTATTTTATGTTAGAACACCTATGGTATGAATCATTTATCACACAAAGTGCTTCCTATTAGAATGATTTGATAAAGTAGCACACAGAGAGAGTCGGAACAAAATACATCAATGTGGGAAAGATTGTTGATTAATTGTTCTTTTGATGTTTAGAGGAGATTCTGGTACGACATACATAGCTTCTCAGCAGCATACTTACATATTCGAGATGAAAAAAATTTTTTTGCTTGATTTCAGAAGTCTTAAGGACCATTTCCTTATAGTTATCAACTTATTCACAGGGAGTCAAAGACTAAAGCTTCAAAAGAATTATCTCAAACATGGTACAGCTTCTGCAATGCTTTCTTTTCAAAAATTAATTATGGATAGTGCTTAGCCTACTCTTTAATTGATTACGTAAAACCTCGCAGCTATTATAACTCAGCTTTTTAACTTCAAAACCATGTATATTCCCAGATCCACTAGAAGGGTGCTGCTTACGCGACTTAGAGCTCTTTTCTTGCAGCAAAGTTCAAAGACGTTAACATTTTTCAAATATTATTCAAAAAAGTTTGATGGGCTTTCGATCCGCAGCAAGCGCTATGTCCTTTGCTTCAGTCGAAGCCAAATGTTTAAAGTTTAAATGGAGAGGCTTTCTGTAGTCGAACACATCTGAAAGATTTCAAAATAATAGGTAAAAATAGTCAATTTGAGGATTGCTGTATTGCAGTAGTTTGGAGGAAGTCTTTTTAGTCGAAGTAGTCTTTCCATGTGACACCTTTTTCACTTCAAAGAGCTTTGAATGTTGATTCCATTTCTGTTTTTCTAATATGCCAAGGCCTCTGAAGTCCGAGTTATGAGGGTTTCTTGTGTTTGAAAATTATACGAGCGTAGAGGACAAAATCTTCCAGAACTGCTCTAATGGTCAATTTATAAATATCAGAGCACTCCGTTCAATAAACACTTTTTTCTAAAACAGCCAACGTCGCTATTCAACCGCTATGAAGACTGTAAGAATTGGTTTTAATTCTGCGTTCATTTTTTTGCTTCAAAACACTCAAATCTCGGCGTTCAGGGGCGCTTTGCAGAAAACAAAAACAGATTCGATATCAGCGTTCAGTGCTCTTCAAAGGGATGCAGATTTCAACTGGAGAGGCCTCCCTCCTCGACTTGAAAGGCTTCCCTTGAGAGATGTATGCAGATTGGACTGTTTCATTTGATCAAATTTGGAATAGATTCAAGCATTTTTGGATCAAATATGAAAGCAATAACGATAATGTCTTTGATGAGTTGCTAAACTATGTCCGAACTGGACCAAGTGCAAAGCTTGAGCTTCACTTGTAACATTCTATCATACCCATGAAAGAAAATTCCTATACTCCCTCGAAATTACTTGAATGAGCAGAAAAAAGAACTGTAACGAGCCCAATTTTTTGACATCGTTTATAATTTATTATTCAAGCAGATCCTTCCTGGTCTAGCACTTGCTTACTGAGCACGAGGATCTCTTGGACCATTGCAAAGAATTCATCAAATGGGTGAAGTATGGCTACAAAACTCGATGCAAATTGCGTAATAAAAATATTGCACATAAGTAGTACGTAGGGAAATTCAGGAGACCCTATGCCAAATGTTAAATGCAAGTGACATTCTAACGCTAAAGGCTTGAAGTACACTTCAGAAAGAGGTGAAATTCCATACTAACCCATTTATTTGATTGCATCAAGTTATATTTCACTTATTTGTGCATCCACAAAGACTATGGTAAAGTTTCGCCATTTTTTGAAAAACCGTTGTTCAAAAGCCTGCGACAACAAAAAACTAAAAGCAATACATATTTCACAACCTAGGCTCTGACGGGCCAAAGTTTGATTGTGGTCTGCCTATTGGTCGGCTGGTAGCTCTGGAAAAGGAGGCCTAAAACATCGATTATTAATGAATAGCTCAAGCCCTACATGGCTTAAACTATACTATCGTTAGAATGATTCGGGAAGGAATAGAATGTTGCATTTACTTTTAGCATTTTCATCGATCAAAAATTTGGAAAAAAACGATTGACTTATATCCCGTGATGGATAAATAATTGTTTTTGCATCAAAAGCTACTAAAAAACGATTGGTCCCCGTCCTAAAACATATCCAGCCAATCAATTCATAAAGGTGATGAAAGTACCAATTTTTAGAAAATTAGTGGAAGACTTACCTTCCAACTAACAATCTTACTTTCCAGTAATTCAAATCATAGCGGTTGAGATTACCTTGTATATTATTGCTTTTAGTTCTCTTCTTTATGTAAATCGAGTGGTGAGGAAGATTCCAGCCAAATCTTGTGAGAAATTTCGATCAAGCTTTGTTCAGGGGCGGATAAGGAAAATATGATATTTAAAATCAAAATCTCTTGCGTTAATGAAGGTAGACAGTTAGCCTAATACTCGCATGTTGAAGTGTAGATTTCTCCATTCTGAGAACCACTGATAAGTACATAATTCAGGATTGAGTTCAGATGACCTTAAATTTGAGATTATAAAATTACCCCAGTCCTTGCCCAATTCCGCAATGACTACAGCTCTAATATGTGAAATGGAAAAGACTATGTGATGGTCTTTTTACATTTGTCGACCACTTTTTGATTTTTTCTCTTTATCATGCTTGAATTTAAGGAACATTCAGACAAAGACAGTAACTTGAAGGCTAGAGATGAGTAATGTTACGCACTGGGAAGACATGAAATGTTTCTATGAAAAGCTCTACTTCTAGCATTTGCTGTAATTTTTCACATTTGTCAAAATTCTTCTATAAATCAAGCTGAACCATCCGATCATTTTAGATAGAGTCTACAGAACTGAGAGTTTAACAAAATTCTTTAGAAGCATGATTGCCCCATACCACCCATATTTTGTACACAAGTGTAACTAAGTAAACAGTAAAGGATATACTGCTCTTGAGTCGAGAACTTCAAATAATCGCTCCTAAAATATTGCCTAGGGCAGTAAACACACCAATTTTCGAATATAAGAACTTCACCACAGGCTTTAGTGGGTATAAGTAAACAATAATGTTCTAGCCATATTTGACTAAAGATGACGTCATTTTATCCAGCATTTATGGATTTACTTTCCAGAATGACGCTGAAAATTGAGTGGCATTTGCTGCCCACATTATAGATATTTCTTGATGAAAAAAGTATTCCATTGTTTAGCTGGCCATTAGGGCAATTTTGTTGGGGTTTTTTCTAGGGACTGGCTTTTCTAGTGCAAGTGCATGCTAAAGCTAGGCTTTTGGTAAAATGCATTTGGTGACGAAGGGCAACGAAATGGAAAAGAAAATCCTTGTTTCATGATGTCATAAACGATTACTCGGCTACAGAATCTCAGACGATTCTTTCTTAACCACTAAGAAAGTGCACGCTTCATTATGCAGGGTTTCAGCAGAAAATTGACGTCAGAGCAATAGTAAACCGGAACTTCTGCAGCACTTTCCATAAAGCGCTGCACAAACGCAATAAAACGGTAAGGTTTCCGCAGCACTTTGACCTGCATGCACAAAATTTTATGTATTCTCAGCTTTTTTACGGATTCTGCGCTCTAGAGTTAGTTGATGACCATTTACAACTCCCCTCCCTACGCCCTCTTTGGATCGGAAATTTTCTTTCAAGCGCGTTGCTATGCATTTTTGTGAGCAATTTTTCAGGCTTCACAGACCAATCTGGATTTAGAGTAGTAATTCGGAAAAGCGTTATTTTTTCTATCATTTTTTCTTTTTCTTCTAACTTCATGAAAGCACTGTTCGAATTCACAAAAGAATATGCACTTGAGCAGGATTGAAATGCATCAGGACCATTATATCTATAAGAAAAGTGTGATTTGCTAAATAAGCAAAAAATTTGCTAAAAAATAAGCAAAAACATACTAGTATACAGATGGACGTGGCGTGCTCCATATCTCCAGAAAAGCTAAATAATTTCAGATGTGTGTCGTTGACAGCATGAAATGGTTGAGGTAAACAACCAGAAGTAAGGAGTAATAGTCAATCAGTTTAGCGAAGCAAAGAAATAGCTATACTAAGCTTCAACTTAATTCGATATATTCATGAACTGCTGAACTTATCGGTACTGAGAAAGCACAAAGGAAACGGAGGAAATAATTTGAAAAAATTGAAAGCTATCATTAAACCATAGAAATACCTTTTGTCAAGGAGCAACTGGTTCTGTTAGCTAGAAGGTAGCTGAACTAATTGAACTTCTTACAAAAAATTGATAATAAACAAAATGAATTTTTTTTACCAAAGTTTGATAGTTTCACAGCTTCTAAGAATAGATGAAATATTCGTTCAAAAATATAAAGAAAAATTTGAATAATTTTGGTCTACTAGAGATTTGTAGGGAAATCTTTTTGCAAAGAAGATGCAACTGTTTCTATTGGTTGAGATCTGGACTAGAACACACCCTTACAAAGTTTTGATAATTTCACAGTTTTTGAAACATTATGAGAGACCAGTTTTGAGCTTGCTTATCTTGACAAAGATTCAAAATTCTCGCTATTCTCGCCCTTGAAATATAGTACCCCCAAAAAATCTTACAGATAAGTCCGCTTTTTTGATTCAACGGCCCTCCATAAATGTCCGGGCCTACAGATAAGCCTTTTTTCCATTATAACTATCCTAAAATCTTATCAAATAAAACAGAAGACTGCCAGTTGAATCTGGACTTACCTGCAGACGAACTCATTTGATGGGAGGCCCTATCAGGGCTCGGCACGTGTGGCTTTTGGAAAATGTGAAAAAGAAGTCTCAATTTTTACGAAGTCCTTTTTGCCCCTTACCCGAAACGTAAACAACCATCAAACACAACACATCGATTAAAAAAACTTCGCAATTTTTGTATATTTTCAGCCTCAAAAACAATACCCTCTTTGCTTTTGCTAAGCTAAACAAGCTGGATATCTTTTTTGTGCCAAAAACGATATCCAGCTTGTTTACAAGCCACCTGTGCCGAGTGCCTCGTGCCCTATCTGCGAGATATTAGGGTTATTCGTTTATTTGAGATACTTTTGAAACACCAAGCAATGAGGAAAAACTTGCAAAATGAATGGCGATTTTATGTAGAAGAACTTCAGTACAAACCACTGGCATACCCACTTTGGGCGTAATTGTTCGAAAGCTATGCTGAATTTGTGAACTTAGTTCACAAATTTGGTTCATAAAGTCGTTTGTTCACATAATTCACGCATTTCGACAGCAATCTCGACTTCTTCGACTAACATTTCCTGAAAAATTTCGTAGAAATCTAGCCACAGATTGACATGACCAGAGGCCTAAAACAGACAGGAGGTCACTGAATACTAAAGAGGCTTTTCACTTTCTTACCAATATGGAAAAAATCCAACTTAGTACCTGATTGCGACATTTTTATTGTTAGAGCCAGGATGAAGCAAGTTCAGATATACTTTAGCAATCAATTAATATCAAGAAGGTTGGGACATTTTTAGAGCCAAGATAAGTACAGATTAAGAAAGTATATTTTAGCAACAGTATAAGCCACAATTCGCTTGCATAGGAAATCCAATGTGAAATGCCACGCTCACTGCAGCGTTACCCAATTGACGACCAAAAAAAGTTAGCCCAATTGAGTGGTAATCTGAGAAGTAATGGATATTGAAGGGTAAGGTAGTATAGATCTATCGGAGCAGCAATTTAGGTAGATTACAGTTGAATTGAGATTAATCTACTCGGATCCATTTCTTTGAAGAAAGGAAATCGGACGGGAAATTCTTGGAAAATTGTCATTCTAATGAATTAGAAAGCGGTAAAAGTTATATTTGCAGTTTTTTGAGTAAGGTCTATGGCACACAGAGTCTAAACGCCATTGCGTCGCATAGAGATAGTGCGTGTTTAAAAGAGACATCAGACGATTAGAGGCTGAGAGAGCGCTTGATCACAGAGACGCAGACAGTGTCCGCAGTTGCGCCTAGTCTCTGCGTACGATGAACTGCCTTTATCCCCCTTTTCGTGATTCTCTTAGTAAGATTCACTTCGAAAAAAATGGAAGTTCAGTATTGTTTAGACAGAGAATTGTATTTCGTTCAGAAAAATCAAAAAAGTAAGAAAATATGTTGGTGGTTTTTTTTTGGTAAAGACGAGTTATCGGTCGCACAGAGTAAACGCCATTTTGCATCCGACCAAGACAATACATGTTCAGAAGAGACTGTAGACGGTAAAAGGACGAGACTGTGCTTGAACAGAGAGACGCAGACAAAGTCTGCAGCTGCACCCTGTGGCGCGCACTGCCTCATCTCAAGTTTGTGATTCTCTTGATAGCGTTGGTCAGCAAAACATGAAAATCGAATATTTCAGAATTTTTTTAGCCTTAGAATCTATTTAGACAGCTTCAGAACAAGCGCAGACCCCTTAAAGTACGGATAAAATTAAGGTGACTTCAAAAATAAACGTGATGAGTGCATAGCATTCGTCAAGAAGTGATCGAGGGATCTCTCTCTTGCCAAAAATAATCTAATGAAATGCCAAAAGTGCAACCATAGCCACCGAGCGTTGACACATAGATTCTAGCTCTACGAATGAAATGGGATCTGCTTCATGCAGGTTTTTCGCCCTGAAATGCAGGTGGATTGAATGTGCCGTTCGGTTTTATGTGCGTTTTTTTATCAAAGCACCCAATCCAAACACATGTATTTACACGGGAATTCGTATTATTCAGAATGGCTTATGGATTTATTGCAGTGTACTTCACAGCTTTGAAGTTGGTAGCTAGCATGCAGTAATCCAGGAGTTTTTTCTAGGAAGGAGGAGAGAAAAGGCGATGGGGAGCAAAGGCCAAAAAAAATTTGCTTTTTCTCTGGGTCAAAAAGGCAGTGTGTTGTCGAATGCAGTAGTTAAAATTTTGAAATTAGAGTTAGTTGGAGTTAGTTTAAATTCTGAAAACAACCGATAAATGTCCTATATATCTTAACCAACGCTGAGATAATTTGAAGAAGGTTTCAGGTATGCGGGTACCTGGGTTTCAACTGTGAAAATCGACCGAGGTCTTTAATTGCAAAAGTCTTAACTCATTTGATTCGTTTTTGCCCGAGAAATTCGACTCCAAACCCTAGCCCAGACCGTAATCCCTACCGTACCCGAGGCCGCGGACTGATCCGCTCGAACGAAGAATGGGCTGGGCTGAAATTCAGATAATCTTTTCATTCACGAATAAAATCATCTGGCCTGCCGCTTAAATAACAGCTAAGGCTTTCCAATCGGTATTAAAACAGAAGAACAAGTAAAGTCGCCTGCACGGAATTGCCCGGGTTGTTGTAGGCTGAACGCACGCGAGCGTGCCTGCAACGCGGCTGCCGAGTACGGGCGCTATGATGACTCATGCGCGCGAATGCCAACGTTAGCTCGCAAGAGGCACGCGCGCGGGTGCTCTTTCCGGGAGATTCCGTGCAGTCAGCTATATCTAGATTTGCCTGGATGATGTCTGTAAGAAAGCTTAGCTATTGTTCAAGCGATAGATCATATGGCTACTCACAAAACAAAGCACATTTTCTAACAGATTAGGGACTTCTGAAATCAGTCAGCTGAAAGCAAAAATCGTCACTGATCATACTGAAGTTGTTTTTGATCATTCGCAATGTTTGTGTAATAGTAGGCTACCTGGAATAAGCACGTTGCGTCGATTTGAGGATTAGATATGAAAGAATTTATGGGCCAACCTAATAGATATTCATATCAGCGGTAAGTGTAGTAGGCTTGCACGATTCAGTGAAAGTGGAAGTTCTGATACCTCAAGAACGATCCATCAATTTGTATGCTTGGTAAAGAACACGCTTTTTGAAAGAAATCGAGAGAAGGGTTTCCTTAGGAAGATTTTTCTGATGGTTTTGCAAAATCTATTAACCATAAGAGCCTTGGCAAGCAAGCCTAAAGTGTTGTTTCTCACTTTCTTCCAATAAATTTGACACAATAACTTTTTCTTCTAACCAAACTCTACCCGTTTGGTTTGGATCCACCGTTGCTATGCCTTTTCTGGGCCTGCTCAACACTGGTCCATGAATATTCCTTAATTCGAGTATACTGGCATAGGGCACTGACTACAGCAATCCTCATCCATATATCAAAGCGTAGGTTTATAATGGGTGGCAGCGACTTGAGAAATCGAAACGAAAGATGAAGGATTTCAAAAATAGATACAAAGTTAATGTGAGCTCCGCAAGGTAATCCTCTATGAATGGCGATTAAATATTTTAACAGGCGGGTAGAGGAACAAACCCCGACAATTTTTTACTGGTCCTCAAAAGACATGCTACAGAATGTGCAAAGGAGTAGCAGTCCGTTTAGGTAGCGCCTACTAGCGGAGTGCGTTCCTCTGCCCCTAGGGGACCATTGAATATGGAAGAATTTTGGCCTACATTTAAGAATGGCAAATATAAGCAGCTCCTGAGCATAAGTAATTGGGGAATCAAACTACAGATCCATGTTGACTACCTCATTTTGGTACAATTCAATCTATTTTTGAATTTTTATTCGAATTCTACATAATTTTGTAAGTCTATCTTTTCAAGCAAATGATGTTTACTTGTTGCCAGTTTGTCGGTCGCAGCTACACTTGCAAATATACGCCAAAATCAAATAAATTTAAGATTTTTCTTCAGTGGTCACTCTAAAGCTATTGGGTATCGCTAGCGTAGTGCTTGCGGTGCCAACATCTGCGCGCAAAAACTTGCAAGATTGCTATACGGACAACACTTGCGCGTGAAAAAAAGGCCATTGGGCGGCTATTTCCATAATTCGCGTTCGCTATGGCCATTTTTACGCGTAAATGGGGTGTAGGACGATTCGCACGACCGTAATGGTTTCCACACGGGACCACCGCCGCGCGCGAAACACTCTGCGGCGGCTTTTGTCTAAGCAAAACAGGGGAAGGAAAGATTTGCGGCGTGCATTACATGTTAAGACAACTCAGACAATTATTGCGACCACCCGCGGAAGGGCGCCGGCCGACGTATCATCCATGCCGCGGGTGGTGGAATAAACGCACGCCAAACTCCCGGAATCTACCCGCGGATGCGCCGATAAGTGCCTATACGAAACCCGCGGATGTCCCGGCAGTCAAACGATAAATGCGCGACATGCGTCCGCGGGTGGCCCCATATGCACCAATTAAACGCGAAAATATTTTCATAGAAATCTATGAACTCGAGTTCAAAAATTTATGGGAACACTGTTCCCATTCTTCTAGCTCTCGCATAAAGGTCAGATCTACATCAAAATTTGGCCGAGGGCCCTATTGAGTCCTTGCTAGTTATAAGCTAAACTTATAGCCAAAGACCAAAGCGTTTAGGGTACTTCAACTACCGCGGCGTATCTCACGCGGTTACGTTTTTGCTTCCAGCGTGTAAGAATTGTGGCGTCTAGAAAGGCCCGGGGCTCGTCAAAATGGTTCTGCCGGGCCGTGGCCTAAAGGGCCGCGGCTTGCCCAATAACCAAATATGCAGGGCGTCCTGTAAGGCCCGGGGCTCGCCCGAGTGTCTTGTCTTGTGCCGCGGGTGTTCCGATAAAACAGTTATGGCCCGCGGTCTTTCCCCCGCGATAGCATTGAGCCGCGGCTTGCCAAACAAATGAATCTGGGGCCGCGGCTGGTCAGTCCAAGAATTTAGCGCCCGCGCACCGCCAAAAAACGACGGTAGGGGCCGCGGATGCTCGCAATAATTGTCTGAGAAGTCAAACTCAGGGAAACGTTGGAGACCGCCCGTGCGAAAAGACCGTCTTTCCGCAAATGTTGTTGGTGCCGCAAGGGCATGAATGCATATCACAGCACAATGCCAAGGAAACCGAACAGTTGGGAAAGTTTGACTATAATGAATTTTAATATGTACTTTTGTAATTAGTGTGATTGCACCAGTGTGTCGAATTCTGGTAACAAATTTTATCACGAGCATTCAAGTAGAACAGTAGTTTTTCAAAAATGGGTCTTTTCTAGGAACAAAATCGGATTTCACCAACCAAAAATTCAAAGTAAATTTGAAGTTTGGGTTTAGCAGAAGTTTTGGACTTTGAGCATAACTTTATAAATGTGTGTAAAATTGCAAAATTTAGTGCAATTGCACCAAATGACCGCAATTACAACAAGTGCCCAGAATTGCTTCCTTGATTAGTCCAATGTGCACACAAAAAGTCAATCAGAAAGTCCTCAGACCCTGAGGTATCGCTTCCGCGAGCCAGAAGCGATGATATCCACGGAAATCTAATTACCCGGCGACACTTGAGCGAGAAATATAGCGCTCTCATAGTATTCGCCGCAGAGTTTGAGTGAGTGGGAGATGCGTAAAGAGTATTGTCGTAGGATAAAAAAGAAGAAGGAAGAAACGAAGCGAGTGATTATATTTACAAGCATAGCAACAAACAATACTCAGCTCTAGTCAGCATCGACTAGCAGCTCTACCTTTTCGCTTCGTTTCACCTGCTTACTCGATTAGACTCGCTCGGATTAATTATATGCAGTGCTCCTGCATTGCGCAGAATGACCAGTGGTCCTAAAACGAACATAATGGATGTATGATATAGTCTTGAACAAGTATAGCTAGCCTTGTGAGGTAAAGCAGCGTTCTTGGCAAAAGTATAAGAGCGAAAACATGCGCTTGAAAAGCGCATAGGCCGGAACACACCTGCGTCATTTTCCAAGCGTCAATTATTCATGGTCAACTGCATTGCGCTTGCTGAAGTGAATTTCACAACGGATGGTTTTTTATTGGAGTAATTCTGAATTTTTCCTCAATTCGACAGAAAACTGAGTGATTCAGGATATATCGTAACATATAAAGCAGGTGATTTGTCCCGTAAGTCTCGCAGAGGGTCTAAACCTCAAAACTCCGTCTAAGGAAAGGGACGAAACGGAGATAAACAAATATATAATTGTTTTTCTCTGTATTGAGTTTATGCGAAAATAATGAGTGCTCTGTGATTTGAATGCCTGATACCTTCCTTTTGAAGTAAATCATTTGCACAGTCAATATGATACAAGCAAATGTAACATGCCTACTTTTCCCACAAGAATTGATTAGGTTTAAAACCTAACTAGTCTTTAGAAATATACCATACTAACAAATCAATGCTTTCGAAAAAAACACCAGAAGCCAGTGGAAATCCGTTTTTAAAGGGTGTACATCGGAAGTAAATATAATAAGAAAGATAAAATTGATGGAAAGCAATTACAAGAAGTACTACGTTGTCAGCAAAAATCTGGCTCAAAATCCTCAATCGCAGTTTTTATCTATCTCCTTAGAAACAATTTGAAGCATACCTATACACCGATTCAATTATTTATTTGATTATTTGATTCATTATCTCACAGGCACACTGGAAGTAGAAAAGGAAAAAAATCTCAAATAGTGAAGTAGAAGACATGTACTTCAAAATTCGGATTTACTTTATTATTGGTTAATGTATCAATCAAATTAATATTGATTAATTTATCAATTAAATTAATTAATCAAATCAGATTATTAAAAGAAATTCGGATCTACTTTCTGGGACCCTTTTGAGAAACCAGGACTGCTACACGTAAATCTGTTGTTAATCCTTATCGGTCAAGTCCGACTAAAACCACTTTAATTTTCTCTATTACCCATTCGAAATAGAGCATAGAAACCCCTACAACCTTTATTATTTCGACATGAATACGCTTTGATATACAAGTCAAAAGCAAGGCGATTTCCTTGTTTTTTTTACAGTTTAGCAAGGACCGCAGAAGCAAACTGGAAAGAAACAGTACTTCATTCAGGTGGAAGTCTATGCATGTCAGCCGGAAATAACTCAAACTTCAAGGTATAAATAAGAAATTGAACTTGCCAATAATACACTTTTAGTATGCTCAAGCAAGAAATCTTTGCTTGAGCTTTGCATGAGTCAATAAAACAGACGGGATTTTTGAAAATTTATAAGTCAACGCCATGCACTAACTTAAAAATTGTTTGATTTTCCAAATGATTTCGCGTGAAATTTTCAAAGTGAACTTTTTGCAGGCAGAAGCTGAGAAGCTTGGCTAAAAGTTATAGACTGTGGTCAACGCCATGCTCCTTGACAAAACCAAATTTGCGCCTACTCTACTCTCTGACAAAGAAAATTTCTGCGAATCTTCAGTTACTCTTATCTAATAGGGGCAGTTACTGGAATCAAAAATATGAGGTCATAGAGATCCAGATAATAATATCAGGAGTCATACGGATTTTGTGAGCATTCGCTTCCTTGTAAAAATTGTGAAATACCAGGAAAACGTAGGCCAAATGTAGACTGCAGCCAGACTGAGAGCAGACAAATACTGTATTCTGGACGGATCTAGCACGATCATCGTAAACAAGGTGATCAAGGCCATTTTTGAATACATCACTTAAGCAAACACTGTCGTTCTCAGGTCCTCAAGACTCAAGGACGACAACTGTGAGCACTGTAGCATGACCTCAACGTACAATCACGTTTGTTAGTAGGTTCAAAGATTAATGAAGAAAAATAAGATTTTCTCATTTGAGATGAATTTCTTGTTACTGAACGTTGAAGGTAAAGCAGAGCATCAAGCAAAGGGGAAATTCAATTAACATTTAGAGGCTGTAATTCAATAAAGAAAGAGGTATTTAGATTCAAATGGCCTATGTTGCTATGGACGCGAGTAGGAATGAAACTCTAACTTTTCCAAACCTCTCCAATTTTTTCAGAGTTGATGAATGAAGGCAGATCTGTGAAAAAAGAATCTGATTGAGAGATTGTTTCATACGTTCTCTGTTCGTAAAACCTGGGCATTGTAGTGGTACTATCTTCTGAGAGATTGTTATTGTTGAATTGTACTAAGAAATTCTCGCACAGAGCATCCAGTCAAATGAAACACAGAGACTTTGTGAGGACTCTCAAAATAACACCTCTCTGAACTTAAATTTTTTTGCCAATTGGCACAGATTCATACATTGCTACATATGTAGATCTGATCGCATACGCCACCTACACATCATGATCCGGTCTGCTTTGGAGCGAAAATGATGGAAAAATAAATATTGCTTTTGTCCTTTATAGAATTTGCATTTCAGATAAAGCCTAGATGGATTTTTGTACCATAGCATCATTTATTAAAGTCGCCACTAAATCGATTGATGTCATCTAAATTGACTGCATCGCAGAATAGAGCTTTCTTCATAGGAAGTCACAGCGTCACGGAAAGAAGGATGTGTATTAGAAACAGGAATGGGAAAGGGAGAGACATTGTAGGTATCTTCATCATATTTCGTGAAAGACGGCTTTATTCTAATCTTTGATTCAACTGGCTTGACGTCTGGAATACGGGACTTTGTGACCCAATAAAGGCTGCGTCTCTCTCGCGCGGGTACCCTCTGATCATTAGCCTTGATTAAGTCACGAAGCCCCGCCTTCCAGCCGCCAAGCCAGTTGAATCAAACGGCGGTGCATAAAAATTTATTTCTTAATAAATTGCACGGGTTAAGCTAAAACCCAAACTCAATAAACTCGTAAACGGATTCATCATTTCTATCAAATTCGCTCTTGTTTTAGTTCAATTTGAAATACACTATTTCGTTAATATATTTTACCTTGGAAATGATTGGTATTCTGAATTGGCTCCAATACATATAATCGTCTTGTAATCGATGTAGTGAATAAATGACATTGTATTTCGATACAAGTATACAACCAGACTTTTTCTCGCACTTTCCAAAATATTATATATACCAACTTTCGATTTCCCAAGTTTTCTGGTGTCCACATTGCCTTTTTAGCTCTGCATCCTAGTCCATTTGCCCAAATTCAGCCTGGTTGGAACTGCTACATCCGTGGATTCGGCTAATCTTCTAATTATGTTTGTGGATCTACTTGGATGTACATCAAAGCTGTCAGTTACTAAGACAAAAGGCAAAGAAACGAGTGAGCTGAGCAAAAGAAGAATAAAATAATTTTAATTTTAGATTTGCTATTATAGGAGGGTATGTCCACGTAGAGAAGCAGTATCAGGGTAAAAAATAGAGTTTTCAAGTGACAAGCTAAAATTATCTTGATGTCAAGTCGGTTCTGGCATTTGGACGGAATGACGGAAATGAGCTTGTCCTTTTCTGAGGAAATGACTAAAGTTGTTGCTCTGGGTATAAATCTTTTGCACAAAAGGGCGAAGAAAGTCCATCAAGTGGATAAATGGACTTTTCTTTATTGCCGTGTCTTTCACTTGACCATAATGTTCACGGAAGAAAAAGCAGAGATTCTTAATTTCCAGCCAAGTAAGCATTGAGGACAACGCTAGATAACGCAATGGAGCGAAACAATCCGAGAGTAGCGGAGACGTCAACATCAAATGCAGTTAATGGACTATTTGGATTGGTTCGGCAAGGAGAACTCGACCAAACTCTATTAACTCTCAAGGTACCGCCCCCACGTCTCGTCCACAACCTCAGAGATTACGCAAAGGACAAACAGTAATTTAGTGAAAATAAGTAGATCATAGGGAGAAAGAAACTCAGAAAAAATTGTCTCTCTAGTAAGTCTTTATTATGAAGATTTCTAGTTGACTACTTTAGTCATTCAACCGCTTCGTTTGGTTCACCTCATTCTATTGGTCAAATCATGGAAGTGACCAGTAGCCAATGAGTGAACCGCATGAATCGACTTTTCCGGAAAACTAAGGCACCGCTTCTATAGTTAAAGGCACCTTCCACCCGAAGCCGAGATTGTCGAGATTTTGATGTAGTGCAATAGCGACAGCCCCAGCTATATGACTTCTCAAGTCCCGCTGCAAAATTGGTTGCCAAGACGAGAAAACCATTCCAGAAATTGAATGCCGCTGGGGTCGCCACGCCCCAATTCTGTAAGAACCGTGGACAAGTGCTCCTAATGCTATCCTTGTCGAAAGCAAGCATTGACAGGTAAACACTACGTGTTCCACTGTATTTGCCACGTGAAAACACGTAAAGGGCTGGGGAGAGTTCGTTCAAGGGGGTGGGCCGTGCGAGGGAATGGGCGTGGTCCCCAAAGCTCAGCATTTTCTGCGCCAATTTCCTCCTTTTGCAGAGGTATACAAAAGTCGGACTTGTGCGATAGTTCTAGATTGAGGTCCCTACTCGGTTGTGATAGTATCCTATTATCCAAATCTGCCCTGACGCTGCCTTTAAGTCCAGTTTCAGCCTAAATATTTTTAGACTACTTTGATAGACGTGGCGAACCCGTCAGCATCCATCTTCTAGGACCATTGTCGCGCTTTGCAATACCCTTTTGCAGCGGGACTTGGGCAATCACTTTCAAAAACTCACCAACCTCAGATTTGGCTTGCCTTTGAGACAAAACTCTTGGGAAGGAGAAGGATTGCGATATATTGTGGCTCGAAAATGAAATTTCATCAAATGTACCGTTATCAAAGGGAGAAAATATTTAAGAAGAGAAGAAGGTGAGGGGTCCCCAGAAATCACTTCCAGACGGAGCCTTTCCAATAGCCGATGTCACGGCCTCAGATCATTGGGACGCTTTTCGAAATGCGTACCTTACGAAAAACCTCATAAGTGACGCCCAAAAAGAAAAGTCTTTAACAAAGTCACTTTGGATGTCAATTTCAAATGTTTTGTAAAATCATCTCGAATACAAGCTACCATGAGTCATTTACAAGATTTTCAAACACCCTGCCCCTACATCCGCCACTACCTAATACGTGCAGTCAATTACATTTTCCACTTATTATAGTGTGCTCGCAGTGCCGAGAAAATGCAGCAAAATTTGCGCGTGAACAGATCTCCACGCTAATAATTTTTGCGCGCGCAAGTGGCCGGCGTTACAGCCGCAGCTACTTGTTCACGCGCAAAATTTACGGCATTTCCTTGGTACCGTAAATACAGCTTATTAACTGGAAAAACTGCTGGACTGAAACTGCATTTCAGTCCGACTATGTGTAGGAATCGATGAAAAATAACGTAGTTCTGGTAATTTTGAACTGTTCATTGGGTGACTATACCCTGCAAATAGGAACTCTTGACCAATCTTATTCACATGCAAATTACATAATAATTTTTCGTATTTGCAAAATCAGAGGGTGCCTGCTCTACACCAGAAAGAATACTTTCACCGTCAGAAGAAAGCTTTATTTTGGAATTAGAGTATTGTGGCCAACATCATCAAACATTCTTGTTACAAAAAAGCAGGCACCTCCTCCGTATGTATATATTTGGAATCATCCAGAATTATCAATAGAAACCATTTTTTAGCATATCTATGTATATCTCAAATTAAGGAAGTCGAAATAAAGGAGGGTGGATTGAAACGGAAAGGCGAGAGATTAACATGCATCGCAATATCCATTACGACATTACACGAGGGTCGCGCAAGTTGATTAGGTGCCCTTCGCCTATTACTCTGAACGACTCGAAAAGTGTTTTGCTCGCAAACGCAGAGACCAAAACATAACCGTATAGTAGTAAAAAGCACAAGTATGGGTTTGGGTCAGTTTCCTGCACTGATTTGTTTGGCATTTCTCTCTCTCTCTCTCTCTCTCTCTCTCTCTCTCTCTCTCTCTCTCTCTCTCTCTCTCTCTCTCTCTGATGGCTAGGCGGCTTCTACACATTTTGAAGCTTTGTTGAAAGTATAATTACACTCGTGAGTACGTCTCAAAACGCGCCACGCACTCAATTCATGCGCGACTGTCAATGAAAGCAATGTTTGCACAAACTTGAATTTGGTGAAAATTTGATGCAGTACAATAGCGAAGCGGCTAATTAAATAATTGTACAAATCTCGCTGCGAAAGGTGCATATTGAAGAGAGGAAATCTTTGCACAAAATGAGTGTTGCTGGGGTCACCACGCCCCCAATTTTTTTTTTTGCCTTGCATTATTCCCATACGGGGTCTGCCACTCTTATTAGTCTCCTCCATGTTTCACGGTCTAATGCTTGACGTTCATCTATTCCAAGCTCTCTCAGATCTGACTTGATTTTGTCTGTCCATCGCAACTTAGGTCTTCCTCTTGGTCGTCTGCCGGGAACCTCTACTGACATCGCTAGTCTGGTGATGTGTTCTTCCTCTCGCCTTCTGACATGGCCATACCATCTAAGCCTCCTTTCTTGCACTTTCTTGGTTATTGGGACCACTTTCATCGTTGCGCGAATGGTATCATTAGTGACGTGGTCGAGCAGCGTGACACCCATCGTCCATCGGAGCATGCGGGTTTCCATCACTCCAAGCCTTCGTTCATCCTTGCGTGAGCACGACCAACACTCGCTTCCATACAGCGCAGTTGGGCGGATGACAGTGCGGTACATCTGAGATTTCAGCTTGAGCTCCTGTGAGACTTCTTCATTTCAGCCATGCTGCGTTTATACGACTGGTTATTTCGTCTTCGAGCGTGCCGTCTGCCGCGATGCGACTTCCTAGGTATTTGAAGGACGTGGTCTTCTTGATCTGCGCGCCTGCAATCTGGATCGTCTCTGGCGTTTGAAGTCCCAGCTTCATGTATTCTGTCTTGGCGGTGTTGATCTTCAGACCGTGCAGTTCAAGCTGTTCTTTCCATATTGCTACGTCTGTCTCCAATTCCTTCCTGCTTCTTGCCATCAGGAGCACATCATCTGCATACATGACGGTCCAAGGAGGTGGATTTACGAAGCTTCTGACTATCGTGTCCATCACTGTGATGAAGAGTAGAGGGGAGAGAACGGATCCTTGATGTACACCGACATCTATGTGGTAGTCTTCCGTACGTCCTGCTGCTGTTCTTAAGTAGCTGGTGGCATCCTTGTATATCATTCTGATCCACCGAACATATTCTTCTGGTACCTCGTGCTTCCGCAGTGCCCACCATATAACGTAGTGCGGTACTCTGTCGAATGCCTTCTCAAGATCCAGGAATGCCGCGTGGAGCTCACATTGCTTTTCTCTGCTTCTCTCCATCATCATTCTGACGGTGTGAATGGCATCTGTCGTACTGCATCCTTTCACGAATCCGCACTGGTTGGAGCTCAGTATCACGATACTTCGAAGTCGCATCTCTAGTATTCTTTCGAAGATCTTCAGCGTGTGGCACATGAGACGGATAGGTCGGTAGGTGGAGCAGTCAGCCACGTCGCCTTTATTCTTCCATATCGGTACCGTCGTACTTCTGCGCCAATCATCGGGGATATTCTTCGACTCGACTATCTGATTCAGAAGACGCGTTAGCCACGAAACTCCAGCCTCTCCACACTGCTTCCAGAACTCGCTGGGGATGTCATCGGGGCCTGTCGCCTTGCCGCTCTTTGTCTTCATTATGGCGGTACGGACTTCATCTTCAGTGATTGCTGGTACTGGTCCATTCACGGGTTCGGATGTTACGGTGGACGCATATTCGTTGTTTGCTGACGCCATTTTTGCGAAGTGCTCCCTCCATCTTTCATTGATTTCCTGCGGCTTCCTCAGAATTCTTCCGTGCGCGTCCTTGATGTGGTAGAAGTGTTCAACGTCTTTTGCGGCATTTGCTCGTCTTCTAGCGATCCGATATACTTCTCGTTCACCTTCGCGAGTACGCAATTTGCCATACAGTTCTGCTACGTATGCTTCTTTCGCTTCTCTGACTCTCTTCTTGGCTTCTCGTTTCGCTTCTAGGTACTTCTGGTGTGCATCTTCTGTCCTTGTCTTTTGCCATGCTTTGTACGCCATCTTCTTGCTTTTTATCACTAGCTGCACTCCATCGTTCCACCACCATGTTTCCTTGTCAAGCTTCCTTCTTCCTGGCTTCGTGCGCCCAAGTAGATCGCCAGCTATCTGATGGATGTTGTTCTTCAGATTCGTCCAGGAATGATTTGGATCACTTCCCACTTCTGGCAAGGCGGATTCCATTAGCGTTCTTGTACGGGCGTCGTTCTTGAGTTTCCACCATTTGATGCGTACTTCAGCTTCTGTCGTAGCCATCCTTTTCCTGTCTATTGGTACGTTGAGATCTAGTATTAGTGGCCGATGCTGTGGCACGCAATCTTCTCCTGGGATGACTTTGCTGTCTTTCACGTACTTCAGCTCGTTGTACCGTACACTCCAGAAGTCTATCTGCGATTTGCGTCCTCCACTGGCATACGTGACGAGGTGATTGGCCTTCTTGATGACCACGCCCCCAATGTCATATTTAAAAAAATGACCCGAACTAGACTCCAGAGTAACCTGCGACCTAAAATTTCGCTAAAAGGGAAGGATACCAACATAATCTGGCAAATCAAAAAGAGACGCATAACAGCAGACTCGTCTTCAAACTGATTTCAAATCTGCTTTCAGTTTCTGCGAACAACTTTTTGAATGGAGTTATGAGCGTTTGAAAGTCCAAATTTGTCAAATCCAAGTGGCATTGAATTAGCGAAAAGTTCTATGAAAATGCCTGGAAGTGGGAAATCAATCTTGCGTCAAGCATACCGACTACAAAAAAAAAGAATAAACTCCATTAGAAGTCCCCATATTGTTTTTGTGCAGATATTCTCTAATTATGCCACTTGAGACTGGACAAAGTTAAACTTTCAAAGCTTATAACATTTCCGGAGAGTTGTTCCGCAGAAACTGGAAAGCAGCGTTCGCATCAGCGTTCAAAGACGCGCTTACTGATATAGGTAAATCTCTTCTTGATTTGCCAAATGACTGCGGCTGAGGTCAATAAGAGACGAGTTCCTATTCCGGGATTAACAGCTATGTAGTTGTAGTTGGCTGGTGTTTTCAAAAAGATGCGTCGCGATCGCGTTCTGGCCGTTTTGGATGCTTGAGCGAAATGTGACAGGTACCTACTTATGGTTTTGATCCTCTACCGTCACACTGGTTAAAGCATTTCTTCTAGGAGAGTTCCTCACGGACTAGCCAATCATCAAGATTTCTTTCAACTCCAATGAGTCCGAAGAACGTTCGTAAAAACTTCTAGAAGTTTCATTCAATCTTTTCAACCCTCATTTCTGCCATTTTGTCCCTGGGTCAGCAGTTATTCGTTTCCGGGCGCGTTCGTCGCGGCGCGGCAATTCAAATACTTTGAACGCCATCCCGCTGACCTCAATAAGTCATCGATGCTGCGCAATTAAAAACTTCCTTTCTTAGATATTTGCTGAATTTGGATTAACTAGGGAGTCTTCTGAGTTAATTGAGCAAAAATTGTGAATTTTGCAACTGCTTACATCAAAAAAATTAGCACAAAATTTAATCTTCCAATTTTTTTAATCGTTCTTATCCCTGACAACAATCTTCTATCCAGTTTCACATTTTTTTCGATATTATGGTTGAGCAATATTTCTTCAGGAATTTTATTCGCATTAGCGATCAGTTTTTGATCCCACTCTTTTAGAAACAAAAATTGATTACTCACCAAAGAAACTTCGAGCCCGAGACATGGTCTCACCCTTTCGTGTAGGAAGAACAGTCGATGCGAGAAGGTAAGCTCTGATTTCTTCTATTTTCCAGTTGAGTAAATCATACTTCAATTTTTTTCTTAAGACTGTCTGTCAATGATTCATATCGAGATGTAGAGAATAACATAAGGAGGACTGTGGCAAAACTGAATGAGTTGTGGGATCAGATCCACATGTCAGAATCAGCAAGGTATTTGTACATCTGGATTGTTTATTCAACTAAAACATATCGAGTCGAATTGGATTTTAGGGTCGCCCGAGTTGGTGTGGCTTTCGGACATATCGCAAAGCTACTCAGCGATATGGTAAGGTTTCAGCGTTTATCATTTCAGTATTTTTCAGCATTTAGTCTGTTTTAATAGGTTACATCCGAAGAGAATATGGTTGCCGCGGTAGGCACAGATATCGAGAATGGACTCAACAAAATTGATAGGATGCGTTCTCAACTGAAAATGGAACCTTGGGAAAATACTAAGGCTCCTCCGGGATCTATTGAGCTTGTGAGTTCAGGCATATAAGTTTAAGTTGCATTCGCATAGTTTTTTTCAAAAGAAGGTGATTTTTTTCGTTCTTGCCAAATTATACATTGAGTTACATATTGTTAAGCTCAAATCCATCGAAAAGGAGTTGAAGAAGTTGACGCCACTTTACGAGACTAGGAAGCGAGAGCAGGATCAGCTACTGGAACAGCTTACACAGTTGTCAAACCGCCTTGGAATCGATGACGAGATCGTCACAAAAAAGGATGAAGACGTAAGTATACAACGTGCAATGTTTTTCGTCTATAGCATGTAATAACTTTCTATAACTTTTATGGTTTTTACTATCATGTCGTTATATCTAGTCCCTCAGTGGTTCGTATGGAAAGTTCTGTCGCTTCATTCTTAGGATTTATTACTTTGCGCTGTTTCAACAATTTGCATACTTTTAATGATTTTATTTGAAATCAAGTCTTTCACTTTTAATATTGTCTTGACAAGCTTCTGTCAAACACTGACTGTAGGAGGAAAAATAGAAGAAAAGGACCTTGTAATCTTTGATTGTTTCAAATTAGGTCGCCTGAAAAACCTGGAACGCTGCAGAAAAATCTGAAATCGTCAGTACAAGAGCTTTCTAACCTACTGTCTGCAGTCAGTGTAAAGCTGTTTGGACGCCTCCTTGAGAATCACGAATTCCTAGTTCACTACAGAAAATGCCCAAATTAATCAGTTTGCCACTTTTTTCGAAAATCATATCTTTTTGCAACACGTCTAGCCAGCACAAACTTGTACATTTGCAAAGAGTAGGTCACAAAGCCCTGCATTGACAATTTCAGATTTTTTCGCAGCCTTCCAATTTTTTGACTAGCCATTTCAAAAGAATCAAAGCTTATATGTTCTTCTTTTTCCATTTTTATCTCTGCGGTCAGTGGGTAGTAGAAACTCAGCAAGAAAGAATTCATAAGCGAGAGATTTATTCCTTCCATAATTACAAGGAACAGATCAATTCAGATAGCGCAAAGTTACAAATCTTTCAAAATAAGGCGACATAACTTTCGGGGCGATCTAACATTCAAAAAAGAGTCTGGCGATGCTTTTTTACGTCGATCATTTTACATCAGTGGGATCCTCACTCTCTTTTCATAGCGTCAAATGAGATCGTTTCGCTGCAAGAGATGCATTGATAAGTGGAATCATTTAGCTAAGTCATGTCTTTAGGACCTACTTTCCGTTGATAAGGTTCGTATGCTAGAAGCACGCCGTCTCAAGTTGGATGACATGCTGCAGAAGAGAATACGTCAAGCTTCGCAATGGCAGGCGGATATGTTGAAATTTTCACGTAAAGTTGGTGAGTCGTGCTGACTGAATACGGTCACTCATGTTTTTGTTCTTTTTCCTAAAGGACAACACTTCATTATCCCACACTGTTCAAAATCTATGTTGTTAGACGTCGGTGAACAAGATTTTTGAAATTTCCCACATATGACGTGGTCGAGATTGTGGTGTTCAGTGGTTAACACGAACACGATAGTCGATTCTCATTCTCTAGTGTGTTTGTTCTTCCTGATCTCGTAAAGCGTAAGGCCTCGTCCATATTTCACGCAATTGTTGCTTCCTCGACAAGACAACTGTTACGAGTCCATTGCATGCCAATCATCTTGCTTTTCGATTGTGATAGTTAGTCACGATTAGTCGTGTTGACGTACTTGAGAAAGTATTCGACCATGCAGGAAGATCGGCATCTACGAACTCGTAACACTTGTCTTGTTGGAAGAATCGCGAGGCGATGAAGAAGTGTGAACTATGCCCGAGACCTAACACTGGTAAATGGTAATTTTAACTTATAGGCAGCTCAGTGGATCCGGATGACGAAAACTTGCAGGTCATCCTCAAGCTCGATTTTACCAAGGAAGATGTCTGCTTGTCCGAAACTATGATGGGTAGTATCGAAACTTATCATGCCCAGGTAAGAATTTTCATTCGATCGACAGTGCTGACAGATGTAATTTTTGTTTACAGTTGAAAGAAATGTATTGCGAGCATGTGCAAGAGAAGGAGTTCCGTTGGACTGAATTGCACGCTCAGCTGACCGAACTGTGGGACCACTGTCATGTGGCAGATATCGAACGAACTATCCCGGCTTCCTATGATCCAGGTATCTATTGGCACTGTTGGAGCCTTTTTTTAGGATTTTTCAGAATATTTCCATCATTTCTAGAGAGCCACACTGAAAAAGACTTCGAAGAGATGTCAAATGAAATATGTCGATTGGAATGCTTGTATGAAGCTCGGAAGGAAGTCTGTGATGTTCTGACAAAGTTTGTTCACTCATTTTTTTGGACTCTCATTTTTTCTCTAATGATCCCTTTTCGCTGCAGATGGAAGGACAAATGGGCCGAAAAAATAGCAATTGAAGAGAAGAAAAAGAATGTGGATTATTTTCAGAATCGTGGAAGAGAGAATAATGTGTTCTTGGATGCAAAGGTAGACAGCTTAGAAGTTTTACCTTTTCGTGATGTTTCACTGTTAAGATTGAACGAACCCTGAATGAGTTTACATTGCCAAAGCTGCTAAAATCTCTGATAACTGCATATGACAATTATCGCGAAACTCATCCCGATGATGACATAAGGTAGTATCTTACATTTCTCAAAAATCGCTAAAATTAATCTTGTTGCAGAGTGGAAGGTTTTACACCGCCAGATTATGTGAAATGGGTAATCGATGAGTATAATGCTAGTAAGGAACTCGAGCGCAAATCCAGAGTAAGTGGCTCTTCACGGTTGTTTTTGTCACTCTTTCAAATTGCACTTTCTTTCTGTTCTTGTATTATTCATTGTTTGCTTTCATTTCGAAGCTTTTTAGCAGCTACAGCGAAATATGGTGTCTACAAGTGCGCTGCGCACACCGCAGTCAGCTCGAGGGAAGCTGCCACCAAGGCCAGTAAGCTCCTCCAAGCTTGAACCCTTTCGAAAGGTGAGTAGATAATTGTTCACAAACTTCGTTATTGAATGCTTTGTCGTTTTGAAATGCCTGGATACTTTCTAGTGGAGTGATACATCTATACTTCAAGAAGTATTTACTTTTATAGCGTCTTCGCTACGACTCTTCTCAATCCACTCTGAGTCCATGCTTCAACTCCACAACGGCGTCTATACCTAGCATGATTACGCCAACAAAGCGAATCAAGGTAACCACAAACTTTCTCGTTCCACACTACATCTGCTTCAAATCTTCAGGGTGGTCCCAAGCATTCTTCTCCCAAGCATTCCTCTCCAAAAATAAGAAGTGCTGAACGGAAGACTGGGCTCTCGTCATCAAAAACACCACACAGGCTCTCGTCATCGAAAACTCCGCACAGACTCTCATCATCCAAAACACCGCGTTTTACACGTTCTCCTTTTAGATTTAGAAATAACCATTGATCAATTTTTTCCAACTTTTACTATTGTGATTATATAACCCGGACTTTTACTTAAGTACTGTAATATTCTTGTTTTATAGGTGGTCGTACGCCAAACAAAGGTGGCTTTTTAAGGTACTTGTCTAATCTATTCTCCATCTGCTCTTCATTTACGGCTTAGATGATTTTGTAAATATTCATAGCTATTCTAACTGACTGAACAATAAACCATAGTTAACAGTATACAATCAACTGCTTTCGATTTGAGATTAGTAGAGAAATTTAGGCATTCGTCTTGTCAACAGTTATTTCATCGAAAACAAATCGTGCATTTTGGACAGCGTAAGCGTTGAAAGAGATTTGGTAAAGACTGGACACTATAGTTAGAACCGAATATTCGTATTCGAATAATTTATTCGAAATATTCGACTATTTAAATAGTCGAATATTCGAGAAAGTCCGATTATTTGATGATAGTTGACTAGATGAAAAAGGTCTTTATTCGAATAATTCGTTCATTCGACGATTAGGAAAAATAACTTAGCCAAATATTCGAAGAATTTTAAAAGACAGTTATTCGAACACTCGATTATTCGAGAAGTTTTGAAAACAGTTGTTAGAATATTCAAGTATTCGCCTATTGCGTTTGGTTTGAATATTGCATTCGAATATTCGATGATACCGTTTATTCAAATAGTCAAATATTCGATCAAGTTCGGTTGTTAGAATACTCGAAAATTCGAATGGAATGTGTCCATATCCGAATATTCGAATTCGAATTGTAAAAATCGGAAATCGAGTAATATTTGTTCATTCGAAAAATTTTCAAAATTCAATTATTCGATATTCATTTGTTCGAAAAATTATCAAAATCCAATTCTTCGATATCGTTCATTCGATGAAAATTTTCGTTTGTTACAACTATTCTGTTTAGATCTTATATATAAAGCTGAATGTCTGTTCGTATGCATGTCTGTATGTCTGTACCAGCAAATATAGGCAAAAAATTTCAACAGTCTTTATGAAAACAGTGATAAGAATATAGTACGCGACATTGTGATAGATGGTGCATAGCAAAATCAACCAAAAAAGCGATTGTAACTTCGAATCGCATATCCACGGAACTTCGATGTGGATTCTGCACCAACGGAGTGGAAGACTCAATAGAAATAGCTGCTGGCCGAGCACTTGCGCAAATTTTGGTCCGAACCTTTAGAGATCAACACCTACTCAGATAATCGCCGGGGAGAGGCGGCCATGCGATTTATGGGCAAGCGGACACCGGAAAAGTAGTTCGCTGATTTCTTGCGCTCCGCTTGCAGGAATTTGGAAGAAAGTTGGCCAATTTCTAGTCGAATGCTCGAAAAATCATCTCAGTTTTTCTATAAATTAGTTGCGGCGCAGTGGCCGCAATAATCTATGAAAAAACCGCAATTGCATATTTTCCGCGGATTTTTTCGCGAGAATATAAATTACTGAGGGCCGCATGGTCCTTTGTAAAGGGCCGCACAGCTCTTAAGCACCTCCCGCAAGAGAAAGTACCCCAAATTCGGGAAATTAAACCATCGATGACACTCCTGCCACATAGAGTCTCACCTTTCTCGGCGTACGCCCGAACAGCGTAAAAAGAGTCTGACCGCTTGCTGAAAGTTTGGCCAGAGCTCGCTGATAGAGTTTATTTGACGAGCGCCTGCAGAAAGTTCTGTGTTGCTGCCCGCTGGCACAATATGCGACAGTAAAGGAAGTACTGCCCGCTGAAGGTTTGGCCACGCCCCAAAATTCTGCTGACCGCCTGCAGAAAAGCGCGAGTTTGCGGACCGCCTGCCCCGGGGATGGCGGCGTAGCAGGAGGAACCAAAGGCCCTGCCGCCATATCCGCAGGAGGCAATTAAGAGCGCAAGCACTGTGGGGAGGATTTGGCAAGGATCCAAAACAACTTAGCAAAGATTGAAGGAGACCATATGAGAACGTATTTCATAACTCTGCCTGGGAAAAAGCACGAGAAATACGAGTAAAAGTTTTGAAATCTACTTTTCATGGCTTCTCTTAATGAGATAACTGTCATTCGAAAAACTCGCCATAAAGAATTTTCACGATTCAAGTTGGAAAATGGAGGGGAAGGTAAACTTAAAGTTAACAGTCCAAGATGAAACCTTGAATTGATAAATTAAATGATTGCAAAATTGTGTTTGAACCAAATTGGAAATTTTTCAGAAATTGAGATTTTGCATCACATTGACGTAAAAATTTCTGTAAGTTGTAGATTTATCATTATGGTTTTCAGATGGTTCATGATTTGAATTCGAGCAAGATTTCGTGAACAATTTCTTAATCTTCAATTTCCTACTACCGATTTTCAGCGTCACGATTTGACGATTTGAAAATCTTGAAACTTGAGTATAAGTAGTTCGACGTAGCTAATGTATTTCTGGGGATATTCATATCCAAATATTGAACGTAAATGAAAAGTGAATTCCGCTTTCATTTCTCCTACAAATGCGGCTGAAAACGCAGATTACAAAACTGCCCACTTATTTCTCTAGCGTTTTCCCCAGCGAAGTTACGAGGTAAGTTTTCTTGCGAACATTTATGGATTCCTGCTAAGTTTTCTTGGATCCTGGCCAAATCTCCGGCGCAGTGCTCGCGCCTCTAATTATCTCCTGCGGACACTGCCGGCTAGGCCTTTGGTTCCTCCTGCGCGTCCTCCCCCGGGGATTATCTGAATACCGCAAAGCGAGCAGCCAAGGTGGCTCGCCACCAGCTTTTTATGGCTATCTAAATTGAAGTAGTAGGTTATCACTCAAAACCTCCGTAAATTCTGCAAAAAACCATCTTATTATAGAATTTTGCAGAATGCTGTGGATTTTGGATAAATGCATGTCACACGTAAAGAATAGAATTTTCGAACATTTCGGGATTTTTTCAGTTATGTTAAGCAGTATCCCAGCTTCCGTTATTGAAGAGCTAAAACTTTTAAATTCCCTTTGTATCACTACTGATGGTTTCGGATGTCCATAAAAAATAAATCTGAATAGTTGCAAACAGATAAAAGAGATATGAGAGAATAATTTCAAAAATGGAAAAATGGAGATTGAAGTTTTATTGGAAAACTGCCTTTATATTTGTAACTCATGTTTAAGAGCGAAGCTGATGCTAATGAATAGTTCTTGATCCTTTTCCGATCTATGTTAGATGAGAGCTTTGCTTTGCCTGTGCAAAAATATTTTAAAGTCTTTCAGAAAAGCACGAAAAAAATTTAACAAAAGTTTAGCGATCTATATTATGCTCTAAGTTTGAACAATGGTCTGATGTATTTCTCAGGCATTTTTTTCAGCAAGTGATGAGCTGTCCGAGAGGATAAATTTGAATTTGTCACGTTTAAGAAGGCTCTGGCGGAAATTTTATAGGCCTCAACCAAATACATGGCATAACAATCTCGGTGGCGGCTAGAACAAATGTCTGTATTGATAAAAGTATTTGGAGCTAGCAAGGACAAAGCAAAGAATCACTTCACTTGGCCGAGGAACCAGTTCCTCTGTTGTTGTCGCATAAGTAAATATTGTTGTTTCATTGGCGCTAAATGTCTCTGACTGATAACCACACAACCGGGCAATTTCATTTGAAAAACACGACTGTTTCTTCGCACATGGCATGAATACCATTTTCTTTGTCGTGTATTTATGCCTATTTCGATGCGCAAATGGTGCATTATGGGATTTAGTGACAACGGCGAGATGCGTATTGGGTTATTATCCTTGGGTGAGTTGCGTAACCTTTGCTTTGTTAGATAAGCACAATGGACACTCAAAAGCCACCACTGTGATATTATTACAAATTACTCCAGATGCTTATCAAATATGGATGCTATTGTGGATTTGGACATATTGGAGACTATGCTGAACCGGTAGATGGTCGCGATGAGTAATAATTCTTGTGGAAAAAGCAGAGCAGCAGATTCACTTATCTTTCAGATGCTGCAAAATTCATGATGAGTGCTACGGAAACCTGACCAAAAATAGGATTTGTCATTGTGCGCTGCAAGAGTACTTCACTCCTTACAAAAGGGACTGCTACATGATGAAAAGTGTAACTTGCAAAGGTAATCTCAAGGCGTTTTGAAATATTCTCAAAGTATCTTCTTGACTTAGATTTGAAAGGAACCTGCGGGCGCGGACTATGCGACTGTGATGCAGCAGTGGTGGAATGTTGAAAAGGTATCCCGAGCCAAAGAAGAGACTACCATGCAAGCGTAAAACAATGACTAAGACCGATACTTTTCAATTTCGATTGCCATCCTAATGCCAACATATAAACGAAACATACGGCAAAATCAAAAAATTTACAACCTTATATATGAACTATTTGTCTGTCTGTGTATCTTGTGTATGTATGTTCCGCTTAGCATTTTTTGTTTTCTACACCGACTCGGATCAAACTTTGCACACATGCACTTCGGGAAGGGACGGACGTTGGTCACTTTTCGTTATCGATCGGTATCTCTCTTATGATTTCTGGGTGAAGGACTGTATGTCGCCGAATTTGGAAGAGTCGCGCGCGGATTCCCTGCAGGAACGCATGTCCGCGCTTGCACAAGGGTGCGTATTTGTCGCAAATGACCGTGGGAATCGCCCTTTTTCGGCGACATATAGTCCTCCACCCTGGATTTCTTGCAAACGTTGAGCTAAGGGGCTGGGAGTTGGCACGGCGGAGTAAGCATGCTGATTACGAATACAATGGTAGAATTATCGACTACTCTTATCGATTTTACCGATTTTCTTACAATGCCCGAGCTACGGAGCTGGGAGTTGGCACATGACTCAGACAAATCTGCGCGCAGGCGGCGCGCACTGAATCAGCGAGCGATGTGCCTTCCCGCCGCCTGTGTGTGCAGTGCGCGCCGCCTATGGATTGAGGTCCGCCGCCTGCGCGCTACGAGAAAAATTTTGGCAGGAATCTGCTTGGCTTTTTGTTGTCGGTCTGAATATCTTATGTTTGTTGAACAATGTAGTTTCACAACTATTTTATTAACGAATAATATTTACAATTTTCAAACTCAACAGGCTTTTAACACAAATTGCAACAAAAATACAGAATTTACAGGATAATGCTGTCTTTGACAGCTGGCATTCAATACTATTAGCTTAGGTAGTACTTACAAAATTCACAGACATTTCAAAGTCAACATCAACAACGTATTTACATTCAAATGTGATATCAATAAGACGTGTGTATGAAGTAATGAATACAATGAAGTTGATAGTAACAAATGCAACAGTATGATGAGATAACTTGAAATAACCGCCAATAAAATCACTAAATACTTTGATAGATAGCCTGAACATGTATACATAGATATAAATACATAATATATGTACAGTTTTGGAGGAATAAAATATGAAAACGCGATAGCAATGAACAAAACGCGGACATGCTTGATCAGCCAGAATTAAATGCTCATAGACTTCATATACCCAATTCAACCACAGGAATCAAACAATTGAATGACGGTGACATGATGGGTATAAAATAAGAATTGGGATGGATGAGACATGAATGATCTGGATCAGCCTCGTCCTCGTCAGTTTTCGTAATGGTCTTTGTTCTATCAAGGGTTGATTCCATCAGTCGGCCCTGCTAGCCGCGAGTGCGCGCCGCTTGCGCGCAGAATTGTCTGAGGAGGTGCAACGACGCAAGAAAGCGTTATTGATTGAAAATGAGCGTCCCCGTGTCACGGGGTCAATATGATTAAGAACCAGAGGTAGAATAAAAGATATGCAAGACTGACTGAGAAACAAGAGTGAATTTGGATGGAATAAAAGAGGACGTGCTACAAAAAGGCAAAAAAATCGCATACTTGATTTCAAAACAATTTAGAAATAGAAAAAGAGGTGAAACAACAGAGTAAAGGTGAGGTAATAAACAAGACAATACCTTGTGTAAAAAAAAAACAAAGAGGAACGAGGAGAAACGATTATCTGCAAAAAATTCTGCATTTACGCGCGAAAGCAAGCTCCCCTTTCGCTTACGTGATGCTACAGAAAGTTTGCGCGCCGCCTGCCGCACACTGTGTCTGCGCGCCGCCTGCGAACATGCATTGCGCGCCGCCTGTGCGCTGCAGGGCCACGCCCACAAATCACGGTGCGCCGCCTGCCCTGCTGGCCGTGAGTGCGCGCCGCTTGCGCGCAGAATTGTCTGAGGAGGTTTAGCGGGTATGCTTTTCGAAAACAAAACGGGGCACGGAATTGGCATGTGGATATAGGCATAGCGAAAGGTACAGAGATAGGGTGGGACCTTTATCATAGCGTTTTGATAGGACCGGGCGGAGCCGGGTATGCCAGCTTATACGATGATTAGAACAAGCGTGTAGAAAAGCCAGAAAGACAAACATATGCTGTATTTAAACAAAATTGCCTTTGCGATGAAGTTTGTAGC
Source organism: Cylicocyclus nassatus (assembly GCA_958299035.1). Taxonomy (NCBI): domain Eukaryota; kingdom Metazoa; phylum Nematoda; class Chromadorea; order Rhabditida; family Strongylidae; genus Cylicocyclus; species Cylicocyclus nassatus. The sequence continues at coordinate 38,839,143 of CATQJL010000001.1, read as the reverse complement.
TTTGGAGAAGAACCAATCTACTTGAAGTTAGATTTGTAAGTGCCCGGAAACTTTCTTTAGGACCTAATAAACTGGCCTGAAAACCAGAAATCGTGCCTGTTCATGGACTGCAGATTACCGTAATCCAACCATAAGACATTGTTGCAATGAGCAAGCATGATATTCGTAATCTGCATGCTTGAAACACCCTCTAGGGAAAGTTTTGAGTAAATTTGAGACTTTGACAACCAACTCACACCTATCAAGACCTATCACCTACCCAAGAAAATGGCGCCATCTTGCGAATTTAATATGACATATCGTCGATTCGTTGGCCGTACGGACTGCTCAACCGCTGCGGACCACATGCGGCGCGCTTAAAATGTTGCAAGAGCGCGATTTTAACAATGGCGAGTTTGTATTGGAGCAAACGTTTTACCTCGCGGCGCGTGCTCCGCGGTTATGTCCAGTCCTTACAGTCAACGAATCGACGATACATGTTCAGCGTGCTAAATAGCCCCTCTAGTCCAAATTCCAGCCAAATCTACAATTTCTCCTACCGTACACCTACCATACAGGGGACGTTTTCATGCAGAAATAGAGTGACAATCGTGACCAGTCAGCATGTCGACTAACCTCTCTCTGCAGAACTTCAGCAGGATCTGTGTTTTGGACCCCACATCGTATACCTACCGTAACCTCTCAAAAAATCTCATCCTCTCCTAATCTCGTCCTACCATGCGAAATAAATCCATTTTCGTGATTAGAACATCAAATAATCCCTGTATACAATGTTTTAGCGATAATCAAGATTTTTCACTTCTGGGTTGTGTCTGGAGTAGTACAAAAGGAAAGCAGATTTGAAATGATCGTTTGAAGACGCATCTACTAGTTTATATCTCGTCTTCACTCGCGAAGAGGAGTAATATCCTCCCATCATGCGACAACTCGTTACGAGGAAAACGCAGAAAATTCTGCTTTTGACATAAACGCAGATATACTGAGCCGGGATTGTCAAAATTCACGTAGACCAACACGTTGTGAAAATACTACTACGAGTATATTTGTGACAACATTCGTCCTCTTCTATCTCCCGCACTTTCTGCCCGGCGTCGCCCCGTCACAATGTCACCGCTCCGCAACCGCGCGCATCGGATCGATGGTGTTGAGATTTGAACGCTGCGCCGATTTTTTCCTTTCTTCACCGGCTCATGATTCTGTAATGAGCAAATTTGTATCATTTTATGGTCATAAAAGACCTGTGATTGGTTTACTCCGACTGTTTATTAATTTAATCATTCCTAATTTCAGGTAAACAGGAGCAAATTCGACAAAATCAGACATGAGGAAAGGGTGAGTGTTTGGTTTGATACATTGCGGAGATAAAGTCACAGTTATGTTTTACAGTGGTAAGCGAAAGCGAGAAGATGATGATGGTGACGTTTCCATGCATGGTGACGATGAGGATAGCCGAAGTGGCGTTGCTGTGAAGGTTGAACCACCTAAAGGTTTGGTTTGCTTTGGCTCAGAAATCTTGTTTTAACGGCGTGATAGTGTCAATAACTTTTAACATCTGTATTTTCGAATCTGAATGGTTCCCGGTTAACCAGTTTAGCACAGGGCTCGGCACGGGGTGGCAAAATGAAGTCCCATTTGATGTTCAGAATTGCGTACGAAGCCCCTTTGGCCCTAAACTCTGAACGTATCCCCCCCCCCCCCCACCAAAAACGGAACGTCGGCTAAAAACGTCGAATTTTTCTGTATTTTCGGCCACAAAAAGATATCCTTTGCTTTTTGTTTCAAAAACGATATCCAGCTTGACCCGGTGCCAGCTATGCCAAGCCCTGTTTTAGCAGGAAATATAAGCGAATTACGTGTATACGGCGCAACCATGAACTGTCATTCCGTGTTAGGAAATGTATTCAACGATATAATTTCAGCATATAATTGGAACCTCCACAGAAATCAAAGTATGTGACCATAGGGCCTCCTCTGCATGTTTATTTATTTATTTTTTGATGTCTCAATCCGACTGAGTTTGACCATCACAGCGAACTCTGCTTTAAGTTCTAGAATCAAGTTTTGTGTTCAAAAAAATGCCCTTTATCTTCGTCCTTTCGATATATCATAATTGATAACTGGTAAAAAATCTGTGTTGCAGCTCACTCTTATCTTAATGACCCACACAGACTGTTCAAAAGAGGTGAGATCAGATGATTTTCTGAGTACAAGGGGTACAAAGTGCATGAATTTTTGATGATCTTTTCTTGAGTTGATGATGGGATTTAGTTTATATGAATTCGAACATTGCATTTGTTGGGGCTAAGTAACTTCTATGTAGAGGCTGAAAGGTTCTTTTCAGGTCGCGAAAAAGATCCCGAATTCTCTGCTCCCAAGGGCCAGAAGCTTACAGATTTAGACGACGAATCGCATCATGCTGCTGGAAAGGTTCTGTCCTCTGCTTTTTCGATGTCTACGTCTTTTAATCAAATATGTTTTCTTAGGAAAGCGAGGGCAATGTGATTGAACAAACCCATTATATAGTTGTTCCATCATACGCGTCTTGGTTCGATTACAATGCGGTGCACCAGATAGAAAAGCGAGCCGTACCAGAATTTTTTAATGGCCGTAACAAAAGCAAAACACCGGAAGTGTAAGTTCCCTTTTTTGGCTTTCCAAGTACATTTAACACTTACCTCTATCGTTCATTTTTTGAGGTACCTATCGTATCGCAACTTTATGGTCGACACTTACCGGCTTAATCCATTTGAATACCTTTCTGCCACAGCATGTCGAAGAAATCTTGCTGGTGATGTCTGCTCAATTGTCAGGTGTGTTGCTTTATTCTCGCAACTTTTAGTCTTTTGGAATATGTTCTATATAGGGTGCACTCATTCCTTGAGCAATGGGGCTTGATAAACTACCAGGTGGACTCAGATGCTCGTCCTGCACCGATTGCTCCTCCACCGACTAGTCATTTCATGGTTTTGGCTGATACTCCTACAGGTGTTCAGCCGATATGCCCTGTTGTGTCGAACTTTGCAGTAAGTCAACGTTTTACCTGTTCAATTGAAGCATCGCTATACCTTAATTTAGCCGGAGAAAAAGGATGAAGATGCTGAGAAAACGCCTATTGATAAGTTGTCTAATGTAGGACTCAAGACCGATCAGTATCAAAAACAACTCGCAGCTATGAAAGTATATTTTTTGTGTTCATGTGAGATACTTCTGTTCGGTATATCTGACTTGTCTTCAGACTAAGGGAGCTGCTCCAGGACGTGATTGGACTGATCAAGAGACGCTTTTGCTGCTTGAAGGTTTGGAGATGTTCAAGGATGACTGGAACAAGGTGAATTATACAGCGTATATAATGCTATGCTAACAACATCTACTGGTCTTGTTGTTCTATGATTTCTGATTACATTTCCATATATTTTGTTACCAGGTATCCGATCATGTTGGATCGAGAACTCAGGATGAATGCATTCTTCGATTCCTTCAGTTGCCCATTCAAGATCCATATCTTGGATCAGACGAAGCAAATGGTCCTGGAAGTGGTGACTCTATCTTAGGTATGCTGAAAGAGGCGCTCCAAGTTTTTTATCGTAATCACTTTCCTCATTTATAGGACCTCTGGCCTTCCAACCCATTCCTTTCTCCCAGTCGGGCAACCCGGTGATGTCCACGGTAGCGTTTCTAGCATCCGTGGTCGATCCAAAAGTTGCACAGGCAGCCACGAAGGCAGCGATTGAAGAGTTCGCCAAGATAAAAGATGAGGTAAGCTGAGTTAAATGTGATGTGTCGGTCACTCTCTCAAGTTATTTAGGTGCCGGCATTGATGGTCGAAGCACATGCGCGAAATGTACAAGCGCACGAGGAGAAAACAGGCGTGCTCGATGGAACCGTAGGTCTATCTAAATCCGGGATCGCTACTGACGAGAAAAAGGAAAAGGAAGAGGGCGAGAAGATGGAGACGGATGAGAACGCGAAAAAAGCAGATGATGCTACCATCGAGCACGCAGCTAAAGTGGCTGTAAGCGAAAATGTCCAAGCTGCTGCTGCGGCTGCTCTCGCCGCTGCCGCAGTAAAAGCTAAGGTTAGCGCTTATTTTCTAAAAGCTTCTTTTTTGTCAAAATCAAATGTTGATCAATAATTTACTTGCAATTTAGCACCTCGCCACCATCGAAGAACGCCGAATCAAGTCATTGGTGGCTCAGTTGGTGGAGACTCAGATGAAAAAGTTGGAAATGAAGTTACGGCACTTTGACGAGCTAGAGCAAATTATGGATAAAGAAAGAGAGGCTGTGAGTTGCTCTCGCATTCCTCTCCTTTTTTGAGTTGCCTTAATTAGAATGTTGTTCTGTATATGCTCCTTGGTTCAGTTAGAGTATCAGCGCCAGCAGCTTATTCTTGAACGACAAGCTTTCCACATGGATCAGCTAAGATATTTGGAGCAACGTGCTAAGCATGAAGCACATAGTAAAATGGTAGCAGCGGGGCAAGTGAGTTACTTAGTATCCTTTATATAGTAAGTACTTTTATCTTTGATTCAGTTGCCAGCATCGTTACCACCTGGATTTGAAGTGAGTGGTCCTCCTCAACCGACCCCACAAGTGCAAGTAGCTGTTCCTCCTGCTCATGAACGTAAGTATTTTTGAATGTAAAGGCTCATTAGCATTCCGGATGTTTTTGTTCGAGTTTTGATTCTGCGCTTTTCAGGCTGCAGTAACTTTAAAATATTTTCAGCGACTACAGAAAAGACGAATGAGGCGTCGGCAGAAGCTGCTGCAGCTGCGGCACGAGCCTCTACACCTGGGCAACCACCAGCTGTACAGCAGCAGCAGATTCCGGCATCTCAGCAACAACAGCCTGCAGCGCCTCCTGCCGCCCAGCCCCCACCTCAAACATATCCTCCTGCACCTGCAGGTGTTCAACAACCAGGAGGATATCCTCCTCAACCTTACCCTCCTCAAGCTTACGCCCAACAGTCACAGGCTCAAGGCGCTTATCAGGGATATCCTCCTCAACAAGGTTCGTTGCCATTTATCTATTGTAGATTGAAATTAGTTGATTAACTATTTGAAGCTTAAATAGTTTCTTTAAAGGATATCCACCGCAGCAAGGCGGTGCTCCCGGCTATTACGGACAGCCACGGCCGGCCGCATATGCCCCACCACAGCCAGGCGGTTATCCTCCACAGCAGCGGCCACCGTATCAAGGGCAGCCACCTAACGCATATGCAGCACAGCAGCAAAGACCGGGTGCCTACCCAGGTTATCCTCCTCAAGGTATGGCTCATTAGATTTTGAGGAACTTTTGTCTGTAGCTTGCATCTTTTCAGGGCATCCTGGTTATCCTCCTCAGCAGTACGCACAACCGCCTGCTGGCTATCCACCACAACCGCAACCGGCGCAGCCACCTCAGCTTGACATGGCTGATGCAGCCACTCCGCCTATGCATCAAGGTAAGTGTTATTGTCGGTAGTAAATGGATCAATTTTGAAAATTAGTTTTTTTCTTTTCAAATTGGTAGTGTTAGCATTGGGGAATGTAGAAAGGGCTAGTGATCAATATTTACCGCGTACACACTGAGTTTAGGTTTGTAATGAAAGTGACGTGCGCTTCTGCTCGTCCAGTGGTGACGTCCTTATTACAAGCTGTAAATAATTTCATAAAAACCATTATAATAACTTGAACCTTGATGACTTTTAAATGTTAGCTTTGCAGGGCAACCCGGCGAGGTGAAACCTTCGGAATGAATAACGTGATATTTATATTACGATGAATAATTTCCTCTTGTCACCAAAAATCTTTTAATCTGCCCCTTGTAGTCGAGCAGAACATCCATCCTTCCGTCAGTTACATGCTGTTATGTGATCGCTGTTCGTTTGACGTGGTTAATCGTTTGCGTCTTGTGAGACGGTTCACTGCTTCTAATTTATTCTCTTGTATTATATGACCGGTTCTCACATTATCAAAGTTGAAGGTCTCCGTTTCTTCCCCCTTCCCACGCATATTTTTGTAGGTTTTGTTTGTGCAAATTTCATAACTTCATTCTTGTCTCTGTAACCCTACCTTTTACGATTTTTAGTGTGACTAATTGAAAATAAATCCTTGCTGAACAATTATCACTTGTTTTGTGTGAGTTGATGCTTTTATATCTTTGAGAGTTGTGATGTCCGGTTCACGCAAAGTTGAATTACGCACTCTGAAAGTCCACTTTCTCAGGGTTGAGCCAGACTTCGCGGGGAAGCGGCGTACGCAGCGTACGCTCGGTATATTTCATCATAGGTAGGTGCCAGAGTAAGCGAATATTTTGTTCAGGTTGGGGTCCCGCGCAGAATTGACGTCACTTGGATTGACGCCAGCATGCTGAGAGACGTCAATTCTGCGCGGGACCCCAACCTGAACAAAATATTCGCTTACTCTGGCACCTACCATAAGGGCATACGCGGCGTACGCTGCGTACGTCGCATACGCCGCGCAGTCTGGCCCAACCCTCAGTGGGAATTTTCTTTTTAATGAGTTTCGAATCTCTAGCTATTTAACGAGGCTGTATTCACGGACAAGTGTGCATGCATCCCAAAAAAGCAAGCTTCCATCTTTTGTGAAATAAACTCTTCATCGAACGCAGTTTGTGAAAAAAAAATGCAGAAATCAACGTTGAGTCGAGCGAGGTTGATCTATACTATATCTGATCGACTAGAAATAGCCGTGTTGATTGCGTTGTCGCTTCAAGGATGTAACTCTTACATCTTTATTTTCTTTTCTTAGGATGATCCAAAAACGACACTATTTATAACATGGGTGCGTATCTCTGTAATCAGTTGGAAAGTCTGAATTGATTACGTTGCAGTATGGCTCTGCCTGAATCGCTAATGTCTGTCCATTCTTCAAGCGGTGTCGAGACTCAGTCTGCAGACGTCGAGGAGGACATTACTCCAGAAGAGGTAATCTGTTGAGTTTAGGCGGTCTGACTGTCAATAGTGCTAATTTTCTCTCGAAATTGAGAGATTGTAATATTGTTCATGTTTGATTTTCATTGACAATATCGATCGTTTCATAATCCAAATGGGATTTTTTTTCGAAATTATTTTGTTCTAATCGCAGCTGGCTCATAACTTCGAATGTCCTGTTTAAGTTTCCGGTAAACAACCAGTAAAAGATGCTAGTTTTGGGCATTTGTGAGAAAGAAACTGAGATGGTACTCAAAAATGGAGTTATCTGTTTCAATCTTGCTTTGCTGTTGCACTTACGATCTGCAACAACGGGTAAGAATTTGCATTTATGCTAGACACCTGAAGGTCTAGTGTGATCTTTTTCGTTACCATATCTATTTCCTAACTACATTTTTTCGTAGTTTATTTGCTTTGTTTTTTTTTGTTGTAGCTGCGGACAATCTGCTAACCACAGATTAAGATTATCTGAAAAAGATGACAGTTTTTTTCTAGATTCTTCGTCAGATGAGAGTCGCTTGGCAGAACGAGATGGCTGCGCCGTGTCTTTTACCTCATCGTTTCGACATCATAGAATGTTTGGTGGATCAAATAGAAGGAATGGAGGAGAATTTGTCAGGACGAACAGACAAGGTCAGCTAATGACAGAATTTAAGAATCTTCTAATTGCTTGAAAGAGGTTGAACTTTTATATTTACAGACGAGTATCAGAATATCTGCACATCGGCTTGAGCTTCATCGTCTTACGTACATCACTAATGACTACATGCGGCGACGTTTGCAAAAAATTGAGCAGAATCCAAGACGGGCTTTGCGAGAGAATCAAGAGCGATTGGCCGAAGGTTCGTTCTCGTACGTTATTTATAACAATCAAAAAAAAAACCTGTAGGAAAATCCGCATTACTGTCGGACCAAGAGAAAAGATTCGCCGAACGCTACGCAAAGGCAGAAGCTCAACTCATGGGAAGAACTTGCTTAGGTGAGTTCTGAAAGAGATTTCAGTTACATGTACAAATGTATGCAAACGACTGTTTAGGTCGATTGCAGCCTTCTTTCCAGAAAATTCCTGTACCTGTTTTGGATTTGGAATGTGAAAGGGTTAGCCCTGAGCTCACTACTCCTATTCTCGATTTCATCCGTGTTCTTATTTAGGTATACGCCGAGGTTGTGGCTGACAACGCCGAGGCTGCTATCGTCCCCGACTATCAAGACAAAAGCGCTGAGGTAGTAGTTGAACTAGAAAAGGGCACGGTACATTTGTTACCATATCTTTCTGTACAAGAACATGTGGAACAAGGCACAGTCCGGCTTTTATAATATTTTCCTGCTAGTATATCTCAGTCCTTAATTCTTAGAATGTTTTTCACTTGTTCGTGCACGGATTTCTTGCTCACTTACTGTACATTCCCTATACAATATCGGGTAATTTTATCGCAAGAATCACTTTGTGTATCGCAATTTTTTCTTTTTATCGTTTTTTGGTTTGTTTTTATTTTCCATAAAGATAATCTGATCTTAGCATAGTTCCTAGCTATTTCATTTGCATTTAGGCCTGTACAAAATGAAGGTTGTACCACTTCCTCCTTAAGCTCTTTCTGTTTGTATCTCATCCGTCTTTCTTTTTTCTCTTGATTTACTTTGTGTTGCTGTAGGAGAAAGGAATGACATCTTTCGACAATTTGGAATATTTGTTTAACCAGCCTATCGAGAATAAATCAAAACTTGCGTCGCAGTAGGCTTCTTCTGGCGAGGATGCATGGGGATTTTCTGGTTGAAAGCGCCATTTCTTGGGTCCATTTTGCAAGTGTCTACTTTGAAGTATTTTTTGTCATGTCCTGCACTTAAAGGCAGTGGCTCGGCAAAACCAAACATATCGAAATTTTGATATGGAAGGATTACTCGAGGTAAGCGAAAAACCTTCAAGTTGAGAATTTGCCGAGCCACTGCCTTTGTGAAGAAAGATTTGTTTTGGGATAGATAATTTCCTTATACAAGAGAGTATCAGCGCTTCATTCTAGAATCGCCTGCGCAAATATCTTTGGAAAGTCCTGGCAACTGTGTTTGATTGCATCGTTTTAGATTTCGATTTTGTAAAGAGTGTTTTAAGGGTTTACAGTACGCTGATCGTAGTGATGGAGACTCAATTTGCCAGATTATTTATAAATACATACAGCAGTTTTCTACTTCATCCTCATAGTGCGCATTCGTCGTCGCAACAATATAGCTCTCCACCAACTTTGTATGACTCTAGCTGCCGTTTCGCTCAGCTCAGCAAACACTAACGCACCCTGAGAGCGAAGATACTCGGCTATCTGAAATTGTGACAGTCATGAATTTGAATTTCTTAAAAAGCTCAAGACTTACACTGCTATGCTTGTTGTCGATTGCACACTGTAAGCAAGTTTTCCTCGCATCGTTTACGGCATTGGGAGCAGCACCACCTTTGAGCAGAGCAAGTACGCAGTCCATTTTACCTCGACTGCAAGCCACATGGAGTGCGGTCTCACCTGAAGAAAACTCGTCAAATGCGATGTTTTTTATTTATTCTGAAATTTATACCGTGTTTATCCTTCCATCCAGTCAATGGCGAGATGAGACAGTCGTCCTCAGCTTCTATCTGAAACATACTGCATTAGCTTGTGGCTAACGCAGAAAATGCACAGGCTGTGATGACGCGGTTTGATTCCATTTCATTTTTCATGTTTACACGTATCTGATGCAATACATAAGACAGGAACGGATTTCCTTCGACCAAGTTAATGAAAGGAGACTGTGACAGTGAGAAGGGGGAGGGCTAAGAAAATAGGGAAAGAATAAGCTGCCGTTGGTATGCTTAGGACATGACATAAACTGCGTTGAGCAAGAAATACTTAGGTCGTAGCATAAGTTCTTTTATAATTGAAAATCTTTCAATGAGTTTTTAGCAAATGTCTCCTCATTTTCAATCACAGAGGATTGTTGCTTTTCGTTATAAGCATAAAAAATGAAAATCACTCGTAGGTTTTTATACAAATAATCCATCTAAAGTAATTTGCCAGAGAGTTCTTCATAACTAAGAGTGATTCGCGTTAAAGAGCGCAGATTTCAACAACCTTTATATCAGAATGGCCACAAACTTATGAAAAACCTAAATAAATGAAATGAGAGAATTTTCAGAAAAAAATGGGGTTGAGCCCATTTCCGAGTTTGCGTTTAATTCTATTCTCTTGATGTTGCGAAGGTGAGAAGATGCTCGTGGACAGCTATCTGCCTCTTGTGTGTCAAATACTAGACTTTGTCGATTTTGTTAAACTTTTCTAGAAGAAGACAAAGGAAGTTCAGCCAAGATTTATATCCCAAAGTGGCGTACCGTGTGGGAGGGTGGGGGGGGGGGGGGGAGGGAGAGGGGGAGCCGATGGTCGCAGGCCGGGTCGTGGGGTCCCGAAGTTTTGAAAGTACTTAGACGTGTTATGAAAATACGCAACTTATTTTTACTTGTAAATAATTAGAATAGTTTCAAAAACTCTCACAAATTCAAATCAGTTTTGCAAAAAAATTTTTTCGGAGCTTGGCTGCCGCTATGCCCCCTTCTTCTGAAATTTCGAGATCAGTGGCCGAAAAGTTTTGGGAAGCATCCCAAAAAAGTGGAGTGCGTGATAACGCCACATACGTTCATCCGGAAAGTTTTTTAGCCGCACCCCCTCCCCCTCCCCCGCGAACGGTAATTCTGGATACGCCACTGTATCCTAATATCTGGGCGCTTTTCCACTCACTCGATGGGACCCTAAACCCGAACAGTGGGACCCTAAAATTTGAATATTTTTTAATAACTTCTATATTACTCACATTCAGAAGCACATTGATGCAAGCAGTGAAACCAGCAAAAGCTGCAGCATGTAGTGGCGTCTGTCCGAGGGCATCAGTGATCGGAACACGTCGATGCCTAAGTAATTTTTTGTTGGAGACTTTGATTGTCTGGTAAGTAAATTAAACTACTACTTAGTACTTACTTTTCGACTGTGCGCCATTCAAATCCCAATTCCTTAATCATACAGTAGAGGGTATGTGCTTGGCCACCGAAGCATGCCCAATAGACAGGTGTTCTCAAAAAAAAGTAAATCAAATTCTAATAAGTAATTTATTTTTATGAGTCATCATCCATATTTTCCTCAAGGGAGTTAGTGACAAACTGAGTTTGTAGCAGTCTCGTTTTACTACTATAGCTCCCCTGTTACAGTCTTTCCTGAATATAGTGCTACGTTTAATCGGACCGCATGCCCCCTGCGGCGCGGCAAAAAGGACTCTGCGTGTAACACACTCTGCTCTTTGTGCATACATAACGTAATTCAAAAAAACCGTATTGTGGCCAAGAAAAAATTGACGTAAGAATTAAACTTATTTTGGACACATTGTGTTACATACCTGTCCATAGCATCCTTTTCATTCATATTGGCACCAGCTGTGACTAAAAAACGCACAACGTCTGTATGACCACGTCCGGCTGCCAAATGCAACGGTGTGTTGTCAAGCTTGTCGCGTTCCTAATATAAAAAAATGGTCAAAATAATTTTTTTTTAATAAGTGCTGTGAAAAGCTTACCGAGAGATTCCAACCTTGTCTAACGAGCACCTTGCAGATGTTTTCATTACCAACCATAGCAGCAAGATGGAGAGCAGTGAAGCCGTGATTGTCCTAGAATGTTAATCACTTTTGAGTTTAGTAAGTTTTTGATACAACACAAAACCAGCCTTACCTAGTACCTAATAGCCCCAAACTGCTTGTAATTGAATACCCGAGTCCCACTGCAAAAGGTGTATTCCGAAGGGAGAAATTTGCTTCAGAAAGCAGATTCTGCTGGGGTCGCTACGCCCATTAATGTGGTGAACTAGACTCAACACTGTCTATACCTGTCGAGGGTTTCTTTTTATTTCAAAACACATCACCTTTGAAGTATTTGAAGAAATTTAGGATCAGTATTCTTGATACACACACTTTGATGGGCGTGGTGACCTCAGCAGCACTTAGATTCTGAGAAGACTTCCTCAACTGAATTTCACCTTTTGCAGTAGGACTTGGGCAGTCTTGGCTGAGGACCTTATAGCATTGAAATCTCATTATCATCTAATTGGGTAAATAGTGCCTTTAAATTCTTGAATAGCCCCAATTTTTCGTGAATTTTACTTAATTCAAAACGAAAACGAGAATTTCCTTCTTTCTAAGAAAGACAGAACTTACTCTAGCTTGACGATCAGGCGATGTTTTACGTACAAGATACTCGATCACCTCGACATTTCCTGCGCACACGGCCCACATTAAACATGAACGATTTTCGCGGTCTTTAATTTCCTAAAGATCTCTAGTTTTTGGCAAATCATCTTCAGTTTCAACAGTGTTGAACTGACCACATAATTGTTCTTTGCTAGAATCAGATCAAGACAGCTGACACTGAACTGAGCAGCATAGTGTGCGGGGCTCGCATCGTATTTATCGCTGCAAGGTTTTCTTGATATTTTGATGTATTCCTCAAGTATAGTAGATTCCAAACTTTCTACTGGTCATCTTCCCTTTTTGTTGAGTTCTAAGCCCAGGTAGAAGTTGGATTTCGAGCGATACGAATGACGGTAGTATACAGTTGAGCGAATTTTTGAGCCAAGGAAAAAACGGACAATGGGGGTCAGGGATAATAACTTGAGTTGCGGTCAAATTGAAAATTGGGCATTAACAGGCAAAAAAGTAAATTTACCTTTTGCTACCATCATGGTCATCATCGTTAGTTAATAAAGGAGACACAATTATCTTTCAGTGTCAGAAACATCGATAAAAACAATTTTATATGCCCTGGAGTTATCGCTTGTTAGAAGTCGATTTTTATTAAGTGAATTACATTCCGTACTGGTCAGTAGCGTACGCAAGATTTCGGCTGGAGGGGGGGGCGACAAAACTTTTTTTCTAATGAAGCCGCGTGGCGTTAGCCACGCACTCCGAAAATTTTTTTGGGATGTATCCCAAAATTTTCCCGGCCTTCTGACCCCGAAGCTAATTTGCATTTTTAAAAATTTTTAAAAATTGTTTTAATTATAAGTAAAAATAAGTCGCTTGCACATTTTTATAACACATTCAAATAACTTCCAAAAATTTCACGACCCACTCTCGGGGCGGGGGGGGGGGTGGGGTGCCCTCCCCCTCGGTACGCCGCCGGTACTGGTATGGTAACGCATACCTAGTTGTACTTCTGGCTCCACAAGCTAGCAATAGTTGCACAATTTCATAGTGGCCTTGCTCAGCTGCATAGTGAAGAGGTGTTCGATTGTCATTGTCAAAGACCTAAAAATCACATCAATTAGCAAAAGCGGTGGAGGTCCTGGTCCCAAACCTCGACATTTTTGCCCATTTCCTCAGCGAAAAGCTTGAGCACCGGAAGATTGTTAGCGATAGCTGCAAGATGGATCGCTGACAGTCCATCACGATTTCTAGCTGATATCGACATCTCTTTCCGACGAGCTAGCAGCCGGCAAACGTCGACACCTATTATATAATCTATTTTCTAAATACGGTATGCCACATCGATCTGACGGACCTTGTGTAAATGGGACACCTACAGCACACATTAGCGGTGTGAGGCCACAGGAGTCTTTTGCATCTACTGGTAGACCGAGAGTTGGAGAGTCTAAACATGAAGAATATTTCTGCAATCCAAGTAAGTTTTCTAGTCATTCACCTAGTATGAGTCTGACACTTTCAACACTCGCTTTAGCTGCAGCATAATGAAGAGGACCTCGACCGCGTTTGTCCTGTGCCAAGCCAAAAACATCATCGGCAGCGCTCACAGCATCGATGAACATCTGAATAAGTATCTTCTTTTACATTTTCTTATAGGGCGCTTTTTAGGTCCCAGCAACTGACCAAGTCCAAATAAAGCAAAAAATTGCTGTGTGTTCAAACTCTTCCATTGATATCTTCCACATCAAGAACCATCTCTAAGGCGAGGCCCATATTTGCACCACTTTATCCGTTTGATCCACTTCATCCACTTCGCCATTGGCCAAATCAATGAGTTGACCAATAGCGAAGTGGATGAAGCGGATCAAGTGCACATTCGCTTCGCTACTGGTCAGTGCATGATTTGACCCATAGCGAAGTGGATGAAGTGGATCAAGTGGATCAAGTATGTTGCGTGCTTTACATATATCCATGAGTTCTCATCCAATTGGCCTATTCAAAACAGCAGTCTTATTTAACAAATATTTAACAAACTGTCCAAGATTCCCACGTCCATTCCAGGTGCTGATGCCATGCGAGAGGCTATTCTGCTCCGCGCATTGATAACGGTAATGATTTGCACGCAAAGATTTTTTAAGGGAACGTTACCTTACCGTATGTTGATATAATTTGCAAGGAATTAGTCACGCAAAATCAGTGATCGCGCAAAAAATGAATTTATATCAAATTACTATTTATACAAATACCAAATGACTTCATAATTTTGGCATCTACTATATGACTTCACTTCAGTGCTGTCACAGTGCGAAATATAAATGCAGTATTCATAATTCTTCTGCTGGAAAATTTCTTAGCACTTTTGTCGAGATTCACTTGCATTATTTAGTGTGATTCACGTGGACACCTCTAACCAATAAAAAGTGGTTACAAGGCCCCACACACCTGTAATATCTTGCCATTTCCACCAGCTGCTATATGTATTGGTGTGACGCCCTCTTTATCCGGTACTAGAAAGGGTGCCAAGCCTTGTGGTGACTTCCCGGCTTGCAGGATATATCGTACCACCTAGAAGGAAAGCAGAATCTAGGAAAGAGAACGGAGAAAGATATACCTTCGTTGAAACACATTGCGTAGCCCAGTGTAGTGGTGTCGCTCCACCACTGTCTACATCCCACAACGAGAGTCCTTTTCTGTAAAGCAGTAAAACTTTCATTTTCTACCAGTCGTTTCCCACTTATTTTTTTTGTTCTCCCTTTACAGGTCAATGCTTGAAGCAAAAAAAAACGATCATAAGGTGATTTAACCCGCCACGTTATGCGGGAAAGTCGTAGTTTGAAAAATTGAAATTGGTAAATATTCTTTTGGATAAGAGCAATTATTGGTGGAGGGGAAACTTAGACTTCGTTCAAATTCGCAGAGAGGATGCCTACATGCTTGGTGTAAGAGCGTTTAGAATCTAGAAAGTTAAAAAATTTCCGAAAGTGATTAGATGGACGGAAAGATAGATAGTAAGCCTAGCTGTTAACAGTTTTGGCAAGTTTATTTTGTTTGAATTCCGTAATTTTTACAGGCACCTTTCCAACATAATATGGAGAAGTTCAAAATATTTACGTATATTGAAAAAAAGTGATTATAGCTGTATCTATATTCAAGGTAATAATGATGTGGGGTTACGATAAATCGAAGACAAAATTTTTATCTATGGAATATAGAGTTTATTTTCATATTTGCACAGTCAAGATAATTCCCCTTTCACTGCAGGTTGGAAAGAAAAGATTGTCGTTTAAAAAAATAATTGAGGACTATCTTTCGATAGAGCAAATCAAGCTCTAAAGATGGCTTTTGAATATTGACGTGTGTCGTTTATCCAAACAAAGTTGTACGCCAGAATATAATAGCCACTCAAAATGCCAAAAATCGAAATTTAGCCGAAAAAATCCTATGAACCTCAAACCAGTTGCTCTTGCGTGTGACAGACACACGCACTTGTTCTTATTCATAAAGTTGCTATATTCGCGGCTGGAAATCAGAAAATCGAAAAATGGTAAAGTTCGCCCACAGTAGACCTAGATTCCACCCATGTATGCATTTATAGTCTACAAATCTTCAGAACTTTAACCATGAAGTTTTACCCTTGTAATGCTTTAGTTTTTTGAGAAACAACATTTTTAGCTTAGGAAACTGAAAAAAAAGCAACATTCTTTTTTTTCCAACCTAACATATTGTCGTAACTCCCATGCTTATCGGCCACCCTATGTCCAAAGAATATTTTTTGTTAGACAAGCGCTTGTACGACGGCTCTTATAAACTAGTAATCTCAAAATGTAATGTGGGCAGTATTAACATCACTTAGTAAAAAATCACATACTGTAATTCTAACGATATTCGCAATCAAAAGCCATCAATCGCATGCTTTTCATTTTTTGGGCCTCATGGCCATTACTGCGAACGCTTTCTGCAGCCTAAAAAACTAATAAACTATCACATCTTCTAGGATATATCTGCCTTAGGTTTCATCTGAGCATTTTTTTTCACTTTTCAAATTTCTGCTGTATAGCTTCCCTTACCTCAAGAGGAACTGCAAATTTCTGACGTTATCGGCAATCGCCGCATGCATCGCTGCCGTTCTGCCACGATTGTCTCGATGTGCTATCCATTCGCGATGTCGCTTCACCAGCCTCTCCATATCGGCATAAAACAGCTTGTTTGAAAATTATTAAAAAAATATTCTTACTAAAATAATCCTGCTTCCAAAAGCTTATAGGTGCTAGACGGTTTTCTAGCACTTATAAGCTTTTGGAATTCCTAAATTCCTGAAAATCTTTATCATGATGTCAATGTGAGAGATATCTGAAGCTTTACATCTTGTGTAGGTAGGATCTTAAGTCAGGTAATTCATATCAAAGGTACATGTTATACTGTTAATTTGACGTAGCAGAAATGGGCAACGAACATAATTTTGAATTTTATTGTGCGTCTGTCAATTTCAAAAAAGTTCAAAATTAAATGATATCAAAATAAGTAAATATCAATAGTAGATGGGTTCATCAGACTTTCACCATTTTCAAAACATTCGTTTGATTCAATAGCTAAGAGAGAAAAAAGTTATGCATCTTCTACTCTCCAAGCAAAAATCCTATTTGGTTAATTATCCAACTCTGAGATTATCTCAATCAGAAAGGAAGAACGAAATGGTTTAAGTTAGTTTAGTTTCAAACTTTTCTCGATTACATTTGATGATCTTCCCTCACTGCTGATGACTTCCGGGGAATTCTGTGATCTTTGTTTGATTCCTGTCTAGTGGTAGAAAAGAAAGGGAAGTTGGAAATCTATATGTTTTTTTGGCACTTTGGAGCGCTTTTCAAGAGGAACACTCAAATTGAGTTTTTGGAATGTTGGTCGCTAAAATTGCTGAAATGCCCAAACAAAAATGCATTTTATCTTTGACGATGGTTTTACGACCTGCTCTGAACTGACGGAAATTTTTGGCAGTCGGATATGTCTACCAATATTGTGCTGAACTTGTTTTGCATAATATTTTTAATATGCATGATCATATAGAACTTTTGTTATATGTTTAAGTATCTAACAAAGATTGAACCATTTTCCAAGGCATTCTTGAATTAGAATAAGTCGCTACATGAAACCCTTATCAAAATCAATTTAAATCTGCTAAAACCAACCAGACTTCCTTCAGCTGCATAGTAGAGAATATCGTTGGCGCACTCGTCATCAGACATTTTCAAGTAGGTATCTACTAGCGAAGTTGAGTTGATTCTTATGAGTTAAGGACGACATAAACGATTGTTTTGCTGATCGATAACGCGATGACGATGTCGTTGAAAGAAAGCGGGTTCCGGTCGTTGGAGAGGTGGTTGAGATCGTGATCGCATTGATGATCAGAACAAGTAATTTTAGAACATTCTCAACTAGAACTTCTCATTAGATCCATAGATTAATTAGTTTGGGCGATAAAGCGATTTTACGTGTTATGCAGGGAAAAAATAAAACTCAGATATTCATACATGTACTGTTGGCTTCTGGTTATCATAGATATTTTGTTAATAATAGTATTGGGTTGGCCGAAAATGATTCCATTTTGACGTGTAAAATGTTGTTACTTAGCTATGGTTTTTTTTTTGAAATGAGACAGTTATAAGCTTCCACTCCCACATATCACTTAGTCAAGATTTCGTATTGGCAAAAAAGAACAAAATCCCAAAATGTCCCCAAAATGTCCAAATTGCCAGAAACTCAGTCCCTCAACTTAGGTTCCGTTTTTCATGCTCTGGGGTATATGCAAGGATGTAACTTGTGAATAGACACAGACAAGTTTTATCAACTTAGCGAACAACATTTAAGAATTGTAATCGCCCTGCTGAGTTTTTTATTTTTTATTTATTCTATGCACACATATGTAGTTGTCCAAAAAACCCAAATAGAAAGCTTGATTTGTGGTTAAAGGCAGCGTCCACTCAAAATTTTGCCTCCCATGTTTTTGCCGCCTTCCCCTGGCCCTGATTACAGTTATGAAGTTCAAATAGTCCTAAACCCCCAAAATCCTGATTTATAAGGACCCTCTGCAGGGCACTGGCGGTTTTCAGTACATGGATGGGCGGAGTCTGATAGGATCTGGTTAGGGCCTGATAGCACTTTGGCTGTTCCCGGCCCCTTATCTCCATTCGGAGACAACAGTAGAGGAACGGACCAACGCAGATGCGTCTCTGTGGGGTCGAACTGGGGTTTAGGATCGACCCTAATGGCAAGGGGTTAGATTTAGCCTAGACACTGCTTTTAAGTCTACAAAATATTTCCATTTTCGCACCACGAATAGGGGTATCTTGCAAGGAAGGTCCGTTTAGTCAAAGTGGCCTTTCCAAAGGAGCACCACATTGCTTTGACGAGCATTGATGCATTGATTAAATCCAAATTAATTCTTACTTTCTGCCATTTTCTTTATGCCGAGTCATGAGTTTTCTGGAGCAAAAAAGGAACGCAGGATCTAACAAGCGAATGGTCACAGTCGAAGTGGCCAATCCATATAAGCTGCGTACCATTAGATGCAGCATAAAACGCTGATTCTAAATCTGTCTTCTTATCTGCAGAGCGCTTTCGTGGGCGAAGTTATGAGCCGTTGAAAGCCATTATTTTTCTAAGAAATTGTGTGTGTAAAGTGCAAACTTGGCCGTACAAAGCCATTCTCGGCTCAGTGTTGGACCAAAACGTGTAACTAGATCAGTTCATATGACTCGTACCTAGACGTGAGCTAAAAGAGCAATAGGTGCCTGATATCGCAATTTTTGCATACGATTTTTTCGCAGTAAAGCTGCTCATAACTTCGCCTACAAAGGCGCTCTGCAGATATGGAAGACAGATTTGAAATCAGCATTTTGTGCTGCATCGAATGGTATGCAGCTTGTATGGATTGGCCACTTCGACTTTTGACCACTCCCTTGTAAGTAAATTCAACCTTCAGGGTCTTTTGAGCAGTTAAGTAGGGCAGTGTTGAATATGAGTGCATAGACAGAAGTTACCTGTTGACTGATGTGCTCTGATAATTTACTGTTCAGTTGAGCGATTCTGGAGGAATTTTGATCGAGCTGCGCATGCAATTTTTCAACTACAGAAACGGCTCATAACTCAGAAGCGTTTGGCAGATGAAAACGAATTTGGAACCATTTTTTATTGCTCTTCAGACTGGTATAGGAGTTACATGAAAAGACCTTACGTATTTTCTTCACTGGAAAAGCTTTCTAGTCAAATAAAGTGTACCTTCTGCTTTCTATTGAAGTAGTCTTTTCGGAAGTATATTGGACGAAAATTTTTTTCACCATTTCTAAGGACCCAAAGCAACCGAAATTATTTGTCAGCCAATTTGAATTTGGCAACTTTCCTTTCATTGAAAAAAATGTTCCAATGTATATTTTTAATAGAAGCAGAGGCTAGTGCTAGGGAAATATATTAGGATTCTTCGGAGTTCTTCTATCTTCATAAGGGTTTTCGAAAAAATTAGAGAGCAGTCGTGAAATTTTTATCGTAAATTTTTACTTGCATTTTGGAATCATTTCAATCAACTAAATATCAATTTTCAGGAGTTTCTAATAGAACTGCTTTACTGTTTCTCAAGTTATTGCCTAACTTTCTATGTTTTCGACATCTCGCTCTCTCTTTTTTACAGAATTCATCAAAGCTACATACGTATACAAAAATGTTCACAAAGATCTATTTTTGAGGATCTGTACTGAAATAGTATGCTCAAATTCAAGACTGAAAATCACTTTTATCGTCAGAATCGCTCTCGAAGAACCACAGAAAAATCTTCCGCTGAAACTGTGCTTCCAAAGCGTTTCTTCGTTGATGGGATCTCATCGCCATATTGTGACACCTACAAAAAATCTTGAGAACAGCGCTTTTTTGAATCTCAACGAACCTCAAAATGATTGTATAGATTTGCTAAGAACAAAAATAGTTCCATTCTTGCTAGTCCTTCGCCAGCACATTGTCTCTTTCCCATAGAGAACGGCACGACCTCATCGATCTTCATGAAAGCTCCCTCAGCTGTTAAATGCCTCTTAGGGTCGAATTTGCATGGTTCTGGGAACACCTGAAACAGTTTTAAGAAGGGAAAATTTTGCTCAAAATTTGACACTCACCTTTTCATCGTACATGACGTTGGAGATTTGGGGTAGAAAAAGAGTTCCAGCAGGTATATGGTAGCCATCAATAACCACATCTTCGGTAGTCTCATGGAATACGTTCAGTGGAAGGAGGTTGGCCAGACGTTGAACTTCCTGAAATTTTATTTTATTGGGATGGAGACGGGGTTGGGGGGAGGGGGGAATATGACAATAAACAACATGACTTATGAATAATTTGTGTAAGTAACTATTTGATATCTGTAAATCAAAATAATTGATTTTACAAGTTTTTGGTTCATAAAAATTTTCTGCGAAATCTGGAAGCCACGGTTACTTTCTTCCAAACTTTTGCCAAGTTGCAATTTTGCAAAAAATTCGGGTTTTTAAATTCGATTTGGAAAGCGTTGCTGACCCCCCCTTTGTTGGAATATATTTTGTCCGGCCTTGTCCCCCTCCGGAAATAAATTCTGTTACTTCCACTGCTGGTGGTCTCAGCCAAAAGTATTGAGTAAGTAAAGAAATCAGATTTGTTTTTAAGGACGGGGAGAGGGGGGGAGGGAGATCTGGGTATTTTTGTTTTAGTGCGTTTTGTCATATTTAGATCCGAGGGCATATGCTTTCTACTCACATTTATCACTGCATTCATATAATGAAGCGAACTTCGATCGGCAATGGTGATCAGTCGTGGATATCCAATCTTTCGATCTAGCTCTTCATGGATGTTCTTCTGCACTTCAGGGTCCAAAAGTACGTAAAGAACTCCCCAATAGAGCGTGTTCGATGTTGTTTCCATACCGGCAAACCAGAGATCCAGGCAAACGTTCCGCAGTTGATTCATTCTAAGGTTCTCGAAGATATTATATACATGAAAGGACTTTCGAAACTCACGAAAATCCTCCAAAATCGGGTTCATCCTCATGACGTTTCTGTTCTTTCAAAAATGCTTCCACAAAGTCAGTGCTTTTCTCGCTTTCGAAATCTATTTCTGCTTTGTGCTCTTCTATCTGTGAGTTGATCATAGCAGAAAGCAACTTGTCAGTTTCGATCACTCCTGTTGCTAAAAGAATACTTTTAGGAAAAATTTAGATAATGGGAAAAACTTTAAGAGTAGCTTATACAGGGTGTCCCAAAAGTATGTATACACTGTTTGATCGTTGATATCTCTTTTCCCAAGGAAGTCTTTTGCTTACCTCTCAGCACCATTTTCTAGAGCTGGCTTCAACTTAGATTTACAGTATGGAACGATTCATACGAACGAACGGATCATTTTCTACTACTGTAAGATTACGGTAGGAACTTTCAACTTATAGCGTCATTACGTATTTATCGTATTTCAAAACAAGTTTCCAAGAAACCTGAAAAATGATGTACTAGGGTTTTCAAGCTCGCTGATTTTATTATACAACTTTTTACGAGTTTGCAAAGCTTTTAAAATGGTGTAATCACGATTTTATGGAGTCTTGTAAAAGCAGCTATTGCGGTCTACTGGCATAACTTATGAAGGAAACACTGCAGCAAAGTGCAGACATCATATTTGGTTTTAGCAGCTTCAGCTGGCCTAGCATGAAAGTTTTCTGGTTGTTTGGCTTGCTTCCTGAGGCGAAGTAGGATCCTTGATGGCTCACAACCCTTCTTGAACTTTCTACCGTAATCGTACAGTAATGAAGAGCGACCGGCGATTCGCTCCATACTGTAAATCTAAGATGAAGCCAGCTCTATAGATTGGCGCTCAAAGGTAAGCAGAAGAATTCTTGGGAAAAGAGATAAAAAAACAATCAAACAGTGTATTCATACTTTTGGGATACCCTGTAGATTGTCTAGCAACACTGTGCCTATAGCATTGGTGGGCCACAGTATATTCCTAGAATTCCTCTTTTAGTGTAGCGCAAATTTTCGTCCTTGAAGTCCTTAAAGTTCCAGACATGTAATAGGGGGTAGGGGCTCTTAATCAAACAATCGCCCAAAATCTCGCCTTAAAAGATGAATTCCGAACCGCTACAGAAGTTAGAAGCGGCCAACGATGACCCCGCCCATCAACTTGGGTGTCTGAAAAGAAAAATTTCAAAGGGCTTTAATGTATCTAGATTTGTCGTAAACCCACCCTTCAATATGATCAATACAATGCGTTATTTCTGTTTAGCCTGAGGCTTAATTGGGGCTCTCATCTCTAGATCACCCACGTTGATGGCCGAAGTCATAATCGCCACTTTTACCTTCCATAGCGGTTTTCTCGCTTTGGAATTCGTCTTTTGCAGTGAGACTTGGGCAATTGCTTGGTTAGGGGCGAGCTATTATACGACATCAAAATTTCGTCACTCGCATTTCGAATGAACGATATCCTAAACTCCAGTAAGATTTTCAGCATCATTATTATTTCAGAAACGGAGTTTTTCGCGCTCTTTGGAAACAGTAATTACAGGAACATCGAAATCACAGACACCAATAACAGGTGGCATCACGGGACGCATGAGGTTACAGGTATAGTAGACCGAGCCATTACCTTTGTTGAAGTTGCGGAAATAGGGAAAATATTTCAGAATCGGGTAGAACATCCAAAGCACGAAATCTGGTCGTGCAAAAATTTCCATAAGTTTGTCCATTGCTCCTTTTAGGCGTAGGAACAAATGCATGTTGTTCTAGGTCAATTTTTATGAGAAAAAACGCGTGCGGACCTTGAACTTTGTCATTTACCTCATCAAAGCGAAATCCGAATAAAATGCTGTTAATGATGGAGCCGATGGCAGCGTGAAAATTCTGACGAAGGTCGAATTCTTGGCCGACATTTCTTCTACATTGCTCCAAAAAATCAGCCACTTCCGTCAAAACCTAAAATTTATCCCTCGCTAAAAGGCACATTTGATTCCATTTGAACTTTGGTTTTAAGCTCACCCTCTCTTCCATCAGATTTTTCCCCATGCCAAATTCCCTAAGTACATGCAAAACAAATCGTCTCTGTTGTTGCCAAAGCTCTCCAGTTGTCTCTGTGATGCCATAATCGCCACCTCAAAGTATTTTTTTTTAATTTTTGATTGTTAAAAATATACAATGTGTACCTCTCAATGCTCGCGAATAGGGTACTGCCAATCGGCCTGTATAAGCGGATCCATTTCTGACTAGTGTTTCCTTCAGAAGCTCATAATCTGTCACAACAACGGCAGGTCTGTTTACCATCCAAAACGTAAAGCAACGTCCATACTTTTTTGACCATAGTCGAAATGCTTCATATCCCGGTTCATAGAAGAACAGAGTGAAGAGATTACCGATGAATGGCAATGGAGTTGGACCTAAAAATGATGAATGTTATGGCTAAATTACGAAGTGCTAAAGTTTACTATGAAATCAAAGTCAGTTCTCCTGTTCAATATTCTGGCGATAAAGCATCATTGCTATTATGTGCCCATAACAGTAACTGGATTAAATATGATAACAGCTGGGGGCAAAACTTGTTCATGTGAGATCTTGGTGACGTTTAGAGCACCCTTCAATTGGAGCTATTGATCAACTCCGCTAAGGAAATATTCTGGAGCTCCCAAACACGATCTCAAAGCGGTTCACAAACCTCTTTCGAACTCTTCACAGCTGCGCATTTACAGGTACTTCGCGGTTTTGGCAGTTTTCGCGCAATTCGAACATTAGATTTGGGATAAGGGGCAGGAAAAGCTTGAGAATGACAAAAAAATGAGTTGAGAATGTCCCAGGCTGCCTCCAAGAGATTCATTGGTTTTTGGAGAATTTTAGAATTGCCATAGCAACTGCACCTTGTTTATTTGTATTATACATTCCGGGTGCATAGGGGAAAAAAGAAAAAATGAACAAATACAGAACATAACATCAACTCATCCTGTCACAGAGATAGATATAAATTAACTGAGTAAGCCAAATTTTCACGATTTACCTGCGGGCTGGGAAATGCGCAAGTGACTTATCTATTTTTGTAAATAATTTCAAAAAATCTCCTTTTACAAGAAATTTTTTAAAATCCTAGTTAGCCCTGCAATTTTTTCGGGGCATGGCCACCGCTACGCCCCCCTTTTTCTTGGTTTTAGGGGTTATAAACCCGTGCTAATTTTTGGGAAGCACCCCAAAAAGTTTTTGGAATGCGTGCTGACGACCTTTATTGAGAAAATTTTTTGTAGTTCCCAAACGGCAATCCTGGGACCGCCACTGCGAGGAGGCTATCATCAAATGAATAAAACCGATCTGCTATAAGCGTACATGATACTCAGAGTGGAGGTGTTGACCAAAATAATTAAGAATGAGCTGGTACTTTGCCTCTGCAAGTGTCTCGAAACTCAGCTGCGTCTAAAAATAAACACGTACACATATTTGAGTGCGAGCTGACGGTCTGAAGCTAGCTGACAGAACCCGCATAACGACCAAAAAAGTATCTTCAAAAGACGCGATTCACTATTATGTGTAAGGTAGAACACGGTCAGGATTTTCACTTAATGATTTTACGAATAACCGGAGAAGATACTAGCTTTTCAAATTGTGGACACGCAGGTCCAGTATGTGAATACAATGGGTTTCTCTGTCAAATAGGAGAAGCTGGCCTAGTCGTTAGTAATGCAAACCATCGCAATTTCTAGTAATATGAAACAAAAACAAAAATAAAAATAATAAAAAATAACTGCTGACATGCTCAATGACTACAGCTAACTTTCAATAACCTCTCATTTTTCCACAACCTTTTCTACTGCAACCACATACCTGGTGGTAAACCTCGTCTCTTCCAGTAGATATGATAAAACACAAAAAGAAATGCCGAGAAAACTGTGAGAATTAGAATCATCTCCTGAAATGATTCTGCCTTTTATGTAGTTATGGTCGATACCAAGGAAATAGATCGAGTTTGATGGGAAATAGTGCATAAAATAAAAATATATAAAAAATTCCTTATTTGCCGCAACATGTCCGGAGTGACGATTGGAAAAGTTCACGCCGTGTTATCGCGACCTTGGCAGTATCAAGCAACGAACTTGATTACGTTTACAAACCACGCTTTTATCACAAATCACAATACTTTATAAAAACACTGGTTGCATTACCCATTCAAAGCAACTATGGTAATGAGCAGAGGTTACCTTCATGTAGCTAGTTAGGCCCCGGGCATACCTCGCGCGATTTCGGCGGCGACGCAACTTGGCAATACTCCAGTTGCTTATAACTTGCCGCAAACTCTTTGAACGAACGGAAACTGCATTTCACCGACTTACAAAAGTTGAATACACCAAGCATTTGTGGTCTGCGAGTGCTTGGGTTGAAGAGATCTGGTCTGGCCAATGGCCAATCGCATGGCGATTGAAATCGCGGGAGGTATGTTTAAGGTCTTTCTCTATTCTTTTCCATCAGCAAGACTATTGTAGTGTTAGTGATAGCATGGGGAGGGGGAGTAGTGGCAATTGTATACTGTATTGTATACTGTACTTAACCTTTTGAACCGTATACAGATTATCCGCAATTTCTTCTATGATAAAATATAGGGTGTTGCGCAAGCTCATGAAAATTGTGGCAACCACACTTTTTTTGGAGCCGTGCCACGATTTTACCAAAGGTTTGATGCACATTTCAAAAATAAATCAGTGTCTTGAACCTCGCAGTTCTCACAGAAGTAACTTGAGCCCGATTCGCTCTCACTCCTCTAAGTAATATTTGCTGAAGTCACTGCAAGCAAAAAATAAAATGAACGAAATTTCTGCTCGGCTTCCAATTTCATTACTTAGAGTGTGATTCCCACGAAATCACGCGAAACAGTAAAAGCTTGTCGATGAAAACGTCGTAATGTTATACTGAGTCTACTGTGGCACTGCTAAGGATGTTTCAACAAAACAAAAGATTTGTGCAGGTTGTGAGTTTCGTGATGAGTCACAGCTCTCAAACAACAGTTCGTCCGATATCCTGAGATTTTTCTGATTTCTCTAAAAACATGTTTAGCAGTGCCATAGTATATCGGAAGTACGATAGTACGGCAATGCCTTCGATAAACTATAGCACGCATGGGTAAAGGTTCATTTGTCAGCTTTACGTACAATAATGGGGACACGTGCCATTGTGTACTATTACTAAGCCACTGCATAATCAACAAAGCCTAAATATGCCCAGTAACAACTTAAGAAAATGCCTCATCCAATGGAAACACCTTGAACAATTATTACCTCCAATAAACTACGTGAAGATCTATGAAACATGAGTGAGAGTCACTAACATATCCATGAGTTCGGTGGTGACAAATATGCGTGGCAACAACGGTTTTCGTAGGTTCTTGTCTTTGTCACTACCAGGGCTTGGCACAGGTGGCTTACAAGCAAGCTGGATATCGTTTTTGGGACGACAAGCAAAGGGGGTTTCGTTTGTGTGACCGAAGAGAGACGCAAAATTGGCGACTTGGCGATGTTTCGTTTTTTGGGGGATTTTGGGGAATTTTTCAGGTTTTTAGAGGAAATTTGGTTGAGGGTCAAAGGAGACTTCGTAAAAATTCCCAAAAGTCAAGGGTGACTTCGTTTTTTCCATTTTCATCTAGCCACCTCGTGCCGAACCTGGTCACTACCTCGAATTGCTACGCATGCCATTCCATAGCCGAATCTGTTGAAAACCTAAAATGTTCATTCCTCTGGGGGCTACCCTCTTTATCATGAATGACTGAGTAAACAGTGCTCAAGCCTCGGGATGAAAACGGCACAAGTCCGTAAGATAGATATCACAGCGCGAACATGTGTTGTCTCGGAACTATCAGACCCCTGTGAAGATTTGCGTCAATTCCAGAGAGTCGGTCATGCGATTTGCCATTTCTTTTCGACTCAGCGCTGCTGATCGTCGCCGGCGCGATTTCGGGCATACCGCAAGGACCTAAATGCCCTACATTCGGCTTCCGCCCGTGACGTCAGCAATCCCAACTTCAGGTAGAAGGGAGGATCTTAGCTGATGAAAGACTGGAATGTAAAGTTGGAGCCGGATATTCGTATTCGAAAATTTCATTCGAAATATTCGACTATTAGAGTATTCGAGTAGTCAAATATTCGAGAAAGTGAGTTTTTCAGTTATCCTAATAGTCGAATGAGTGAAAAAAAACCATTATTCGAATACTCATTTATTGGCGCAATCGAAAATTTGAGTAAACTTTGACACTCGAATATTTGAATATTCGGGTGTCAAAAAGTTTATTCGCTTGTTTCATATGCGAACTTCCTTGCAAATTCGTATTTCGATGATAATCAGCTATTTGATTCTTCGCATAGTCGATCAAGTTCAGTTATTCGAATATTCAAAAACTCGAATTCTGTTATGTGCTCAGATTCGAATATTCAAACTCGAATAATATGAAAAAGGAAAACAAATAAAATTCTTTCATTCGAAAAATTTTCCGAAAGTCAATTATTTGATGTTCATTTGTTCGATGAAAATTCCCTTTCGTTAAAACTATGCCGGAATGGTCAAAATAGTGCCAACAGGGTGTCCCAAAAGAATGTGAACACTTTTGATCGTTAATAACCAGGGTCAAGCGTGGGGTGCGGCACGCCACACCTGGGGGGTCGTATTGAGGAGTCAAAAGGGGAGGGGGTCGTAGTTGGGTAATCTGATAATAGTGATAACATGATAATCGTATTCTATCCATAATTAGCATGTCAAATAATCCCTGTAGACAAAGTGTGAGCGAATTCTGAAGACTCAAGATACTAGGCTACCTAAGTGAAATGGTCAAATTCCAACATCTTTAACTTTGTTTTAAAGGTGAATTAGATATTCGTTTTTGCACTCAAGACAAAGCACTACTTCTTCTTTGTCCACCTCAGGAATCCCACTTCAGAAGACCTGGAAACTGTGGAATTAGAAGCCAACCAAAATCTCATTTTTCCCATTTTTCGCTTGTGATCGCTGTGCTTTCACCAAATATTACTCAGAGCTAAGAAGACGAATCAGGCTCCAAACAGTCCTATGGAATCTCCAAGGTTTAGGCTATCGATTTATATAAACACTTCCCGCTAAAAATGTTTTTTTGATATAGTTAATGGGGTGCGGCGCACCCCCTTGAAAGCTGCGGCAGCCGCAGCTTTTAAGGGGGTGCGCCGCACCCCCTTAACTTGCCTTCAAAATCCAGAAAGCGCTCCATTGCTGATATGAGTACTGAGCACATAGCTTCTCCTTGCTACACTGGAAATTTGGAGCCGAACGCCCCACCCATAAGAAAATTGTGGCCCTTTCAATATGCCCATTCAGATAAAATCAGCCGTCAAATTACGTGTGATTGTAAAGTGCAGTCACAGAAAATCGGGCGTACAGTTCTCAGAAATCTGAAAACTCTCTAGAAAAAGCTGGTATCCTCCAGAATGTCATGCTTTGAGGTCCAGAGGTTAAGAGGAGGAAGAAGGGGTTTTGAGGGCTTTCATGGGAGGGGAGGGGGGGGGGGTTGTTTTCGAAAGACTTGTGTCTGACCTCTTTCTCAACTCTGGTAGTGCTATCTTAGGTATATAGTTCAGGGGGGGGGGGGGTCTTATTAAGACAGCAATCAGGGGGGGGGGGTCGTAACCAGCGATCGTGTGCCACACCCCTTGCTTGACCCTGACATATGCTCAGATGTACTTCATGTATTAGTCCCACCCCTTTTGGCAAATTCCGCCCACTCCTATGCCCCTTACAAGGACCCTTGTTCATGAAAAGCATGGATGAGCCGTAAACGAACGCAAAGACCTGAGGACCAAAGCAATTTTTAGCCAGGCCCCGCCCACCCAAACTCCGCCCTTTAAGTGGCAAGCTCCGCCCATTTTCAAAAGTGGCGGAATTGGCGTGGATTTTTAAAATCTGCGCAATTTCTGACATTTTTGGCCGAGTGGGCGGAGCTTGCACATTTTATAATTCTTGCATGGATGCATGCATATATACATGCGGCCAGGCGCAGGGATGCACGGAAACGTCTCGTCCACAGGGACAGACCTCAAGAAAATGACTCGTCGTCAACGAGTTAAAAAGGTGTGGCAGCCAAAGCTTTTTGGGGTTGTGCCATACCCCAGTTCCTTACCTCCTAAGAAAATTTTTGGAGTAAATATATATACAGGGTGTCCCAAAAGTATGTATACACCGTCTGATCGTTGATATCTCTTTTCCCAAGAAGTCTTTTGCTTACCTTTAAGCACAATTTCATAGAGCTGGCTTCAACTTAGATTTACAGTATAGAGCGAATCACTGGTCGCTTGTCGTTTTCATTACTGTGGGATTTTAGTAGAAATTACAAGAAGGGTTGTGAGCCGTCAAGGACCCTATTCGCCTTAGGAACCGAGCCGAACAACCGGAGTACTTTCACGCTAGGCCAGCTGAAGCCGCTCAAACCAAATATGATGTTCGCACTTTACCGCAATGCTTCCTTCATGAGTTATGCCAGGTAGACCGCAATAGCTGTTTTTACAGAACTCCATAAAATCGTGATTACACCATTTAAAAGCTTTGCAAACTCGTAAAAAGTTGAATAATAAAATCAGCGAGCTTGAAAACTCTAGTACATCACTTTTCAGATTTTTTGGGAAGTTTTTTGAAATACGGTAAGCCCGTAATGACGCTATAAGTTGAAAGTTCCTACCGTAATATTACAGTAGTGAATAATGATCCGTGATTTGCTCCATACTGTTAACCTAGGTTGAAACCAACTCTATAAAACAGTGCTTAGAGGTAAGCAAAAGACTTCTTGGGAAAAGAGATATCAACGCAAACAGTGTATACATGCTTTGGAACACCCTGTATATTTTGGTAGCCAAAACCCCGTAGTCTTTATGTGAGTAATTGGTGCTGAATAAACACAACCACTGTGAGCAAAAACGGAACAAATGAGATATTGAGCTCCTATTTCCACAACTGATGATTATTTAAAGGCAGTGGGTCGCCAAAACTCAACAACTCAGGATTTCAACGCGGTGGGTTCCTTATCGCCCAAGTTTGGAAAGAGTGCAGTCCCGGTTGCACAGCATGCCTTCCCTGCTGAGAAAATTGCTTTCAAACATACACACGCAGACTAATCTTACACGCATCCGGACGAGTTGGCAAATTCCTCCTTACCATTGGAGGCTGCCAGCCGCAATGCTATAACCATTGGGTCCTGCAACGATTCAGCGTCATCAGTCTTGCTAAACTCGTCCAATTTCAAAAAGAAGAGCATTGAAAAACGCCCGTTTTCGCCGTTCAAGCTCTCAAAAAGTGCATTTTCGGGATCAGCGTATTGAATAACCCCAGGTAAGCAAAAATTTCACTAAGCTGAGATTTGCCGAGCCACTGCCTTTAAGCAGAATTCCTGAAAGGGCAAATAGGGAGCGGTGCTTTGTACTGAGTGCAAAAAATGGTAGCTGATTCATGCTCAAAATATAGTCAACCATGTTTGAAAATGGCCACTTCACTTGAGTGGCCAAACATTGGAAACTCTCAGATTTCGATAAAACTTGATCCACATGTGGTTACTTGGCATGATAATTGCGAAATGCTACCCATTATGCTTGATAGGACTTTTACACGTGCCTGAGGTAGGCAAACGATAACGCCTAGGGAGGGGGGGGGGAGGTTGAGACAGAAGTTCGGGGAGGATCATATTCGGCGGTTGTGTGCCACACCTCTTGCTCGACTTTGAGAATAGTACAGATATCCAGAGCAGCGAAATATGATGCGTACCTCCTCAAAACGCCTTCCCTCCTCCGTCGGAATTTGCGTGCATATGGGCCTAAGGTGTGGATCATTCACATTTGAAACAAAATCAAGCAGTGTAAAAGTACTCAATTTACTCAAGTAGCTTCATGTTAGAAAATCACTCGGATTTCGCTCAACTGGTGCATTGTGGTTATTTGACATCCTGGTTAAAGGCAGTGTCTCGGAATAATTGCGATTGCGAGTCTTCCACAATTACTGGCCTTATGGATACGCTGAGACCAGGATTGTGCTTAGAAAGTCAAAAAAGAGCTTTTTATGGTGTTTTCAGACCTTGGAGATTGCTGAGAGCCTGGAGCAGAAGTTCACGCGAGAAACACTGAGAGGTTGCGGAAGACTGTAAGGGTAAAGCCATTCCAACCATTTTGGCGGCCAATGGCTGATTGGCTTAGGCATAAGTCTCAGATGGCGAGAATTTTCCTCGAGCCCCTCCAGAACTCTCCAAAGCCAGAAAACACCACAAAAAGATTTTTCGACTTTCCAAGAACAACACTTTTGGGCTCAGCGCATCCAGAAGGTCAAGGAGGGATGGCAAGCTCATGTTGCAATTCTTTTAAAGGCAGTAGATCGGCAAAATCCAACAACTCAAGATTTTTTCGCGGTAGGTTCCTTATCGCCCAAGTATGAAAACAGTGCAATCCCGATTGCACAGCATGTTTTCTCTGCCGAGAAAATTGCTCTCAAGCTTACACGCGCAGGCCAATCTTAACGCATCCGGACGAGTAATTTCCTTCTCACCATTGGAGGCTGCCCGCCGCAACGCTACAACCATTAGGTCCTGCAACGATTTAACGCCATCAGCCTTGCCCACTCGTCCAATTCCAAAGGGAAGGGCATTGTAAAACGCTCATTTTCGCCGTTTTCAAGGTTTCAAAGGGAGATTTTCGGTATCAGCGAATTGAATAACCCCAGGTAAGCGCAAATTCGACTGGGTTGAGATTTGCCGAGCCACTGCCTTTAACACATTGACGACCGCTTGACACACAAGGTGTGTCAAGCAATGACTACCGCGTGGGACCGCTTGACACACCATGTGTGTCAAGACTTGAATTTTGTTAAAATGATTACTATTCTGGGAAAAACTCACTCCATGAGCTTTTCTTTGCGCTAAATCTAGGACCATTTTTGTCAGCCTTCCAGATATGCTATAGGTGTATTGTAGACGACAGTATGCGTGATTATGGTTGAAAAATTTGGGCTGGTCTGGAAAAGGCTTTTGTCCCAGAAGGCAGACAACTAAAAATGTACATGGTCGTCAATGTGTTAAGTCACTGCCTTTGAGGAGATAATAGTCTTTTTGCAAATTCCTTTTATCCAATGTGATGACAGATTCACTTGACACAAAAGTCAACACCTCAAAGAAGAGTTTTTCAATTTGACTGACATAGTAAAGATATGTCACAATTTATTCAACATTCTATTTACAATTAATGTAAAGGATTAGTAAAACTGGAAGGGGATAGTGGAGTAGAGCCTATCAGTAAGGATGGCCTAGCATCAATGACAGTCATAAACGCCTGCATACGCATAACAACAGTAAATAAGTTTAAAAAAAAGAAGTATTCATGGAAGTTCTTCGAATTCGACTCTATTGTCGCTCGATTCCGTTTCTTCTTTGTCTATGTCGTCACTATCCTGCGTAAAACTGTCGACTTCATCGGTTTCCTCAGCTGTTGAGACCTAGAATGATGTGATGTAGCAGCAAATAGCAAAATAAAAAGTTGCAAAACCTTTGATAACGAAATTATGAAAGACGTCGCACGCGGTTCAAAAGTTGCGAAATGCCGCCTTGGCAGACTGCCACCTGGCTGCGGATCCCGCAAAACTTTTAGTCTTCAGCATAGATTGGTTATTCTGAATTGAGTGTCCGGGCAAAACTCTATTCCTAGCTTTTTTTGCTCCTGGACTCAAACGCTTCGCTCATTTGGAAAATTCAACGCGGAAAGCGCAAAAAAATGGACTGTTTTTCACAAATTCTTATAATTCTGATGTGGACGAGTAAAACAGTTCTCAACAAGACTGAGAGGCAGAGTCGCTGTAGGGCCTCAACTTTGGCCGCATGCTCACTCCACAGTAGAACAGTAAATCCACCGGTGTTGGGACATCCCCCTAGGGTGTAAGTTTCCAAAATCCGAAGCGATTTCTCGCTTTTATTTTGATGCCATGGCTTCGCATTTGGCTATGGCGATGGTCTGGTGGAGTGCTTTTGCACTAAAGTCCCAGGATTCTTGACCTTGCAAGGTCCCTTCTTCTAATGGTTTCTATAGTCTAGTTTTGAAAACTAGACGAATATCCGTGCTCGATCTATCTTTCTTCATGAAATTCCACGTGCTGCGAGAAAACTTCATGTAATCAACAACAACGGTAGCAAATTCTGAAATATCTGACAAAGGCTTTGGAGACCAGTAACAAATCGATAAGGCACAGATTTAGTGACTGCTATAGCAAAGTCAATGACTAACAGTTTAAGTGACAACAGATTATGTGCGATAAATGGAGGAATGACTCGATTATTGCTTCCTAGAAAGCATAACAAGATAAAATTTCAGTAGCGAAGATGGGATAGGAAAAACTAGTTATAAGATGTTAATAGGGACGATTAAAGGGGGGGGGGGTTAAGTAGTAATTATAAGTCATGAACGTATTCGAGGATATTTTGCGCTATACAAAATATGGTCACCTATAAAAGCGTGCTATGATACTGTGAACGTATCCGTGTGTGCACGCTTTGACCGGAATTATGCAGGAGTTACAAAATTGTCATGTTACAATAGATGAAAGCACTTTGACTACTACAAAGGAGAAAGAAACTAGACCAAAGTGCTCTGAAAGCAGCCGTATGAAAAGTGAAAACGTTTTCACAATAATTAAAGCTCAGCGACAAGTGAAAACACACTTTATAATTGATCCCTCACTGTGACAACGTCGCGCTTGCGGTCACTGTGGCGAGGCCTCCCATACGCCTACAAGTCGTGCACTAGCACTCAATTATCGATTTTTTTTGTAAAAGCTCGCGTAACGACCGCAATCATTGTCACCACGAGTGGGCGATAAACTATATATAACGCAGAATAGAACATATAATTACACTCTTTCCTCAACTGAACTTGAAGCGGCGCTCTTCTTATCGTCATCATCTGGAGCATTCGGCATGAGCGCCGTCGTGACGTCCACTCCTTCAAGTAGCGACATCAGGTTTTGTTTCTTTCTGTTTCGCACCGAAGTCGCATTCTTCAGCTCGCTTTGCAATGATTCGTCGTAGTTTGGTGCGGGTGTTACCTAAAATTATGGAAGTACAGGTGTCAAAAAATACAGCTAAACTATTTGATGCGAATTTTTCTAGTGTGGGGCTCTGCTTGTTTTAATGGAGCCATGCATGTGCATGTATGTTGACTTAATCTTTCACAAATTCGTCAATCGCTTAGAAAAAACGTATCAAATTCGACTTTTTTCCAAACTCCAATTGCGGGATATAGCTCGAACTTTTTTGTACTTACAGGTAGCAAAAGGGAGGGGGGGGGGGGGTAGTACAATCAGTAAGTCCACCATTTGTATCAACGCTGTACACAGCAACACACTTTATTTTGAGTAGTTTAGACTTGAAAGGAAGTTTCATGCAGTAACGCAAGTGTTACATAGCTTATATGAATTATATGAAGTTATGATTATTCTACATAACAACATTTGAAGGTGAGTAACATAGTCATAGCACTTTGAAAATTCATACTGGAAAGCCGGCACTTTGTTAACATTTTTAGCAATTTACAAGCTATACACTGTTTCTTGCATAATATTTCCCTTGAGTACTCACAACAATAAAGGCAGTGTCCCGGCAGATTCGGGTCCTGGGGGATATACGTGTGGTGGGGTTCTTGGTCACCCCATCGACCTCCAGGCGCACTCCGGCTGGGTGATGTTCACCCTGGGCCGAGAAAATGGCCTTTGAACCGGCGCGCGCAACCCCAACTGGCGCGCGCTTGGACGGCCTTCCCCGCCTGTTCGGCGCGGGACCCCACGAGCGCTCTCCCCCATGATGCATGCTATCCAAAGCAAGAATTACAGGCGGCAGGATCTTCGTCTGAGGACCTCCCCCCACTTTCCTTTAAAAATCTCGTCCAAGCTGCTTTTCTGGAATTAGGAAAACGCCCCAAAATCGGCCTTTTCAGCCCATTCAAAGCTCAAATCCGGATTCTACGTGGCGAAAAGGCTTAAAACATGCAAAAAGGTGGAGGTGCAAAATCTGCCGGGACACTGCCTATAAGGGTTTATAAACCTTCGTTCCATCTTAAGAAGTTCCAGGGAAAGTTTTGTGAATTCTTATATTCTCTCTAAGGTCAGGACGAAATGGAGTCTGGTGATTTTGAAAACGAAATCCTTTATCATTATTGATGCTACGGAACTCGTAGTGTTTACAACCAACAAGGCTGACTATCGACTTTCTAACTTTGTAAATTTAGCGATTTAAGCCACAAGAAAACTACATAGTATCTTCTTGCCCTCTATGATTTTCATTCTGTCATTTTCATTTTCATTCTTCCACCCCCCCCCCTTTCCCAGAGAATCAGCTTTCTTTCTCGGACTTGGGTGTGTTTACTACGGTTTCCTAATAATTTCTTTGATAATTTCCTGCTCACCTTTTTCTCCAGACCATAAAAAGTCCTGTACAGCTCTACAATGAGATCTGTTCCAAAAATGACACCGGCATGGGAAGAAACCATTCGTAGGACAAACACTCCATCGCGATGTAGATACTCATATACGAATTTTCTTACATTAGATGAAGACTCTGAAATGAAAGAACAACTTCGTTTTAGTTCAAAAATAAAATTGCTTACGTGGTGGTTCATACAGATCGAGATTGCCTAGCTCAAGATGCTGCTCAACGAACCATCGAGAGAAGCATGGGAAGATAAGTAGGAAGAACCAAGTAACAAATGTAAATGCAGCCGAAATGAACAGTATCAAGTACCTAAAATCATAATTGGGCGATGTGGGGATGGCGACTTTTCCGAAATTCTTACCAGAACCACAAAATTACGAAGATCTTCTCGTTAAAGATGTTAATGACAAGAACGCACTGTACTGAGTATTTTTGAATATTGGCTACTTGTCGGACCTGAAAAGAAAAGTGTGAATTCTTTTCCAATTTTGCCAGACTTTACCTCAAAATCACAAATTGCGGCACGTGGGAAGTAGCCACTTGTCTCCCATTCTACACCATGTATGATGTCTTGAATGACTCCAAGTCCATACCATTGATGTCGGTTGGTGCCCAGAAATCTGAGAAAATTAGCATTGTGGAGATAATGTTAGTGCTGGAAATCTCAGGGTACTAACGTATTCATAAACCATAGCTGCATTACGACGTTGATAAGATAGAGTGCTTTAGTGACAAGATAAACCGCAGAGACAAACCCTGACGAGTACTGATAATTCAAGCACGTTATCGTCTTGTGTACCATAATCTAAAAATTGGGTTGCCATCAATTTTTGAATTTCGAATTCGATAATTCGAAAGCTTATCGAGGTATGGTACTGGCATATGTATGTAACGGACTGGTTTGAACAATAGAAAGCTCAAACAGCTCAAACGCACCCGCCTCTTCTCCATCCGCCTATGAAACCGTAGAGCACATTGAAGATGCTTGGCCAGTACTGTGATATTTTTGCGGCGAACTTCTTCTTCTAAATTTGCGGAGTCTTTTGCTTTCTCCACGACTTCATGCATTCTGATCCCTGTAACACGGACATAATGAGCGTTGTGTATGAACAAGGATACAGCTCACCAGAATGATTTGAAAAAGACCTCCATATATAGCTTGGTGCGCGAAATAGCGCCGCTTGAAGTAATAAGAAGAAAGGTACCCATTGGTAGTAGGATAGTTCTCGCTCAGGGGTGTATCTGCAAGAAGAGGTGTTTCTCGTTGAAAACAAAAATCTTCCGACAGCGACATCTGCTTCATTAGGCTACGTCCAAAGTCGCCTGTGCCAACGCCGTGCCAGCGCCGTTCTAGCGTTGTGCTAGCTTGTGCTAAAACCTTGTTCGATCAATACAAGGCTCTACACGTCCTTTTCTGACATTACACTAGCACGGCTTCAGCACAAGGGCAACCCATGACATTTTCCAATTATTTTGCTCTATTTGAGCGAAAGCGTAAAAAACCTCAATCTCTACAGCGTTTGAGCGTTCGTTACGTTTAGTAAAGTGCTTCTAATGCTACGAAGCACTATAATCTAGTTCCCCAATTTGGAGAAATTCTCTTCATAATTAAAGACATCAATTCATATTTTGCTTCAAGCTTACCTCTGATCAGGCTTAATGAGTTCAACATGCTGCTTCGGCTCCACGAAGTAGGTATCTTGGGACCAGCAATAGTTCTCAGCATACTGGAAACCATAATTGAGTGAAAATCATAGCTGATTAGTCACTTGCAACTAGTTATTCTATCTTATCGAAGAAAAGGTGATATTTTTGGAGAAAAAATCAAGATTCAAAATCACTATGGATTCCATAATATCATATTTAAAATCTCTTCTAGTTCTGACACTTTTTCCACGCGCCCTATAATTCCCCTCTTCTCTCACTTCAAATATGAATTTCTCCTCCCTCCGTCCTCGGCTCCTTTTATGGTTAATTAGCCGCTGGTTCATTGTTATTTTATAAATTATTCAGTATTGTCCGCAGCGAATGATAAAGGCAAAACAACAGAAAGAGCGAGAACATTATTTTTGTCACAACGTGCTGTTGTTCTTTTGATTAAAATAAAAATAACATAGCACAGGTTCAGAGTAACATCTATCGTCAAGTTGCGGACGCAGACAATGCAGCAACTGCGAATCGTGCACGGTTTTAGCCGTCTGCGTCTCCTTCGCATGCATTGTCTTTTAGCTTGAACGTCGACTTGCAACCGCACTTATAGAGGGAGTGTGCATTCCGCGCACTCAATTTAATAATTTTTCACAAAAAATCCAGTAATTTTATCGGGCGCTGAACTTTCTCGTTTTCGCTGAGAACTGCTTTTGTGGCTTTTACGATTACGAGACAAACTTCCTTTTTTGCATAATATGAATGACTACCTTATATCTAATTCATCTACATTCATCTATATTCATCTGTAGGTTATCCCTGTTTTAGTTTCTTTCAGCTCCATGACTTCCCCTTCTTTTCTTTCCGAATTGAATCGTTATGACATGAGATACCACTGAAGACTAACCTGTTCCCAACTACCGGGAAATTTGTTTGGAAACATGCATTCAATGGGTCGGCCACCGAATTGTTTCCATGAAATCAGCACTGAGAATGCTAGCAGAATGTTCGGTGTCACCAAGTAATGCAGTCTGTCACTCCAGTCATCATCATGGCGCGGTGACAGATACCGCGCCATTCCGATGAACGTCTCGATCATCATGGCTGATGGTTGAAAGTTTCACTACCCTTAACTGAGACAGGATAAGCTAATTTTGCGTTATGAGGTGAAAAGCACGAGCGAGAAAAAGAATGAGGGATTTCCAAGAGAATTTTTGAAATAACAAAGAAGGTGCATGAGTGGGGACTCTGCGCGGACAACTGGTACGAGCAGTGATGTGCTATGATGCATAATTTGGGGCAGATGAGGGGCCGAGACGTCGGAAAAAGAAAGCCCATTGAGCATAATGGTACGCTGACAAAAGTGAGACCTATAGTATCGCATGAAGAACGCAGAGGTAAGAAAGCTACGTTTGGTGCTATTCCTACCAGCGCGTTCCAACGAAGTACCACCGTCGGGCTAGCGTCGTGCCGGAACGCCGATCGATCCATACGAGGTGCTGTACGCGGGTTCTGGCAGGGCGCTGGCACAGCTTCGGCACGCGGGCAACTTTAGAGCCGCAAAAATGACGAAAATCTAAAAAGAACATGAGGCAAATTCGAACGCATGTGTAGTTTAATGAACAATGAAAATAAAGAAAAAGTTCGCAAATTTGGAGCTTTGCTATGACTGAACAGCGAGAGTACAGATTGCAAAAGTGACTCTCACAATTTTGCACGGTTTCACTGTTACAATTCTGCTGGAGCGTAGCATCATGTCAACGATAGATCATTTCTTCTCATCACAGAACAAAAAAATTGATGAAGCACAACACTCAAAAAGTCTGAAGGAATCCTCCAAAAAAGCAGCATCTTACAAGACTTGTAAGGAAAAAACCAAGGATTTATGAGTTTTATTAGGTTGTCCCGAAAGTTCGTTCGCACCATTTTCAAAAAATCATAACTTCTTTGCATCACAACCGTTTTAAGCAATCTAAATTTTATTAGAAAGCGTAAAACATGTGGTTTCCAAAAGCTTCCTGGGGAGCTTTTGGAAACTACATGCCTTACGCTTTCTGATAAAATTTAAACTGCGCAAAATCGTTATGAGGCAAAGAAGTTACGATTTTTTGAAAATGGTGCGAACGAACTTTCGGGACAACCTAATACTTTCTGTGCTAAACACGCTGAATAGAGGAGAAGGTGCTTGTCGATGCTAATTATCGTTAGTATACATTTAGAATCACATCTGGTTAAGATAAAGTTTGCAAAATCACTCGTCAAACCCTCGATGCAAGCTCCGCCCATTCAGGGCAGCCTCCTTCTAGTGATGAGCCCCGCCCAATCATGTAACAAGTGGGGTTAAGAACTTCAGATTGAGTGAATTTTATATGAAAAGGCTAAAACTTGGTAGCTTTGGATAAGACAAAAAGTTTTGAAACCAAAGTGTCTGACTACTAGCTTATGATCGCATTCTTGTTGAAAAAAATTCATCGATGGGGCCAATCACATCAAGGAAAAATATCTTTTCACAAGAAATGGATTCCTGTCACATTTAGTTCAGCGGAGAAGTTTTATCAAAGCGCAGGGTAGCATCGTGCAAAAGAACAGAAATAATTTATGCTAGAATGATTATATGGGACAGCATTGAACAGCAATTTCTGGTAAGTCAAACTAAGATAAATTTTCCAACTAAGCAAGCAACCTATATTTGGTGAATGGTTTCATGAAGAAATGTAGGGCACGAAACGTGCACCAAGAATTCAAGCTTGTGCGTTGGTTCAAACTAAAAAAAAGAAAGACTTGCGATTTTGCGTTAAGTAAAGTAAAAAAGTGATATGAAGTCTTTACACTATATACTGAGCTCGAAATAACGGTTTTCAGCGAGATTTTCTAGAAGGCTCGATAGTCTGTAGCAGGCTAGCGGAGCTCAACAAAGTGAACATTTGTTTGTAATATTTCATAGCAAGTAGTTCATTATATTTATGAGGAAAACCATATGCCTCGAAAATCCTCGCACAGCACTGACCGCATTCTTAAGATGTATAGCTCAATAAAAAGCATTACTAGGTTTTTGAGATAGTATCACGAGCAGAGAATCTCAAAAATTATGCCAAATAAAGCAGAGAATCCAAAAAAGTTCGAATTTTTATCAACTGGGGAATAGTATGAATCACAGCTAGACCACTCAAACTTAGGTTCAACTTGTTGCAGTTTGAGAATTACGGGTGAAAATGGATCCATAAATTCAGCGCGATTTTTGAAATCAGAGACCACGTAAGTAAAACATAGATTGCTGCGCTGCCCTCCTAAAGCGAAGAAGTTGTAATGTTGCAAAATCTATTCCACAATTTTCTAAACCTTTTTCTTAATCTTTGGAGAGAACACAAAGGTCAACTTATGCATTGAAAGTACAGAAAAAACAATACAGGGTGTCCCAAAAAATGTTTAGAACGTTTGATCGTTAATATCTCTCTTCCCAAGAAGTCTTTTGCCTTACTTCAGGTACCGTTTTGTAGAGCTGGCTTCAACTTAGATTTACAGTATGGAGCGAATCACTGGTCGCTTTTCATTACTGTAGGGTTACGGTAGAAACTTCAAAGAGGGTTTTGAACCATGAAAGGCCATATTTTGCCTCAGAAAGGAAACAAAACAGCCTGAAAACTTTTACACCAGGCTAATTAGAATTGCTGATTATAACTGTAAAGTTCCCAACTTATTATGATGCTTCATTGAAGAGTTATGCCAGGTGAGAGGTAGCGGCTTTTTTTTTCAATGTTCCTAAAAAGTGCGATTACCGTTTAGAAAGCTTCGTAATCTTGTGAATAGTTGAGTATTGAACTCAGCGTCCATGAAAACCCCAATACACAAGTTTTCACATTTTTCTGAAAAACTTTGAAACGGCAACTTTTTCCACATTGTCACCATATGTTTCAAGTTTCTACCGTAATCCTACAGTAATGAAGAGAGATGGGTGATTCGTTCTATAATGGAAATCTAAGTTGAAGCCAGCTCTACAAAACGGTACCTGAAGCAGGCAAAAGACTTCTTGAGAAGAGAGATATTAACGATCAAACGTTCTAAACATTTTTTTGGGACACCCTGTATTTTTTCTCCTTTGGTCAATTCCAGCTGATGTAACTAATGTTCTACACATGTGCAAAATCCTACTGCACGGTTTTCTAAAAAAATTTCCCATCAAAAGTATAGTACACCATCACTTTACTACAATGCTAATCAGATGTGATTACAACTGAAACAAGAGCGCAAAGACAAAGACGAAAATGATAGGGCTGCAGGTTTGATCGATCGAATGTACCATACAAAAAATGTACCATAGAAAAACTAAGTGAGAACATTTTCCAAGGTGTTAAACAGCCAAATCGTGGTTATAAATCGTATGCCAAATGACAAAAACAGGAAATGATAAGGGAAACGCAATGTTTTGTTTGAAGGCAGTGTCCAGGCTAAATCTACCCCCCCCCCCCCCCAATTAGTGTCGATCCTGAATGTAGGCCCCACGAGAGAGGCATCTGCGTTATCCGGTCCTCTAATGTTGTTTCTGAATGGAGATAAGGGGCCTGGAACAGCCAAAGTGCTATCAGGCCCCGCCCAGGTCCTATCAGACTCCGCCCACTCATGTAAAGCCGTCCGCTCCCTCATGACAGGGTTCACAGAAATCGGAGTTTTTGGGGGTTTTGGACTATTTGAACTTCATAACTGTATTCAGCACGGAAAGGCCGCAGAATGGCACAAACATGGGAGACAAAACTTTGGGTGGACGCTGCCTTTGAAGAGAGCCTGGAAAGTCCTGGTATTTGCATTTTTTTCTCAATCACATTCATTCATTGATGGTCCAGTAATTTCTAGATACTTCTTCTTAGCTATTACTATAAATCAGGTAACAAAGGAATAACGTAAAAAACATCAAAGTTCTCAACATATGATAAAAACCATAAATCCTCGCCGAATTCTCCACAGAGAAGGTTAGATGGAAGAGAGTGAAGGGAGAGTAGTTTTCAGGAAAGCATGGCAACAGTGATACCAACTCCTGAGCGCTGTACTGTGCCCAAAGGTTCCCTCAAAATTCTTCTACGCCCCCCCCCCCCTTTCTCCCTCTAATCAACCAGCAACTAATCTATAGAGCCAGCAACTTTGTTTATTACGTGACAGCAGTTGCGCGGTTTTGTAAAGATAAAACACAACAGTTGGGACGACTAGAAAGTCATCTGGCAGCTGTATGAAATAAAATATGCAAGAAAAAGAATGATTATCCTCGTCAAAGTGGTAAAACATCGGTATGGAAATTAAGACACTTTCATTAAGAATAGAATCAGCTATACGTCAATATTTTGGAATTGGCTACTTGTCAAAGTCTCTAATGGTGTTTTATTTGATGATCGAAAAAAAGAAAAAATTTCTTAAAAATATTGGAGAACTTCGGTGACCAAGACTACATCGCGCATTACAATAGCTAGAGTGTCACAGTTTCAAACGGTCTCACTTTCTCAATCTCCGAGTAATGCGCCGTGTTAGAGATAAATCATCTTTTCTCAACGAGAAGTGCGAAAAAAGATTGATGGAGCAGAACAGTTCCAAGGAAAGAATACTTGAAGTGCCATCATTGGTGAGATTTCTGTGGTAAATTGCAAAATCAAAGAATTTTAACTAGAGATACAGCGGTTGGGTAAATCGCATATGTAATGTTGAGACGTTAGGCTGCCTTTTAAACCTGAGGAAAAAACAGACAGTTTCTATAACTTTAAAGATTTGGTATAATCAAAGTATGAAGTCTTCTCCACTTTAAAGCATTAAACTTTCACAACTATTCAAGAAATTTCCAACGTTGATATCTCACACAAAATGTCGCTCAAGGGTTATCTAGGCGATCTGTGGTTGATCATTGGGCCAAAAAAGTTCACATTATTGGAGTTAATTATGGGGATGAACTTGAGACAAACCGATACTGCAGTAACTACCGTCGGGCATGAAATGGTTTAATGCATTTTAAAGGAAAGAAAGTTCTAGTAGCGGATTTTCAAGTTTGAGGAGAATGTGTTCTTATTATTAGAAACGGGATCCTTGACGCATTCAATTTAACGGGGATGTTTCAAAGACGGAACACCGCGTTGAGCAAAAAAGTGAAAAATTATGTCTGGTAGAATGATTATACGGAACAGCATTGTATAGATCTCAATATCAAGAATCTAACGCCATTTACTAGGCATCCATATTAGACCAACTGCTCGCTTGCTACTACATATTTACAGGGCCATACAAGAAGGTCCGTTTAGTAAGTGGCCTTTTATGTGGCTCCTATATCACTTTGAAGAGCAGTGAGAGAAAAATTCCAAATCTGTCTTCATTATCTGCCAACCGCTTCTGAATGACGAATTTTGAGCGTTTCTAGACACTAAAACACTCTTAAATCTGCGTCTGGAGACGCTTGGGAGATAATGAAAACAGATTTGGAATCAGCGTTCAATGCGCTTCGGAATGATATAGGAAGATCTTCTGAAAAGGTTACTTCGACAAAATGGACCTCCCTCTCAAGAAAATATAAATTAAGAATCTACTTATTTGTAAGCTGTTTAAAAGTTCCGCAATGATAGAAAATCGGGAAAGGAAAAGGGAAAAACAAGTCCCCACTATTTTCTTATATATGATTTCTCAAATTCGACTAGGTTTGATTTAATCAGCAAGGTCATTCACAACTATCAACAGTTTGTAGCAGAAAAAAGAAAAACTC
Source organism: Cylicocyclus nassatus (assembly GCA_958299035.1). Classification (NCBI taxonomy): domain Eukaryota; kingdom Metazoa; phylum Nematoda; class Chromadorea; order Rhabditida; family Strongylidae; genus Cylicocyclus; species Cylicocyclus nassatus. The sequence continues at coordinate 38,795,161 of CATQJL010000001.1, read as the reverse complement.
TTGGGACATTTGTTTGCAATATTTCCAAGCAACCATTCTCGTCATATTGATGAGGAAAACCCTACGTCTGTCGAGAATTTTTACACAGCCTTCTTCATTTTGTCCGATAGGAAAGGCAATAAAGGTTGGCTAGAGTTGAATTGTAAGCGTCTATTACGAAATTTGGGAATTTGTATAAATTATGGCCAACATACGAGATTGAGTATAATGTGTCGAAATTATAGTGCAAAAAAAGTGGCAAAACGGCAGCAGACTAGATGAGTTTCAGCAAGCTGTACAGACTAGAGAGTATTTGTCATGACGGGTCAAGTAATCATAGAATGTGGTCTCACTCGCAATTTCAGTTTAAAAAAACGGATCAGTTGAAAAAAATGATTGCCTGACTCGCTAAAAAGAAAACGTCAAGTATTTCACCAGCACTGCAGCGAACCGCCGGAAAATCTTCATTTGGACACTGATCATATGTGATTAAAAGAACTAAACAATGAAAAGACGAAAGTGATAGGGCTGCAAAAAAGATTGATGGAATGTATTTTAGAAAAACTAAGTGAGAACATTTTGCAAGGTGTTAAACAGCGTGATAAGCACTCGAACTAAGCACTCGAACTTTTCTTGAAATAGTGGTTAAGGTAATTGAAAAATAAATTTTATAGCTCGTTGTTACAGCGTAATCTATAGGAGGGTAAGAGAACATGTGATCGAACAAGAAATTGGCGAAGAAAATATTTTATTCAAGTAGTCGCGGCAGTGGGCTGAGAAATCACCAGATTTCTTTTGGGACCCAATGTTTAGTACAGTACGTTACTTAAACTATCACATGACCGGATTCAAGACAGGGCTATTTTATAGAGGAGAAGACATTTGTAGCCAATAGCTTATAGGAGAAAATCACTCACAAAACCCACAAAATTCACGCTGTTTCGGTTTTCTGGAAAACCCGAAAATCCGTGATATTCCGTGACTGCGCGGCATTCCGGGAACACCGCAAATTTCGGAATGTCGCGCGTATTTCGCGCATGCAGCGCGATCTTGTTCGCGGAGTTCCGGATATTTCGCGGAAATCCCTTTACTTTGCACGCTTTGTGAGTATTGTATAGAGCTCCCACACATAAGAGTTTAAGCATTCTCTAAACTCAATTTGCTAGGGATAAAAAAGGGGACACTTCTCGTCTTGCTCATTTTACATCAATTTGTGCTAATCACAGAGTGAATCGTCTAAGTGCTGACTATAAATTTTCCTTCCCTTCCCCCAGCTTCTCTCTCCCTTATCCATTTTTGATTATCAACAAGCTGCAGCTATAGAAACATCCACTGTGTTTTATTACGTGACAGAAGTTGCGCGATTGTGCGAAAATATAAAGCAAAGCAACAGCCAGGACGATTACAGCGTCATTTGACAGCTGGATAGGAACGAAATTATCCGAGAAAAAGAACGTATGCAGTCGTAAGCAAGCAAAACACATTATTGCTATGCGAATTTCAAAAGACTAAATGCGCAGGAAAAAGCATTTTTGCCTAAACAGTGGCAGGCCAGTTGTCATTAACTCACATTTAGACTTTATTTCTGTTCATTCGCAGTTAGCACACAATCTTTGCAAAAAATAATTATCACAGCAACTGAAAAATAGTAATATCCTCTAAGCTTATGCCGTTTGAAATACTGCAAAACATTCTAAAAATGTTCCAAGCTGGAGAAATTGTTCAAAATAGGCGGAGTACACCAAAAGAGTCTGCAAGCGAATTGTTCCAAACGGCTTTAGCAGCATTTAAATTGTTATATTTGAAAGTACATCATGTTTCTCAATTACACTTAGATGTGCTGAAGATAAAATTTGTTTGGAAGGAGAAGTTTGGATTTTTGGCAATCACTCCATATAATGGAGGCGCTAGGTAGCAAAAGATGGCAAAAGTTTATTCTGAATGTGTTACGCTTGCACAATCTCGTACATGCACGACGCCGTCATGAATAAAATCTCCCCCGACAAGCAATGTAAGGAAACAAGATTGATGAAAAAATTCCAGACAGAGAGCTACGATTATTCAAAAATCAGAGGAAATCTTGGCGGAATGCACGCCCAAATATTTTTTTGGAGTAGGGAACAGGCTGAATTGAAAAATAATGATATTCAGAACAAAACCACAAAACACTTTATAGAAGCAGAAATCTAAGCAATCTCTTTTTCAATAAGAAATCGGCCGAACTAACAATGTGAAATGTGCCTGTGAAAATCTCTTGGTGGATCAGATCCAGTGCAGGAGAAAAATATACGGCAAACTGATAATATCCAGTTTGAAATTGTAGAAAAGGATGCCAAATTGAGATGATCAGGTGCGTGAAATTGAATAAATGCGAAGGATTATCCTATGAAATTGTGGAAAAAATGGACTGCTGTTGCTTATATCACTGCTTAAACATGTGCGTGGTGCATAAAAAAAGAAGAATGATGTTTAGTAGAATGAACATAGCTCAGAAGTGAGCAGCACCTTCACATGAATAAATGTGTGAAGTATTAGAGCACAATACAATAAAACTCATTTTTGTACAAATGTTCGGGGTACGAAGATTTTTGTGAAAATTTTTTTTAGAAAATTAGCAGTGACGAATAGAAACTTTGCAGAGGTGTATAAACTGATGTTTAGATGGACAGGATCGAATTTCAAAGATTTTTTTTTGCGACACGGATTTCCAAGGTGAGAAAAAAAGCTAGGTGTTTTGTTCTGAAATTTGAGAATTTTCGGCTATACCGTTGAGATTGAGAACGCGAAAAATAAAGAATAACTGCTCGCAATAATTCACAAAAAGTAGGCCATTACAATAATGACGAAAACCATATGTCTGTCGGGAATTCTCGCGCAGTAGTAAATGACCGCCTTCTTATAATCTATAGCTTGTACTGAGCGTAATCCAGTTTTGAAAGACATGGGTACGAGAGGAGAAGGAAAATCACTTTTTGCGGTGAGGAAAAGATTTTGAAAGTGGATCATTTTTGCGCGAAAATTTGCCGTGCGGTATCTCTGGAGTCTCTAATTTTGGAATAAGCATAGTAAATTATACAGATCCTATTCGGAAAAGCAAATCCGAGGAGTTCCAGCAAACAAATAATTTGATTATATTCGTTAATATTTGAGCATAGAAGACACTAAATCAGAAACCAAATCTTGGTGGCTGCAGTTTCGAAACATTCAGAAGATTGATGTTAAAAAGAACATATTCCATTCCATGTGCCAAAAGGTGGAACAAGAACTTTCTGCAACAAAAGTGCAGTAAAACAGTAAAAATTCCTATCTCAATACTAATCAGATGTGATTAGCAGAACTGAAACGAAAGTGAAAAGTGAAAGTGATAGGTTTGCAGAAGAGATCGATTGCATGTACTTGGAGAAAAACTATTGAGAACAAATTGCAAGGTGCAAACAGCCAGATCAACGCTCGAAATCACTTGGGAACAAGTATATAATGCTAGTAAATATGGCTTGGAAAGAACGCAATTTTATATAACAGAATGTCCATTACAGTGAACTGCTCGCGCTAGCTCTCCTTTATTCGAAATTTTAGACTTCTCTAAGGCACGCTAGCTCTCCTCTATTCGAAATTTTTGAGTTCTCTAAGGCAAAGTCCTCCACATATAGTGCCCTAACCCTCCTCCTCTCCTCTCCTCCTTTCCAAAAATTTACTTTGATCGAATATCAGACCCAAGAGATGCTTAATGCTTCCATACACTGTCAGCTGATGTTATTATTAGTTGTCATTTGTCAGAGAACTCCCACCAAGCTTCTAGAGGCCTCACAATGAGACTGCTTGATCTCCAAGAACCAAGAGAAAGACTATGAATGGGGAGTTGCTTGGAGGCTGGCAATGAGAACTGATCTCTGTTCCTTCAACCCTAAGAATATACACAGCAGGAGTTGCGCAGCGTAGGATAAACATCTGAAACACTTTTTTGTCTTATTTGCAAAAAAATTATTATTTTGGATGACATGATCTCCTCATCCTAAAGCACATTTTCCAGACTTGGTCAACGAATAGCCCATTGACTGCTGTTGGCTGTAGTTCACCTCAAAATTCAAACACGGGTCAACTTCATCTTCACAAAAAACTTTTGTATCATGAAAGAAAAAAGAGCAAAGTTTTTTATGATGCAGAAAAGGGGAGGACCATTCAAAAAACAGCAAGCTTCTAACATACACTTTTCCTGAACAAAACAAAAATTTGTGGGCAAAAAAATATAATAATCGCCTAAAGGATGCATGAAGCACCTCATTTTACGCGCATTTTTCACTGTACGCGAAAAACAAAACACTTGGGTATCAAATGCAGATATACACCTCATTGAGGACTATTTCCGATCTAGAAAACAAAACACTTATCGTAGTACTGAAGATATCCTATGCATGATTATGAGCGGAAGCAGTGTGCCCACAATATAATTCTGTCAATGTGTTTAGATGTTTGGAAAATTGAAAATTGCTCAGTAGAACTTTGATGACTATCTAGAGCTTCATGAACTTACGTTGATCGAAGAAATGTTGCAATTCTGCAAGCAAACATACAAAACATGCAAACATACAACATATCTGCATTATGGATTTGAATGCTCAATGAATATTAATTGACCGGCTTAGAATATACGGGGAAAAAGCTCAAGAGATGAACAAAACATTTAGAGGAATTCTATTAAGACCTTTCGGTAGGAAAAAATCAATGAAGTCGCATGGGCGAAAATATCGGAAATTTCCAAAAGTATCTTCGCAAACTTCCGGCACAACATCATGATTTGCTTTTCTTACAGCGGCCGTTTTAAGCAGAGGACAAGACTGCTACGACTTCACCTTATTATAGTTTATGGTTTTTATACAATTGAGTAGCAGTTTGAGAGTTAATGCACTCATCAAATCAATGCCGAATACCATATGTATGAGCAAAGTTTTTGCACAAAAATAAACGACCGCGTTCTCATAACAGCATAATTGGGTCTTGAGCGTAGTCCGGTTTTTGAACATAGGAATGCGAGATACATCACACATCACGTTGATTAATGGGCGATCTAAATTCCACTCCCACAATCACACAATTAGACTGATGTAAAATGGGAACTATGGATATAAAAAATGAGATGAGGGAGTCATTATATTAGGTTGTCGGTTTATGTCTGCCACGCTTTTTCAGTAACTCTGGAAAATTTCGGAAGCTTTTTAGAATCTTCAGTACTCCATAAACAGGGCACGATAGGGCCTACACAAAAGCATGAATGATGCCGCAAATGCATAAATAGCTAGCAAGTTCACGATAACTTTGTAAACACATTCAAAATTGTCTTCCTTCTTTGATTTTTCTCTGCAATCGTTCTTTTTCTTTCCTATCGCAATGTCTCTTTTAGGGCAGTACTTTAGTGCGGCTAGAATGCCAAAGATGAGGAGTGAAAACTAAATCAAAAAATTGAATTTTGGTCGATCGTGTAGGATTTGTTATATAAGGGTTGGAGTAATTTTCTGTAATTTTTCTGAAAATTGTTACATATTAAAATGCGAATGTGCTTTCCCCCTGATTGAATACCACATCTTCCGGTCTCTTCCTGATCATTTGGAAGAATGCCAGCCCCTTGACAAGAAGGTCAATAAAACGCGCTTCCACAATTAGAAGGGTTTTTGCGCATGGACCGCGGATCTGACAGTATTGGTGGGTAGATCTTTGCCTCCCGTCTACAGTCAGTGAACATAAAATTTTTCGAAAGTTTCTCAGATTTTTAAGAAATAAATACAAAAGTCTAACACAAATTATCCGACAACCTAGTAGATCGTCAAGCATTGGTAAGAATCAGAGTGTCATTGACGTATGATTTGAACGCTGTCATAGGATGACCTAATGTATAAAAAGCGGAAATGTGAATTTTGAGTGTATACTGCGAAATTGAAAAATTCGAATTAACACCACCTTAACACTAAGAAAACTAAACGGTGCAAATCCTTCTGAGGCCGATATTTGATTAAAAGTTTCAGAAGAGCGTAAAAGCAAAGAAAACAGGAAAAAGTAAACCGGAAATTCAAAAGATGACTGGAACAATTTATGTCAAAATAACTTGCGACAGTCAGCCTTCCATGATACATGATCACTGAAAAAATGTACAGGCCGGAGAAAGTTGGGCTAGAAACTAGCCATGGCGACGGATTTTTCGCCAGAGATATTTTTGTTAGATGCAGACATGCTTTTCGAATGCGTAGATTCCTTCTATAGAATACAATCACCCTTGTACTAACTATCGAAGCACGGAATATAGAGCGAATCCAAGTTTCAAAAATGGAATGTGAGCACAAAAATCTATTATCAATTTTTTCTTGTGTAGAGCGGGTATGAACGGCTTTTTACTTGTGAATTCTGTGTTTTTAATTACGGTGGAAGCGGTACAAGCCCAAGCCGTTGAAATAGCTGAGAAAATCCTTATTGTTTATCATGTGACAGCTCCAGTGAAAATATAGAGCAGAGTAACAAACATAGCTATTGAAAAGAGGTTTGACAGCTGAAAAAGAAACAAAGCGAAAGAATGTGTTTGTCGTCAAACTAGTTATGGCCTTGGCAAATTGCTGCTAACAATAAAAGCTGCTCTAGGCAGTTTACGCGGATTTTAAACCCAAAATGGTCCTGCACATGATAGCTTGTGCTAGGCCCGAAATATCGCACCCGTTGTGAGAATTAGTCGATGTTAATAATGACTATTGTATCTTGTATCAAGAGATTTTGATTCTTTCTAAAACATTAACTGTATACTAGATGCTCGTAGTTGATGATTTTTTTCAAGTATTCTACCTCGAAAGAGGACAGTAGGTCGCCGATAGAGGAGCTCAGGTCAGCCACAAACCGTTTGAAGGCAGGCTAAACTTCGTTTTCGGGGCGAAAAAGCAAAGGAGACATCGCTACTATGGGTCCGAAAAAAATACAAGTAAGGTTAGGTTTTTTCAGTTGACGTTTACAAAAAGGGTCAAAGGGGACGAAATTTTGTAGAAGTCAGGGGGACCTCGTTTTCGGAAAGCCTAGAAACGAACTCATGCCAACCTGGAGCAGGTTCCGCGCGGACTTCCGTAACAAATGAGCACTTCTGTTCATCACAGCTCGTGTTAGCAGTCCGCGTGAATAGTGCCCATCGGCGACCTCTTGTCCTCTATACATCGTATTGAACATGTTTCTCGCATGATACTTGTCATTTCTTTTTCGTGTACCTCAATGTTTGCGTTATTTACACTTTTTCGCTCAGTGTCCCTATATTCTTCTTCTCGTAGCTTAGATCTCATCTTTGATTTGATTCAATTTTGCTGCTTTTAAAACTTCCTTGGGAACTACTGACAAGGGACACCAGAGGTTGCACCACCGGTATAGCTAAGCCCCAAAACCCACATAGTCTTCACTACGTTATCCATATACAGCTCAGATGTAGCAGAGATTCTTTTTCATTTTTATATGGTGATCGCCGCTTCTTCGCAAGTTTCTTGAAAACTGTCCATATGAGTTACAAAACTTTGCAAGGTGACTTTGATTGTTTGTGAATTTTTGTGCTTGACTGTTCAAATGAATCGTAGAATATTTGAGCTTCAGAGTAGAAGTAAACAAATTTTTTTGCTGGCTTGGTTGCTTCTACATGAATTTTGAAATTCGAAATCTGCAAGTTTGCACATTCGTGAAGCTTCCAAAAAAATCAAATCTTTCTTTGTTCAAATAAAATTCTGATTTTTATTGTCATCCCCCTCCCTCTTCTTCCAGAAAATCTCAAATGCCACTGATATGGGATTCGTTCAGGGAAAACTGCCGAATTAGAGTTAATCGAGTAAAGAAAAAAATTTGCGTTGTAACCTAGCAAGAACACAGGCGTTGATGCGTGATTGAGAAAAAGTTTGTTGAGCTCTTCTTTTGCACGACTGAGAAAAAGTAGGTGCGAAACTATGGAAGATGTGGCAAACGCAGAAATATTGCTAAGGGAAGGGAGCAGGGGAGAAAAGGGAAGCTGTGGGGGGGGGGAAGCGTTGGAAAATTTTTGGTTGGAAAGTGTGGTTTTCGAGAGCGTGGAAAATGTCGTAAATGCAGTAACACCCCAAATTTTTGAGATTATGCACTGCAACGCTCCAAAACAGTACGAGAATTGGGGTGAGAACGAAAATGTTCATAGCTCGTCCCCATAACGAAACTTCGAACTTGGAAAGGGAAAACGTAGTTCCCATCAGAATCCTGGTGCACGCAGCACTGTGTTGATTCTACTGACTCACGATGCATTAGCCCTGCAAGATGGCACTTTTTGTACGGTTAATACCGCACTTACGCCAACACAGACTGGGAACACGTTTTGCTAACTTTTTGAGTGAGATATTCTATTATCCTGGATACACAGCGCAAATTCCTAAAAATGTGCTGAAAATTATTAGGCAGCAAGAAACAAGCTCGTTAATGCACAGCTGCAACATTCATTGGAGAATGAACAGGACGTAGTTTTGAAGTTGGGTTAAAAGCATCATGAACTTGCATTTCAGCCAATCAAGACATTTTTTGGAATTTCGTTTTCTCCATGTTACATAACATTACCGCAATCTCATTAACAAAAACTCTTCACCAACACTTTTTGGAGTTTAAAGAAGCTTTTACCACATGGTACAAGTACTGCTAAATAGTTAGATAAAGTCCATTTTTTCAAGCAATCACTTCCTCGCTGACTAGCTAAACACCTCATCGGTTACAGTGTTCAAAAAATCAAAACAGACTTGTTCGCAAATTTCATGAGTTATTGACTGTCGTGTCCTTAATATACATCTCTTATTTAGACTCGTTAGGAAGCAGCAAGAGAAAAGATGAAACGTCATAAAGTTCGGCTACAACTTGCTATGATCGACACATCTTGATATTCTCTGTAGCCTGCAATGCAGGAATTCCAATTTTTGTTGCGTCTACCTTCTACGAAATCACCTTAATCGTTCTCTCTGTGCACAGATTTTATGGAGGATGGAACTGCAAATAAGGAATGCCACAATAGATTAGGACTCTACCGGCTTACTGCTACATATGACTTCATTATTGTACAACAGAAGCAAACACTAGCACCATCACTGAGTACGGCTACATTCGGCTAAATTACTCCATATCTTCACAGACGATTGGGTTTGTATTTATCTCGTTTCCAAAATATACGAAAGAGAATGCAAAACGGCGAGAATGAAATACGTTAAACTACAATGATAAATTGTGGCTCTATTTGGCTTTCGCAAAGAGAGTAAGACCCAATTAAGCTTGTCCTCTAGTTGTTGAAGATAGCGCAGTGATACAAAGACTGGAACGGGTGAAAAACCTCACATGTGCAGGCATTGACTCAAGGAGCACAGATGGATTGTGACAATAACGAAAGTAAACGATCGTGAGAAGCACTTGAGAACTAGGCACTCGTTAGGGCTGCCGTTAATGTTACTGTCATCGTACGCCTCATATTTGCAACGAAAATCGGCGTAAAAGTGGCAGTTTCCAGATACAAATGTGAATTTTAAAAATGTGATGATACATAAAATTGGCATACTTTATTTTAGGGTGAGCTTAGGCAGCTAAAACTAATATTAAGAGCAAAAATTCAGGATTACTGTAGACAGTCCATCAGCCAGATGAAGTGAACACGATTAGTGAAATTCACAGATCAATGCGGTGCCCTTTGGTAGCGCTGATGCAGAAGAATCACGAGTCCTTCCCACTGTTGCCGCGCTCATTCATCGTTCGTTGCGATCGTTTTAATGGCTTTGCTTTCGGCAATTCACTACACTTGTGGTCAGATAAAGGACAGTGAGAAATGAGAGCAGCGGCGAAAAAAAAATGGCGGCAGAGACATTTGGAAAAAATATAGCTTGGTGGAGAAAGGTGGTGTTCAAATTGATGTTCTGCTCCTACTCCACCCTTTCTCTGTTTTTCGGCTCCCTAATCACGCATATTTCTGGAAAAAAATTTCTAAAGAAAGGGTCAGATTTGAAAAGATTTCAGACTTTTTGATAGCAGTGATTTATACTCCAGATAAACAGCCAGCGAACATGAAAGCATTGTTAATTTTAGCTAACTATTTAGCATAGATGCTCAAATCTTGCCTTCTTCTGGGCCGCAAAGGCACCAGCCAGGGTTCGTAACTTGAATATTCTGTACGAAGTCCACCTTGAACCTCAATCCTAAACGTAGAAAATTCTCGAAAAGACGAAACTTTGGCTAAAAAAACGTGCAATTTTTGTGCCTATTCAGCCACAAAAACGATATACTCTTTGCTTTTCGTCCCAAAAATGATATCCAGCTTGACCCGGTGCCAACTGTGCAAGCACTGGCATCAGTTCCTCCTTCCCCCCTTACCCTCACCCAAATAACAAATCTATGAATGAATATCTAAAAATAGACATTGTGCTTGTTGTGTTCATCCAACGCTAGGTGGCTGTCATTTGTCAGACGTTGTTTACTTTAAACTGAAAAAACCCTATGATTACGGTAGCTTACACGCTGGATCGCTGTTCGGCTCTCAGAAAGTTTCAAACAGAGAGCGTAGGCAATTGCTCAAAAGAAAAGCACTCCAATCGAATGAATTTTGTGATAATTCTAGTTATACATTTTTTTAAAAATAATGTCCTGTGACAAGGCACTACATGAAATTGCTGATCGCCTCAGGCAGAAATGGACAACTAATTGCTGAAGAAATACGTTTTACTCAAAATTCAGGCACTTTTACAAATATAAATGCAACACTAAGCGGATGTTAGAAGTTATCGTGTGTCCAGTAAACGCAATTTCACCGTGTCTCTAATTAAGGAAAAGATAATCTTGACGGTGAAGCCTACGGAACTCAGAAAGTCAGGAGCCATGTGTTGGAAAATGTCAAGTTGCCCAAATTTGCTCGCACGGTTTTCAAAAGTTCATAACTTCTTACGTTTTCTGGGGATTCGCACAAACTAAAATGTGTTTGAAGAGGAAATCACGAACTCTACAATAGCAATGTGATTTTTAGTACCCAAATTATTAGAAGTAGAAGTTCTAAAGAAATATGTCTCACTTAAATCTAAATTTCCTGTGTAACCTAAAACGTGTACTAAAAATTGGAGCAGTTGTTATAATAAATTCTATAACCGGTTTTCTACACGAAAAAATTTTGAACTGATTGGGCGTCTCTATTACTGGTTACAATTAGAATTCCAAAAAACAATCTTGCCGTTCTGTACTGCTTGCTCGAAAATCATAACTTTGCATAGAAAAGCTCAATTGGCACAATTTTTGTTTAATAGAAAAAACAGGTTATAAAACTCATAATATCAACTTTTCCGTTTTTAGGGCATGTAATTTTTGCCAGTTCCACACAGAAAAATCGAAATTTAGGTAATTTCCTTTCAGAACTTTTATTTCTGCAACGTCTGAAAAAATCCTCATAACTTTGTCAAATAATTTCTCCTTATCTCCAAACTATGTGTAGTGTTGTAGATTTTTGATGTATACATGTCACACATAAAAAAATCAAATTGTCAAATTTTTTAGAATTCTTCCAACATTTTTGGCAGATTTCCAATCTTGGTTATTGAAGAGCTTGAACATTCAAATTGTCGTAGGACTACAATGCTTCCAGAAGTTCACAAAAAATTTTAAAAGGCAAAAGGAGAATAAGACGACTTTCAAAAAATAAAGAAGAAAATGGAGTTTGGGATGCCCTTATAGAGTGGCCTGCATATTCAATATGAGTCACGTCGTGGAGGCATGAAGGGTGCTAGCGGATATGTAGCTCTTTGTACCTTCCCATAAATATCAGATATAAGATCTTGCCGAATCTTCTGGAGTTTTCCAGAGGAAGACGAAGAAAATGTAACAACTTATGTAACAACCTAATAACCCCTATGCTAATCTAGAGTGTAATTTGCTCTTTCAATTGCATCCAGAATTGTGCAAATTGTTCGGGAAAATAAGAAGTTATGAATTTTCAATGGTGCGAACGAATTTCAGGGCCAATCCAAAATAAAATTGAGCAATCGCTTTTTTCCGACAATTTCTTTTTTTTTCGAAATTGCCGTACACAATCATAATAGCCTCCGAAGACATTCCCTACACAGTAAAAGATTGCCTTACGTAGCAGCCAAGTTTTCTTTGCAGCTATGGAAACCAATGCCAATTTCCGACTTTTCTGCAGTGCCAAAAAGGCCTTTGGATTGGCAAACACTAATTTCCTTCCATGAGCAAAGAATGCAGAAAGCTTGCTTTTTCTCAGTTTTGCCCAAATTCATATCGCAGACAGTAAAATGGATAACAATGTATTAGCATGGAATTGTAACAAAAAAGAATTTGCAGCCCAAAAAAATAAACTTATCTCAAAATTTAACAATAAATCATTTATCCTGGGTAATCATTCGCTTTATGCTTTGTTTGAGTACAATTGCCCTATCACTGAAGCCAAAAAAGGGCTGCTGTTGCAGAGTTTTTGCCCCTTTGAATTCGGAAATTTCCGCTACCTTGAGAATATGAGAAACTATCTTTTTGCATTATAATATACGAAGCGTTTGAGCCATTTAGTTACGCTTATGGGAATAATTGAGTGGCGCACAATGCACATCATTCCAAAGCTGCAGATGAAAGTAAGAATTGTGGTTGTAAAAAATTTATTCCGAAAGCGAAAGGGCATAAATCTTGTCACTTAGTTTTGAACTCATTTTTTCCACAGTACATGGGGAGCAGCAGCAATAATTCTGACTATACTTGCGATTGATATCAAATTGTGAATAAGCACCAAATGCGATTACTCATTTCTTCATGACTCTGATACTTTTTTTTGGCACCCATAATTATTGAGGGTCTCTTTGGTAAGGTAAATCAACCTTCTTTTTCTGAAGATCGCTACAAACAAGAACGGTTCGCAAATCCCATCTTGCCTTGCAACGTTCTTAGCAATGTCGTTCAACAAAAACAGGGGTGTTGATGCGTGAAAGGCGATGATCAAAAAAAAACTTCGCACGTTCGCACTTTAAGAGAGCTAATGCATGCAAAATCAAGGCAAGAATGTGGATTGAAATCTGAGCCGCTCGCTATAGCAGACAGCTTTTTCCTGTAAAGAGGTGAGGAGCTTTTGCATACATAGTTACGAATAAAATAAGATGGTATGGTTAGGATAAAATTCATGGCCTTTCTACCAGCAGGGTCTTTTGAAATCTTCGTTTTGCATAGTACAGTGCGCAAATAGAAATTAAGAACGAAAGAAAGGAAGAGAAAGGAGGTAATTATCTTGCAGTAGATTTTCTCAGAAATAAAATAAACGCCTGCTTTCATTGTACTCCCTGAGTTCCAGCACTATGTCGATTCTAACATAATTTAAATATAATTTATATCAACTTTGAGAGTATTTTTTGGAGAAGGCGCGCTATCGGCAGCCTTTATGAGTTTGCCTACTTCGAAACATAAAAGACGCAAAAAGCACTTCTTTCTTATCATCTATTAGGATTCAATTTCAAGGAAGAAAATGCACCGCCAGACACTGTGTAGAATAACCGAGAGTAGAAAAATCTTGAAAGTTAGTTGGTTTCCTCAGGATAACTTTGAAAGTCTAATGGCATCCATTGCAGGTTTCTCCACATTTTTACTAGTGTTGAAGAATTTCTAGAGATTTGTTACATGTACATTTTAGAATGTCAAATTATTGTCCTTAATTACTGGATTAAAATAGGCTTGATTCAGCAAATCAATAACAAAATTTTGGAATTTTGGTTGCCCTTTCGTGAGATAATAAATGATCAGCAGGACGATATCCATCTCCAAAGTAATATATACAATGTTTACGCAGAAATTAGGATAGAGCCCCAATTACAAATTCTGAGTGAATGCGTTTTGGAAAGATTTTTTACCATGTCAGTGTATATAGCAGCGTATGGGCGAAAAGCTTCACATATGCAGATTATAGGTCTTTCGAGCACATATGGGTGAGATAATAACGAAAGTAAACGATCGTGAGAGGCACTTGAGAGCCAGGCACTCGGTAAGACTGTTGTTAATGTTATTACGTACGGTTCGTCAATAACCCGTAGAAAGAAGTCGGAGTAATTTCGATGTTTTCTGGACCCAAATTTGAGAGAAAAAAGAAATCGGAGAATGACAAAATTATGCCAAGATGGGCGGTAGCTGGTAGAGCTATGAAAAATTCACGAGGATCAGCTCGAGGAAATGAAGGCGATCACTAAATTTCACAGATCGATGCGGTGTCCTTTGGCAGCGCTGATGCAGGAGAATCACGCGTGGGGCCTCCCCCCCCCCAGTGCATTCACTGTTGTCGTCCATTCATCGTTCGACGTTTAATGGTTTTGCTTGCGGCTTTTCAGTTCACTTTGTGTTATCAGATAAAGGACTGTGTGAAAGTGGGCAGCTGCCGAACGGTGGCAATTTGTTGCAAAGAAATATCGCATTGCAATATCGGCGAACAGTATTTGTTACCAACAGAAGAACTCTCAAACCCTCCGCCACCCCCAACCTCTCTCCCCCCCCCCGCTGTTCTTTTTTCATGAGAAAGTGACTATATTTTTTATTCTAAATGTCGTAATCAACTGCTCAACAAGTGAACAAATTCAGACAGATTATGAGCCGTGTGCAGAGCTTTCGGGCAAAACTTATTTATGTAAGACTATGTCAATACATTTGCGATCATGGAAAATATAATAAGATGTTTGTTAAATACAGATGTTATAAGGAGGTGAGTGGAGTAGAAAACGAGAAAAATTTCCCAAGTCATAAACTGCTTCGTAAAGTGAAGGTGAAGAGAAGGTGTAAGAGTGAAAGAGAAAAGATAGGGGAGCTCCACAAATGACTCAAACTACAAAGTTTGCATAGAGCTGTCAGTAAGGAGTCCGTTCCAATTTATGAATTGAGCGCACAATAATTGTGTACGGAGTTCTGAAAAAAAAACGAAGAAAGTCATATTAAATGAAACACACTATATGGAGTGACATAGAGCTGCATCACATAGTTTCTTTCTGATAATAAGATTTTAAGAAAAGCCATTGGAAATTTTTCGGTAAAGATAATAAATGAAGGTCTGCCCTTCTCTCAGCCAAGAAATTTTTCAAATTCAGAAAATCAGCAGACGGAAAATTTTATGTGGACTGGAGAATTGGAAAGGGGCAAGGCTGCTCATCATTTCTTGAACTAACGGTAATATACAACAACTCAGGTTTCCGCCGCGGATAAACTACGGAATTTTATAAAACAGCTTTTTCTTAGGCCAGGTAAGGTTACTCGTTGCCTTCTGGAAGAACTAAAAATTCCGCAATAGAAAGACTCAAAATTGCTTTGATTGTCCCTTATGCTTAACCTGATCTCTGATCACTTAGAATCCTATGAATATACGCAGTGGGTGTTGCGCAGCGCAGAATAAACACGTGTGGCTGATTTTTTGTCCCATTCGCGATGGATTAACTAATTCTGTTTACGGATATTGTCGTATGACATGACACTACAATTCCTGAGTGCATGTCAAACAAAGGAGTGCAAAAGGTTAGTCTGGAGGGATGGTCCACTAATTGCTGGTAGATTTTTTGATGCGGTAAATGGGAATCTATGATGAGATTACTGCCCAAATTGTGGGAATAGTCCATAAAAGATGTATTGCACAACTTGTTGAGAGCAGAAGAGTGCAGTCGGCAAGTATCAGCTGAATGCTGCTGGGTTACCGCGTTTTTGTAGATTTTCCAAGTATCCAAATAGTAGAAGAATGAAGGTGTAAAATTAGCGTGAAGACTGATGTTCTCAAGCTGAAAAAACCTGCGACTATTTTGACCATGATTTTCCCACCCGATACCGCTCTGATTGTAAATGATACTATGATGATGAAGTAAAGAAAAGAAGGAAAAGAGCAAAGGCGGAAACAGATCATGCGGTAAACGCATCCTATCGTAAACTTTTTATGACCAAGTTGATTTATGATCGCATCAGTCACCTTCTCTAAAGAAATTACCAGAAAGCAAGAAAGTTTGTATGTTTGCCAATGAGGTTATTGTATGATAGATAATAAAATGTCGATCTTATGTACTAGTAACAATTGTAAACATCACTTAAAGAGCTAAGCCAAGTTGGCCGGCTCAGTACACCTGCCTATAAATCTGTAACACATTATTATATGTATGTAGCAATTAATATTGGTGTAAGCAAACCATATCAGTGATACCTTTTAATTGCTAATTTTTGTTGGAATCAAAACATTGCATTGGTGTCATTAGCAAAGCGAGCATTACTAAAGTAAATAAGCTTGTTTACCCAATATTCATAAAGTTCTGCAGGATTATCTTGATCTTTATGGATGTGCAAACTCGTCCACTCCGCCAATCAAATCGAAATGAAATACTATCTTTAAATTAGGCATTACTTATCATAAACCCGCCGCCTGGTTTTTTCTTCCAAAACGTAGTAAGACTTAGACGCAGCTGACGATGTGACTGTGGTCAAGCTTGTAAAGCTCACATTTACGGAGTGGCATGGATCATTCTTGATCCAGTCAGCGATATTATCAGACTGTTACTAGTTTGTTAACAGGTCTTTATTTCAAACCACATCGCTTTTGACTTATTGCACTGCTAGCATTACTTGGGTTTCCAACCTTTCCAAAAATGCAAAAACTGAAAAAACCAAATGCACTCAAAACCCATTAGCATGCAAGAAACATGCGAGGTATGTCACGGAAACTCAAAAAGCTGAGACACGAAAAAGGCCGCTAGGCAACGATGCATATAAATTGCAGTGATGTATACGGGTGCCGGAATTTATAAGTTTTTCGTTTAGTACGAAAATAGTCGAACATTACGACAGACACCATTCTATACCACATGGAGGTGTTAAATATAAGGGTGAAAGGTGTGCTGGATTTGAACAAAGATAAGTTAATTCTTTTCAAGGAAATAGATCGATATTGGTGATCTTTTGAAAAAACTTTCGTTGATAGGCCCTTTTCTTCACCTTAGCATGTTCTTACTTAATGTTATTCAATTTTTTTGCCAAGAAAATCCATGATACAGTAAGAATAAAGGTAAGCAGTGCGACTAGTTTATCTGCAGATTTTTCCCTGCGCTGGAATCTGATGTGAGATATTTACATAATTAGTCGTAAAAACGTGCATATCTATATTCGCGCTGATTCTTCTACTGTACGATTTATTTATAGTGGAATTAATTGCCCTTCTAAGAATAGATTAGCGTTGCACTAACGGCCGTGCGAAAGCTTTCGTAACGCTAAAACAAGATAGATTACCATAATTTTCACAGCAGAGGATATTTATGTAAAGGCGAAAAAAGTCCGTTGCGATTTTCAAGATCTGTGATGGATAGAAGAAACACGCTCCTTATTTTTGAAGGATAACATTATAGGGCAACAAAAGTTCCAAAAAATATCTATGCCATTCTCCAATATACATCCGACAAAAATAGCAGGAGATACAAAAAACAATGAAAATTTTGGGCGGAGTCTCATGATGTGGTACGTATCTGATTGCACTCTGTTTTGGTTACCGAACGTGCAAAAACAACCAGGTATGGCCAGAAACACATATGAATGCGCTGCTCTCAAATTTCCTTTGATTACGGTAAACAAAAAAGCCGCTAAACAGATATTTGCTATGCATGTCATAAGCAGGGGTGGTTATAACAAATATCATTTTTGTAGTTTAGTTAGGGAAATATAATAGGAAATGTTGCTCAGATTTTACCTTGATCTTTATCTACTGCACTAGAAGAGCACCAGAGATAAATAGAAATATTGGGTAAAAACTCATACCAATTAATTACACTACTAAAAACGTAATAAGTAAGAGCACATTAACACTAGCAAATTTGGGAAGGTAAGTTGGTGTTTCAAGTAATTTGCTTGCCTAAGATGTAAGATTATGTATCTACTGAATAATTCTAGACTAAGGCTCTTGATTACAACTGTTCTACAGAAATCATCTCCGCCTGAAAGCATGCCGTTAATGGATAACCTCTAACCCCGAAATCGATTTCCAAAAATTTCGAATTCTAAAAAAATCGATTATCATTTTCTTGAACAAATAGAGCATTTTATTCTAGACAAGGAGTATAGAGATACACGAAGTAACTTTTCTCACAGGTATCGTTTAAAGTGTCATACTTTTTGCAACGACCAAGATTTGCAACAATTCTTTATTGGCTAACGTTTCGGCGTGTCGTTACTGAAACAGTATTACACATGAACATTTGCTATGCCAGGATTTAAAAACAGCCGAACTTGGAATGCCATAGTTTTTTTGTTAGAGGCATCTTATATGGTAAAATTTGAAGGAAATCTTTAAGATGGCGTCATTATGTAAGAAATGCGAATCATAGGATTAGCGATGCAGTAAGAGAAAACAAACATTTTGTTGATCGTTTGTTTCGCTTCGATAACATCGATCGGCCTCGAAATGCGAAAAAAAAAGCGAAGGCGAGGACACCGAGTACTAATGGTCTTGAGCACGAGGTTTCAGGACAGATAGGGGACCTTCAAAAGGCCACTCTAACAAATGCATAACTACGTAGAGAAAATGGTAGTTACTGCCGTCTAAGGGTCAGTAATTCTATAATTTGGCTGAGGTAAGAAGGGCATTGTCAGATCGACAGTAAAGTGAAAACCAGACACGAGTTACAACTAGGGTGTCTGCGTAAACATAGTGTGTTATGCCGGTAACGACTATTGGGGGTAAAATTGTTGCCTTCCCGGCATGGTGTTCCACACGCTTTTGTTGTATGCATTTTTTAGCAGTTGGTCACCTATTTACTTCTTCGATTTGAAAGGAAGCTGGGGACAATAACAATTTCCACAATTGGGAGTGTTCTCTGGATCTCAAAAATATGTGAGATTCTGGGGTGAATAGAGAGGGGGACTAGCAAAGAAAAACAGTACAGGTTTAACAGACTGTAAAAATATTTTAAGCAATGAGCAATTATCTGTTTCTACAAAAGAATTTTTCCCTTCAAGACATCACAACAAACAAAATCTTCCAAACAAGTTCGCAGATTGAGTCTCACGCCGCTTTAAAAATTGCGCAAATAGTAAGTGCATAAATTGCAAATAATAGTGCATAAATTAAAATTATGCATGTAGTCTGATCTTTTATAAATTCATGATGCATAGGCAATTACATCAAGTTTTATGATAAAGGGTTACTTGGAGTAGGTTATAAATATTGAACGAATAATGAATATTACACTTTGTTGTTTGAATAATTAACACAACCCGATCCATGATTTTCATCAAAACCTTTACACCAAAGCGCTGGCAATTTAAACCCTTTCTTTGTTTTGTAAGAGATATAGTGTTGTTTATAGGCTATTTAAAAGATCAAAGTTAACAGTGTCTTTGCGGTGGCAGCAGCATTTGCGCGTAAAAGAGGTCCGTGGAGCGCACATTTCTTCAATTTTGCGCTCCACTGTGCTTGCATACGCGCATGTGTTGTCGGTACTACAAGGGCACTAGTACACTTTGATTCAGCTGTCGCGGCCAAACGCGGGGCTTCTAGATCTGATTACGGCTAGATAATGATAAGAAAGCATGTGCACGAGAGAGATGCAGACTGCTTCCCGGCGCGAGCGGCCTTATAGGTCACAAAGAACCGCCTTCCCACAGCCAAACCAGTTGAATCGAAGGTTACACTATAAAAATTACAATCACTAGTCTAGCTCAGTTCAGTCAGTTACCGTTTTACCCAGCAATATGAATACGCTGCCTACGATATGAATGTCATCTTGATTTTTGTCTCAAAAAGGATTTCCCGTTTCTCGCTCATTTCATAAAAGAGTAGAGAGAACGAGTTTCTGATTTCGCCAAATCTCAAAACTGCTAAATTTTGAAAGGGGCACCTAATCCTTTTCCCTTCACACCATTTCACATTGAGGGCAGTAGTCTGTGATTTTAGTGTTAAATCATGAACGAACGTTGATCAGAATTGGACCCCATATTTCCATCATATCCAATAAGATACCAGAGAGTTTTTTGATAACGAATTGTGGAATTTGCTAACCGATGCCCATGATTTCGGGAAATAGCTGGGTGATATGCATTCGAGCGGTCCTTCGTTGAACATTTTGTATGAGATGATCCCGGCTGCTGTGACTAAGACATTGGCAGTGACCATATGGGAAAGGACATCGGCCCAGTCATCGTCGTAACTCGCCACACTCTGCCGTATCGCCCGCAGTATCCCCCCGACGGACATGTGGAAGTCCTGAAATCGAGAGATTAGGGGAACCGATAGAGGGCAGAATGTGGAGCGAGAACGACGATGAAAAAGTGAGGAAAGAATAAAATTTCAGCGAAAAGTCCACAAAGAAAAATTGTAAATCAGGATTCAGAATTTCTTATTTTCCTATGAATCTCACGCTTTTGCATTTGGAAATGGGTAGTTTTTTTTTCAAGCTCTAGATTTTTCAAGACTGTAAGTATGAAAAGAAGGAAAATGATAGATGATCAAAAAAATCTTGCTGAAAGTAATTCAAAAATAAACTACTTCGATTTAGTAAGCAAAGCAATAGAAACATTTTCTAGGTGAAATTAATTTGAAGAGTGTGGAAGGACACTGAGGAGATATTAAATTCAGAAAAGGACTAGTTTCCTCCTTCATGAAAAAACACATTTGGAAGCTAGTGATGGTAGATGCTCTATCAGTTTGCTAATTGAAGTATGCCTTGATCATCATCGACCTTTATACTATTAATTTTTTGCAATTTGCATTTTGTGTTACAAAAAGCGATTGATTATAGGTATTCAGTGCTTTTTTTCGCAATATTCCCGCAAATGTGTGATAAGTTGTCCTCTTCAATCAAACTCTATGAGAGCGGAGAAAGAATGTGGATTATTAGCATTTTTTATTCGGCGCAAATGCTGTGTTTTTCAATAAAACATGATACACTGAGGCTCATATTTTTTGAAATGTAAAGAAAAAAGCTTCACAGTGCACTTTTGCCACATTTTATGACGTTTCTGCAATCATGGTTTAGTGTTGAAGCTTTCGCTGGGTCATGGTCTAGGGTTCCTTTGGAACGATAAAGATATTTTTATCAAATTTAACAAATTTTTAAAAATGCGTTACACTATCTGCTTTAAGGTCGCCTGTACACTAATGAAAATTGAGCAAGTATGGATTCGTAAAATCAAACCGAATACGACATAAGTATCTACATGGGAGAGATAAGGGGATGTTTCATCAAAACTAGTGGATTCCAGAGCGTTCAAAAAGAGTATATTCATTTATGAAAGCACCTTATTATGACTCTCTCGATGTAGTTTTCTTATTTTTTTCATTTAAAGATCGACTTAGAAGATTTTTCATCACCAACATGTACGTCCCCTAAATTGATCCTTGATAATGAATCACTCGTAGTATACTGTTGCCATACCCTTAGCATTACTGTACTTCAACCGGGAGATGAGTATCCGGTCTATGCGTCAAGTGGGCATTAATCCATAGAGCTAACTTGCTTACGAGCTGCTCGAACTTGGGTCGAGTGGCTAGCGGAAAGGGCAATTGCTCTCACTCTGTTTATATTGTCACTCAAGTTTCCGGTACAGTACTGCGTTGTAAGCAGCAAAAATTCATTAGCACTATTATGATCTGTGCATTGATATAAATACTCTTTTCTAATGTTTTGCTATTTTCAATGTAGCTGTCATTAGAAGCAGAGCCCATTTATATGATAGAAGTATCTAACGAGAGAGTTGACTTCAGCGGATCAAAATTTTGTCGTATCGCCTTCCTGTCCATTTAGTTCGTGGTATTTAGCAAATTTGCTTTGGATGAGAGCGAGAAGTTTGAAAGAGAGGTGAATGGTAAGAGGGACTATTGAAGTCTCTGAAAAACATTGGTCCTGAAACAAATCACTGCTCTGCCAAAGTTCAAAGAATTTTTTTTGAACTTGATTGTAGCGATTTATCTTGTCTATTCACTATGAGAGCAAAAAAGATATTCACTTTGCAAAAAATCAAATTTCCATTTTCGAAGCACACCGTAAATTTGACACACAAACCAGTTGTTCTCTTTATCTTTTACCCTTTTGAGCGGTTTAACAGTTCATTTATGCAACAAAGGTGACTTGGAACACAACTCCAACTGCAAAAAGTTAAACTTGAGAGACGGGTCTGTATCGTGAGGCTCATGGATTTTGAAAAGAAAGTCTTGATATTTTCTTACTGGACTGTACCAAGATTATACAATTTTGATATGAGCGTCAAATTGCGGATATGAGGTATCTGTTTTGCCCTAGAAATTTTTTTATCCGAAAATGCACGAGAGGTTCTGGCTAAGACTTTACCTGCGATATAACATGATCACTGTTTTTTAAATAGTTTCACTCCACCCTTAAAGCTTGTTATTGTGCGGTCCTCGCATGATAATTTATTTGTAAAGATTGGTATCGAATAGCGCAGCGATGTTTTATCAGTAGTTTACTCATGCCTTATACTCACATTTTACAAACGATAATAAAAATGCTTTTTGCCAAAATCACTTTGGTCTTCTATGCTGAGACAGACAATACTGAGGTACATGACAAAATCATTTGATGACTTACTAACAGGGCTCAATCGCACCGGAAACTCTGTTTACTGTTTACCCGTCCATCAAATGAAATGTTTTGTATGCTTTTTTCCCACGCCTCCATTTTCTGCTTCCTACGGGGCCTCTGTTCTCCTCTCCCTACCCTCCCCCCTCAACCTTGTGGTACTTCAAACCACAAAAGAGAAACACTAGCAATGATCAGCGAGTCGCTAGCTACACCCTGTCACCTCGATCCTCAGTGAACCGCGGGTCGCTGCAACCTCCGATTATACTGTTTGCATGAGTGCGTTGGGTCCGGTTTCTTTTCGACTTCCGAAGCACGATTCCACTTTGTGTCAGTAGTAGTTTCATATAGGTGAAATCGATCACCGGGCCCAAAAAAAATGATCTTTGGCGACTTGATGTTGACGTGTATTCAGCTAAGGCTGCGAAATTTCTTCAAAAATGGATGTAAAGCGTAAAGCCACGCACTCTGAAACATTCTTAGAATGCCTTTCTGAAATTTTTGCGAGCAACTCAGTGACGGCACACAGCCCCGAAAAATATTCTCTTGCAAGGCTTGTTTGAATTTCGGAAAATTTGATTATTTTAATTATTTACACTTATAGACGAGTCACTCGCACATTTTAAGCCATGTAATGAGTTTCAAAACCTGACCAATTCCCGAGCGAGACCGGACCACCACTGCCACTTACCTACTTTCTAACATTAAGGTATCCCATTATGAAGTTTTCGGTTAAGCGAAGAGGTTTTGTAGAGGTACTTACATCGTTTTCTTAACACTTGACTTTCATGGGATGTGGTTTTTTCAATGTTCGTTTCATACTTGTGCAATAAATTTGCAAAATTAACTCTCCCAGTGTGATCAGGAGATCAGGAGAATTCCATTGTACTCGTTGCTTTCGTCTATAAAAAGTGAAAGAAACTGCTACGCTGCGGCTTATCTTGCCGAATATCTAACTAATGACGGATTTTTTTTTGTACAACCGCTGAGAAAATAAGAAAGGGCATCGATGCTGCAAGCGATTATAACTTTAGGCATTTTCTCTTTTTGTACTATGTGAGATAGTATGTATGTGGTTGTTTATTCATCGTAACCCTCCGAATGTATGAAATCCAGCTCTTGCTCCGTTTCTTCTTTTCTTCTCTGAAACAACAGCAACCGCCTGTGATAAACTAACAAATCGTGGCTAATGCTGGGCGAATAAAGAATTTGATCGAAGCGCTGGAAAGAATTGATGAAGACATCTCTTGATGTGGGAAAACAAATAAACACCATTCAGCAATGACCATTCAAGCATTTATTTGTTTTTTTTTGTTCATAGATGAGTATAGTGTGGGAAAAGGCAGCAGCTTTTTGTTTAGATCGTGACTGAATTATTTGTTTGCGCTTACGCGAACCTTCACTTTACATTCTCTAAGCACGAGAATCTCCAATTCCAATCGCTACAGAATCATCGAAATTTGTGCGACTGTCTAAAAGCGACTTAGCAGCATTGCTGCACATATACCTATATGCAACACTTGGAGACGGCCTTTTTTTACCGCTCGGCTGCGCGCCTCTGATTGGTCAGTGCCGGCTACGATTGGCCAGACCGAACGAGGCGTGCAATTATAGCCGATGGCTGACCAATTAGCGGTGTTGCTACAGGTAAACAACAATCTCATTGAATAAATTTCATGCACACCCGATTTTCTCTTCTCATTCTTTGGCTAATATCCTAAATGTTCATTCCCTCTTCCTCAAATGGATACTCGGGAGAGGGAGATTGTCGTCAAGGATGCAGAGCCACGCATTCCACACTCCACTCATAATTTTATTCGGATGGTTCTCAGAATTTTTGCTAGCTTCGGGGAATGGGGGGGGGAGGGTGCCCCCTTCCCTCGGTACGGCACTGCTGCATAGATGCTTTCGCTATTTTTAGCCATCACATTCATGAATAACGATGATTTGCATCCCCCCACCAGTCACCTGATCTAGAGCTGCTGCAGCCCATTTGCCTCCAACTTCTTTCAGCTATTATCTCAGCGCGAATGGGTTGTCTGCAGTGAGCTCCTGACTGCTCTGTCAAGTAATGAATCACCTTGCAGTGCTCATTGTAAATATTGAAAACGTGTCTGGGACAAGTATTTGAGTGCGAAACATCGTTTGTTATACTTACTTAGCTGGCTTGCCGGCGCAAATATTCACATCACCACGATTAATTAATCAATACTTGTTCTGATCATATTCATTATAAATTCAGTGGAGAGTCAACTGAAACACATTATACCGAATTACCTTCCTACAGTCATTGCTATTAAACAATCTTCGTAAATTTTCACACATTTTCTCATATTTGCATGTGTTAGTTTTTGATTTACCCCCATCCTAATTTTCATGCGTTTCAATCGAGCTGAGAAGAAGGCGAAAAAACAAAAACGAGTATTTTTGTCATTAGACTTCCAGGTGTAAGTAGGTCAAAGACTTTCGTTGATACTCATGCCATAATCTGGAGAACTTATTAAAATAGTGTTCAAAATGTTACTCTGCCATTGGAAATGGCTCAGTTGCTAAAAGGAAACTAAAAGTTTTCTTTTGATCTTCTAGGATTTTATATGTATGGGATGATTTCAATTGCTCTGCTATAATTTCAAGAAGCTCTTGAAATGTTCAAAACCTGTGGTTCAGAAAATGAATAAGAACATTTTGAAGAAAAAGTTGCTAAAAGAACTACCTCCTCTCTGCAAACACAAAGCATTCTCTTCTCGCACAAATAAACCATATTTAACTCATTACATCGCACTGGTTATTCTGATCAAGAGCATTTCTTAAAAAATGTGTGAACCCTATAATCTTTTTATGTACCTCCCACATTTTATCTTATCTATCCTCTTGCTTTCCGTAACCAGCGATATACTCATGATATCTCACGAATCTTCCTTTTTCTCAATCCCTTCATATCATATTCAGAGATCAAGTTGAATTTAGGTACACTGATTGACAAGTGCAGAAAAAAACAATTAGATTCTCAAAAGATAGAAAAAGACGAAAATTCCGAATGACTACAGAATCGCAAAATGTTCACCTGTGCAGCAGAAATCAGTGCAATAAATTCCTTGCCGGAGCTGCTAATATGCATTTGCACTTGGCATTTTGCCATGAGCTTTCTCGATGCTGCAGTTAATTGCGCAGTCGTCCCGTTTTCCTTTTTTTTTTGACAGACTTTATTTACAAATTCAAAATCTAACTTTTTGATATGTCGAAGTTCTGGAAAAAGCCAGCTCTCTAAGATGTTTGTCTTTATTATGTTGATACATTACCAAACTTCTGAGTACATTCACATTCCGGAAAATCTTTTTGAACCTTGCGATTTTAAGGGAAACACCGACAAAATTTTACAACACGATTCACACATATTCTGGTTTGAAGTAAATGCAACCTGGTAAATACAAATGCAAACTTTTACAAACTTTTTCCTGGCTAATTATCTCAATCTATGAATGTACTGACGGTCAGAGTCAAGCTTCTGATTCAAGATCGTTGCAGCTTGGTTGAAATGTCTGAAGGCAAACTCTTTTTATTTCTAGCTGTGTGTGTGTGTGTGCAGAGAGCAAACATCATCAAATTTTATTCACGCTCTTTTTTCGCAGCATAATATCCTAGCAGATGTGTAAACTATCCTGTACGCATCTGATCAAATATTCTAGCTTTTATCTCTTCAACGCTGAGGACTGCGCTTTTTCAGTATGTAGGAAAAAGTGATGACACAGTGCTGCTCATATTTTATCGGAACGATAGTGAAAGTGCAAAAGCGGTTCGTAGTGCATTTGTGAACGTTTTTGATTGTTTCGTGTTTGCGGAACTTCAAGATGCCAAGATTTTTCTGACTGCCACGGTTTTCCTTCGTTTATCTTGCCTGTTTTGTGTACCAGCTGATCTTGACGATGCGCATATTTCAATCATCTTAAGTGCATTTCGTTTTTTCATGATGGTTGCTGTACATTACTTTTTCCATGGTTGCCATTAGATTAGGCGTAAGCACTTGAGAGTGCAAAGTCCCACCAGTCGCGAGCTCTCCTATATTAGAAGCTTTGGACAGGACACTAAGGAAGTTATTTATTGAGGTGACGGTTCAAGAACCTTAATGGAGTAGAAAATTGTTTTGGATCTGAAATGCTCTCTGTGCTGTACCCTAAATCACGATTTTATTGTGTTTGCTTGAAAATACACACTATCATATCGGGATGGAAATTTTCGTGAGTTCATTATTTGATGCAAGACTGTAGCTCACAAAGGAAGTCTTGAGTCGAAGTGACCTCTATAAACGAGATCTATAGTATTCTGAAGAGCATCAAACGCTGATTTCAGATCTGTTTTGAGTACTATACCGCTCGTATTTTAGAAAAAAGACTTACGGTCGCTCGATTCGTGTGATATCACCGTAAGTTGGCCATACCTCCCTTCGGAGTGGACGAATTCTTAATCCAAGGGATTTTTCGACTCAGCTCGGCGCGGCACACCTTCAGATATATGAAAGTGCATGTTTGGACAAAGTAGGAGGCCAGGATGCACGGATCGTTTCAATTTTGCTTACCGTTACTCAATGTGCTCAGTCATTGGGCAACCTAAGCAAAAATCTGGAACGATTCGTAATCGAGTGTGGAAAAGGACATAAAACGCTGGTTCTAAATATGCTTTCGGAAATTTTGCGGAATGTTTACGCACGAGAAGTTATGAATGCTTATAAGAGCAGAAAGTTGAATGTGCAATTAGGACAAATACGATCGTAACATTTTTGCCAGCGCTATGATGAAATAATGGTAATTATCAGAGCACTTTGTTTAATAAATGTTTTCGAATGAAAAAATACATCACGCTTGGTTGCTTCATCAGAGGGCTAGTAAGAGTTTAGCAATTCATTTATCCTAGAAACACATTCACTTTTTTGCTCTAGTAAAAGCTCATACTCCTCGTACACGCTCCACAGTTAATGAAAGCAGATTTGGAATCAGCGTCTCATGCTCTTCAACGGCATGTACATCCCCTTTGAAAAGGCTACTTCGACTAAACATGCTTTCTTTGTTGATGCACTAGTCCCACACTTTCTGACTTTCCTGCATTTATTGAACTAATGCATTAAATTCCTTCGTTGAGTCATGGTTTTCACGAGCGCCCCATAATTCTCTAAAGATTGCTTTACGCTATCTGTTTTATGTCTGCTTGAACAGGTAGAAAAACTGGATTACAAACGAGTGTAAATTTTCCTCGAACAAACAAATCACTGCGGCAGCTTCACCGCAGAGAAGGGAGAGGAAGTTGTTCACTAGACGTAGTGCATTCTAGTACATTTGAAAGTAGAATAAATACGCAGAAGAAACATCTCATGTGAATTTCGCGCAATTCAAATATTATTTAAGTGCTAAGGTTCAGCTCCACAGAATTTTTTTTCATGCTCATGACTCTACCAAAGTAAGTCCCCAAACTGACCTAAAATAATGAATAAAAATATATGCTGCCATAGCCATAGTTACTGCACCTTCAAATATCAGATGAGTATCTGGTTTATGCGTCAAGTGGGCACTAATCCACAATGCTAACCTGCGCACGAATTGCTCAGGCTTGGGTCGAGTGGCTAGCGGAAAGCACAAGTACTCTCACTCTTAGTTGATATCGTCACTCAGGTTTCCGGTATAGTTACTCGATTGTAGAAAGACAAGTAATGCCAGCGCTAACCCAATCTAAAAGTTTTTGAATTTGAATTTTTATTGTTTGAACTTCATATACTTATGTCTCAATGAAGGCGTCGTCAAATGGGCGGTGAAGCCCAGATTTTTTGAAATACGTCTTCAGCCAATAAGACGCAAAGCAGTACATGTATCCATCACTTATACTTTATATTGCATTCTTTGTGCTGTGTAATCAAACACAGGCTAGTTGCTTTATTTCTAGACTTTCGAGCTGTTTGAAAGTTCACTTCACGTTTCACAACACAGCGCCGACTGCAAACAAAAAAAATGAATTTGAGAAGTAGGTTTTTATCGTCGGACACACAGAAAAAACTTTGATATTTTCACAATGGATTGTGCTAGATTACTATGATCATGATACATGTGCCAGCGATGGTTAATGCTACATCATATTTTGCTTCTGACAAGGGAAGGATACCAGGTCGCAGTGGAGAACCGAAATGATATGCATATCGTTAGTCGCGTCTTGATGAGTTGATTCCGAATTTACCTTTCCTATCTGCTACGAGCTTCTCTAGAAGAAGCTATGGGCGTTTAAAGATGTGAGATTGTTAGAATTTTGATGCATGATGCGTTTTAAGAACTAGCCTTAAAGTAACAATTTGCATGGTTTTGTGTACACTGACTACAAGAAATGCATACAAACACCGAACACATGAGTAAGCGTTTTCAAATAACTAGTTCTTGAAGATATGGCACTGAATGTTTGCTAAATTTGGACATTCAAACGCCCATAACTTCTTCTAGAGAAGCTCGTAGCAGATAGGAAAGGTAAATTTGGGATCAGTTCATCGAAACGCATTTGAAGATATACATCTCATTTTGTTTCGCCACTGCGATCTGGTATCCTTCCCTTGTGAGAATCCTTACATGAGGTTTACCTAGAAATGATCTGGCTAAAGCTATCCCTGAGCAACAACATGGAACATCGCTGTTTTTTTAGTCTCTTTATTGAGATTTACACTGAAAACTCATTGTTACTGTGCTGAACTTGGTTTGGAAATTTTTCTTCAAATAATGGAAAGAATGGCATACTGACTCTGGCTAGTATCCCCGAGCCTTGCTAACTCATGGTACCATATCATCGAAAATACATTTCCACTATTTTCATTCTCTATGGGCAGAGACAGACAATAAAAGACAGGGGTCGGATGGCAAAGCAAGTAGTAACAACATATGTACAACCTTCTACCACCCATGAACAGGATACAATCACACCGAAAACTCTGTTTACCGTTTACTCGCTACCTCGAAAAGGAAGTTCACACGTTTCTCATGTCTTGACTTCGCCTTCCTTTGCTCCCCTCCTCCTTCCCCCCCCCTTACCACTGCTT